>CM032639.1:26066682-26349250 GCA_019097785.1 Fraxinus excelsior | reverse complement strand
CAGGGACGTAGCCAGAATTTTTAGTTAGGGGGGGCGAAAATACGGGGGGTGGAGGGGGGCGGGCCCCCCTCCTGGGGGTTCGGGGACGGAGCCCCCGAAATTTTTTTTTTAACTAAGAGAATTGAAAACGACGATTTTGAGTACCAAAATAGTACTGAAATTCAATGTTCAATTTAATCATTACTGACTATTCTACTACTTAATTCTTAAATTCAAATATTCAATAACTAACACAATTATACAAACTAACAACAACTACTCAATTCTTAAATTCAAATATTCAAGAATAAGACTTATTAGGATTGAACACACAAAATGACGAAATCAACTTTAAAAGTGCACCAGTCACAAATCACAATCTCAATATCTTCCTTTCAATGAGAAATCAAAATTATATACTAGACAAAACAAATAAACATGCATTATGCATAACCAGCTTGGGAACTGGGTTTTAATTAGTTGAGCTTGAGAATTGGGAACTTAGGTTTTGGATTAGATTTTAGCTATTTATTTATTTAAGTAACTATTAGATTTTTTTTTTAGATCTAAGATTTTTGTATGGTTGAATTTTAAAGTGTAAGTTATTTGCTCAATATTTATTAATGGAAAAAAATAAAAAAAATTTCAAAATTTTGGGGCGAGTCAAAATCTTGGGGGGGGGGCGAAACTGAAAAATACATTACAAATTAACTACGAATAGTGTACCATGGACAATGTTGGGGGGCGCCCTCCTAGGCAAGTCATGGAGCAAGCGACTCTATGCGAGTTACTCATTGGCTTGCACCGGTCTACTCGTGAGCCACGTGAGTTGGCTTGCCGTTCATTCGCTCCCTATAGGTGCTGCAAAAGCAGCCACTTATGTGATAGGTGGCTACTTAGCAGCTATTTGATTTAATTGCCACTGGCAAGTGCCATCAAATTAAATTGAGGTAGCCATTTGGCTGCCTGAATTTGAAACTATATTTTTCAAATACAAAAATAAGATGTATATATATTCATCGGATTTGCAGCTCGACTCACCAACCCATAGCCGAGTTTATGGGACGAGCCGAACTCGAAAATTTTCCAGGCGAGCTGGCTCGCTCCAAAATGAGCACGAGCAAGCTCGCATGGTGGGCAATTAGCCCAACATAATCAATGAGTCCCTTAGTTTAACCAAAAACAAGAAGAATGACTTTTGGGCTATCTCAACTGCTGTTTGGGCTACCAATAAAGAACTATCACCATTCCCCTCTGCTAGTTTTTCTCAAAAAAAAAATAGCCAAAAATAATCGCCCGGTACCCACTACCCAGTTTACACCAGTAGGGCCCAGGGGGGACATGAAGGAGATTCTGGTGCAAATTGTTGGTTTTATTCTGGCAAATTGAGTCAAGAAGTAAGAAGTTCTGATTGAGTTCTCTTTGACAATTACATAAAACAGAAAAAAGTTCATTCCCACCATATTAAATTTACAATCATGCTACAGTGCCATATAAATTGACTGAAAGGTAGACGTAATGTCACGTGACATTCTATTATTGGACTGTTTAAAACACGAGTTTTTCCATCCAATCATCTGCTGTCACCTACACTTCTGTCATTGCATCTGTCAAAATCCTTCTCGCAAAATGGCATAATCCTTAAACTTATCAGAAATGCATGATTTCCTTTATCAGAACAGATGCAGCAATCAAATGTGTAACCTTTTCTCATCCATGGGCAGAACTTATTCATACGGTACAAACAAATATATACAAGTCTTCACTTTCGCCACCATCAATCCTTCAGCAAAACGAAGGATTGTATCTCTACCCCTTCTATATTGTCAAAGCTGTTTAGCTAAATCTTAAGAGTCTCACTTCAATAGACTCACCCAACAAACCACAATTCGTATCATGATTTCGAGTCTAAATGTGTTTAACATTCAGCAACATTGATAGCTCATCTGGTACTGTAGACTCTACACTATTGGATAGTACTAAAGAAGGAAAAACCAAAAATAAAAAAAAAAAAAAAAAATACTAAAATCTTATTCATTGTACTATCTAGTCGTGTCATGTACTGTCTATTGAACATGTACTTGATTCTTACCGTTGTCAGCCTCTATGTCGACAACTATGCCGGTTAATTTACAAGGTTCAACCTTTTCCAGCATTTGCACTACCATTCTCATGTTAGGTCTTAGCGCTGGAACTCTAGCAGTGCAATGAATTGCAATTCTCAATACCTGTAGAGCTTCTTCTCTCAATGCCTCAGAAATGCTCGAATCCACTATATTAATTGGGCTACCTTTGTTCCTCATCGCGCTGCATACCCATTGGACAATGTCTTTGTTCTCCCCAAACCCAGGCTCAACTGGGGTCTTTCCGGTTACCAACTCCATCAGAACCACGCCAAAGCTATAGACGTCACCCTTTTCATTCACCTTAGATGTGTATGCATACTCTGCAATACACGTTTAAATATTTAAATGAAGAGCTTTAACTTATTTCCTAGTAATACTTGATTCAAGTAAGTTTTTGGACAAATGTTCTAATTATGGTACACTTCCAATAGTTTAGAACTTAGGAGCAAACAGTTTAGAAATAGCAGTATAAAATTCAAAGGAATTGTTTACCAGGAGCGATGTAGCCAAGTGTTCCTGCTATGACATTAGTTGAGTGTCTTGCAGCATCAAACTGCAAAATCCTAGCGAGCCCAAAATCAGCAATTCTCGGCTTCATTTGCTCATCCAACAAAATGTTGCTGGACTTCACATCACGGTGTATAACCGGTCTGTCATAGCCATGGTGGAGGTACTCTAGCCCCCTGGCTGCACCCAGCGCAATTTGATATCGCACTGTCCAGTCCATCTTGATTCTCTGATTCCCATGTAATCTGTCCCATAAGCTCCCATTAGGCAAGAATTCATAAACGAGCAGATATGAATCCTCGCTCATGATGCTGCAGTATAACTTCACCACATTCACGTGTCTAACCGAGCTTAATGTGGTCACTTCCGCTTCATACTCAGGTGAATAGACCTTGCCTTTTGCCAGCATCCCCAAGCTGCTCCTGAAGCTTGTCCCATCGCCATATGCAGACTTCCAAATGTGTTTTACGGCTAATTGTTTCCCGTTATGGAGGACAACCTTGTACACATTTCCGCATCCACCTTTGGCAATCAAATTTTCTGTCTTGAGTTCCCTTAGTATTTCCTCTTCAGAAAAGCTCAACGCATGATAATGTTTCATATCCCAAGAGTCATGTCGATTCATTGAAGTATCCTGATTATTGTACCAAAACTTCAAGTATATGAAACATGCAAGTGACAGAATTACGATACTTGCACCTGCTGTGAAACAAATGATAAACGTTCTGGACTCTGTAGACGTGCCAGAATTTGGGGAACATGGCCTGAAATTTCTTATATTCTGAGTACAAAGTCCTGGATTTCCATCAAAACTACTACTAAACACGCTTATTGCTAAAGAGTCGGGAATGTGACCAACCAAATTGTTATTTGACAAATCAAGAAGGCTTAGCTTTAATGATGATAGACGGGCTGGAATTTCACCAGAAAGTTTGTTATCAGATATGTTTAGGGAGTTCAAACTCCGGAGTGATCCAAGGCTTGCTGGAATTTCCCCGGTAAGTGAATTGCTCGCTAAATTAATTTCATTTAAAGAAACACATGACCCTATTGAATCTGGTATAATCCCAGAAAACAAATTATACTCACAGTGAAGACTGCTAAGTTTCTCCAATTCCCCGAGATTTGCTGGAAGATTTCCATAAAACTCATTCGAACTGAGATTAATCGCCACCAATGAAGAAGCTTCTGATATTGTATCAGGCAGTTCACCTGAGAATTTATTGTTGGCTAAATATAACTGTGCTAGAGACTTTGCTTCTCCAATATTTGATGTCACTGGACCTTCAAATTGATTGAAAGTGAGATCAATTATACTCAAACTCGGCAAACTCCAAATTCCTCTCGGGACTATACCTGAAAGTGAATTGTTGTTCATCCGTAAACGAGTCAAGGACAAACAATTAGCATAGTTTTCAGGTATTAGACCAGAGAAATTGTTTTGGAGCACTAGAAGTTCTTTCAATTTTCCTTGCTTGCACATATCAGGTGGGATAGGGCCACTTAAAAAATTCTCAGAAACGTCCACATATTTGAACTCTGCCCACGAACCGATCTTCAATGGAAGAGGGCCAGTGAATCTGTTTTTGTATAGTGAGAGTTCTTCGAGGAACCTGAAATCGCCGAATTCAACAGGAATTTCACCCGAAAACTGGTTTTCGAAAAGCTGCAGGGATTTGAGTTGAGTTAAGAATTTGAGCTCTGAAATATCACCTTCAAGTTTATTAGTCGAAACATCGAAGTTAGCCAGGCTGGTGAGATTTCTGAATCCCTCTGGAATTTTTCCTGTCAGGCCATTGGTGTAAAGTTCAATCTGGTAAAGCTTCGTTAATTTAGTGATTCCATCTGGGATTTTTCCAAACAAAAGATTATACGAAAGCTCGAGATTTTCAAGCAGTGTGAGATTTCCAATTTCTTCTGGAATTTGCCCTTCAATGCTGCAATTTGTGAGGTAAAGCCATTGCAATTTCTGAAGTTTCAGTACCTCCAATGGAAATGGACTTTTATCAAAAATATTGTCGCCTAAACTCAAGGAAGTTAACCCCGTAAGATTTTCCAGTGATTTCCATGGAAATAAACCAGAAAATCCACTCCCACTCAAATTCAACAACTTCAACTGGGATAGAGAAGAAAAATCTGGAACTTCGCCGGTAAAATAATTTTTGCCCAAGTCCAAAAACTGCAAGCTGGTGCAATTAGACAAATGATCACTGATTCCACCGTACAAGAAATTTGATCCAAGAGAGAGGTTTTGAAGTGATTCCAGAGAGCAAATTGAATCAAAAGAGACAGTTCCGGACAAATTCTGTCCCGCCAGATTGATTTCTTTCACGTTTTGATTAGAATCACAGACTATGCCTGTGAAGTTACATATGGCATTCTCTTCTGTCCATGTATCAAAAGCATTTGTGTTTGATTTTTGCAGGGTGGCTTTGAATTGCAAAAGGGCTTCAAGTTCATTGGCTTCGGAGAAAGAAATGCACAAGAACAAGAAAGAAAAAGTGAGCAGATTGAGGTAATCCCGGTGCCGGAAAGTTGAACAGTTTGACATTTCGGTCGGCGTAGGATAGGAGAGAAATTTTGGTTTGTGCATGGGATTCTGACAGTGTGAAAATAAGAAATAAAGGGAGTATAAACATATAGCACGAGGTGGCTATTAGACATTTCAAATTCGACTGCTCACATTGCCAACCCAAAATTTTGTACACTTTCTAGTTTCTACCCTCTTGGGGAACGTTTCACACGTGTTATGTAGTATCCACAAGTTCTTACTCAATTCATTTTTTTTTCATAGAGTAATTGGTAAATCGATGTTACGAGTTTTTCACAGATTTAACTCGAAATAAATTATTTCAGATTAGTTCAAGACAATTCAATTAACTTACGTGTAATTTAGTGCAGTAAAATCAATAATTAGCTATAAAACTCTTTGCATTTGATAATCCTTCTCAAATCATGTGACAGTTTAGGTACTCAGATTTTTAAAATTCAGAATCTTATCGCGATTTGGTTGGCTGGGTGTTGAGGCTACATAACGTATCAAGTTGCTTTAAGTAGGATTTTCCAAACTTGAAAAATCTCCAATTGTCTTCTTTTTCTTCTCACACAGATATCTTTTTCACGTCATTAGCAACAACAAATTATATCATTCTTCGAATTCTTGATAGAGATTTTGAAAAGTCAAAAGTTGCTTCTGATGTTAAAAAGTAGTTTTTGAATAATTTTCTCCGAAGTACTTTATTTAGGCCCCGTTTGGTAGAGATTAAAATCCAATTAAAATTGAAAATATGACCGTTATTGGGTCCCACTCGTCTAATAAAAGTCAACAATAACGACTAGTTTTTCAATTTTAATCCCTACCGAACGAGCTCTTAGTTAGAGAGCTTTTAGAAAAAAAGTGACTTAAAACAGTTTCTTCATCAAACTCTTCTACCCTTGATAGTTCGATAAATTGTTGTAAGAATATTATTCGTTACATGATGAATATCAATCAAGTCAAATTCTTAATAGTTCAAAAACGGATTTTCTTTAAATATATATATTAAAATTTGAAAATACAAATTATCACATAAGATCTTGCAGCCATCCAAGAAGCTAGTTTGGTCGTGATGTTAAAGGGAGAATGTCGTCTAGTGAAGAAACGCAGCAACAAATGGCCGCCTAACTTGACTCGAAATAGTCTAACTTTGCAAACTGCATACGACTCTCGTAGCCACCCCTCAACCACTTTATTCTGAGTTTTCAATGATAAATTCGGAAGTTTCATGGCACAAGAGGTTGTACAAATTCTCATCAACATTGAATATTAGTTGATTCAAATTTTTAATGGAAAACTTGTAAAATAGGTAACGATTCATTTGCTGATCGAAGATCAGTAAGATGGTCGGTTGAGCTTTGACGAACAAATTAAATTTTCGTTAATAAGAATTCTATTGTTGAAACTCGATATGCGAAATTATATTTTAGTTAGATTATATTATTGCAATAATGCAATATAAAAATTCGAATCATTAGTGTATCATGAGAGGGATGGTGGAGGAAATTGGCCCCGACTTTTGAAAAATTGCATCTTTTTTCCTTACAAAATTAATTATGATTTTGAAAAAAACAAAATTTAATATAACTTCTTCTTGGTGTACATGCATCTTTTGACTGGGTTGTCAACTAGAAAAAAATGAATTTTGACTAAGGAGTAGAAATTGTTAATTAATATTGACTAAATGATTAATACCTTTTTGCTATAATTTGTGCTTCATGAAAAATAAAAAAATAAATAAAAAAAATTAGTCCCTACTTGACCACCATTATTTTAAAACTCTTTTCTTCTACCTACTCATGTTTAATCATACATTTATACAGTAAACTATTTTGCATGTAAAATCAAAAAATTTTCCCTATTTTTTAATCACACATTCTTCAAAAAATCACCATTCAAAACTTCATTTTACTTAAATAATTATCGTCAAACATGGACTTAAAGGTAGTCGATGTATGCTATCTACATGCAATTTGTATACAAGTTTTTTATTTTCATTTTCTAAAGTCACTTTTGGCGGCTTAATAAAAACAATAATTAGTGTTACACTTTAGGAGAGGTCTGGCATAGATATAGGGGCGGAGTCATGTTCGGTCCAGTGTAGGCACAGGCTCACACTGAACTTTGGGCTATTTTTTTTTTTTTTTTATAATTTAAGTTAAAGGAGAAGAAAGGCTTTCCATTTCTAAAATTGAAGAAGAAGAGATGGTCTTCAATTGTCCTTAATCAACTCCAATTTGATTTATTCTTAGTTATATCACCACTTGAAATGGACATAAAACTGTGTAGTAATTTGTTTCTCTCCTTTACCTAAAGTGGATTTTGCTAAAATGCATTGATAATAAAATATTTCCGTAGAGAATGTCGTAAATACGTTCTTAGGTTGGAAATGACATATATAAAGAATGAATTAATAATGCATTCAAAAAAAAAAAAAAAAAAATTCTGGGGCGTTGCCCCCTAACCCCCGTGGCCCCCTACCCCTTCACCTCTAGATCTCTCCTAATCCGACGGGCTGGCTCCGCCCCTGGATCAATAACAATAAATTACAAATATTCTTAGATGATATCTGTGATTCATTTAATTATATATTTCATTCATTAACATTTAGTACCACTTAAACTGATATCGGTGATGTTTAACGTGACCAAAATTAGCTATAATATGCCATGTCGATCTGGACTATGCAACACAATCCATGCATGCGGCCCATCAAGAGAATGGTCAACAAAGAAAATAGAAAAAAGTGGTCTACTTGGTTTGGCCCATGTCAAAAGTGACCTGATCCGTCGGGATATGTATAGTTGGAAAAAAATACATAACTGCCATGCTTTCAAATTATACTTTAAATTTAAGAAACTTGATGAAATTTTTAAATCAGATGATCACATTCTGTCACATCTAATATTTAATCAAACGGGTTAGTCATAGTCTCAATAAACACACAATTTATGATCACAATTACAATCATGTACTAGTTACAAATCGCAGAAAGTCATAGTTATATCACACAATTACATATTTAATCACAAAGTACACATTTGAATATCTCATATTTATTTGCTTGTCAAAAATTACTCAATTAATTAGTCACAATTACTTTTCATATCACCTTACCTCATCCTACCCTACCTCACTTCACTCCACTCCACTCCACCCCACCCCACCCCACCCATTGCCGTCACCACTTTAAATTTACAATCCACCACCACCACCACCTCAAATTCACAATCACCACTATCACTTTCACTTTGAACCCAACGCCTCCTACAACTCAAATTCACTATCACCACCACTTGCACCTCGAATCCGCAATCACTGCCTCCACCACAAATCAACCACCGCTTCCACTTCCACCTCTGACCCACCAGCACCATCATCTGTACATTGAATACACAACATCACCATAACCTCCATTTCAAATCTACCAATCGACTGGCCACTGCCAACTGTAATGCTACCACCAGCAACCTCTAGATTTGTAGCTGTCTGTTGAGGCAGAGACACAGAGTTTCAGTGCACAAAATGGAATTGTTAGTGACAATCGAACGTAAGCCTAGTTGTTCATTGATGTGATCGTCGACGAGGCTTGAGTTGTAGAAAAAGAAATGGGGGAGAGAGAGAAATTATAATATAATCAGATTTTTAATTTACTAGCAGTAAGAACGAGCGTTGCATGTCTTATTATTTGATGAATGATATACATAATGTTTTTGTAGTAGTTGGAGTTATATATATATGAATAAAAGTTTTTATGAAATTATGTATATAATGTGAATATGTTGAATAAATTTAACTGTAATATTATGATTATAATAATACTTCTTTGTACACAGTTTTTTTTGTCAACAATAGTTGCCCATAAAAGAATACATATTCAAGAAGGTATATTCCAACAATACGCAGTATTGTTTGTCTTTGAGCCTTGTTACTGGTCATTGCAAAGCATAGACATATTGAAAATTGTTCTCTGGAATTTAAATGATATCCTTCATCATTTGCTGGAGTTAATGTGATGTGTAGAAGGAAATTTTGTTTTCCAATATGTTATCCAATGATTATTTCTCCATGAATAATATGTTTCTTGAAAATACGATAAATCATTTTTGTTCCATTGCAAAACAGTTGGATGTATCCAAATTCCTCAAGAGCATCACCGAACAATTTCTGTTTATGATTAGCTCATGTGGCGGGATATTATTCAAAAACATGCACTTTGAGTTCTTAAAACAACACATTTTTTTTTTAATTTCATGTTGTATAAATTGAATTAATGTTGGTAATAACACCATCCGTTTTGTAATTTTATTTTGAAATAACGCTATTAATCAAATTAAATGATTTTTTTTTATTCCAAAAGGGGAATTTAAGGCCATCATTTGAGTTCCTTTAAGAACACCTGTAACGACCCAAATATTTATATACATTCAATCGCTACCAAAACTATTAACTTTAACTATGTAAATATATAAAATTAATGGGCACAATTTAATTGATATAAAAACTCATAACCAAATAAATACTAAAAAGAAAAAACATCCCTATCGTATTTATTAATAAATAAACGTCAATTTCACTAATAAAGAATAACATAGTTTTAAATTTATAACTCAATAAAATATGTCTTAGATTTGTAAATAAAAATACTTACGAGATAAAACAAAGAAATTGTTGAAATAAAAAAAAAATGCATTATTGCACTGGATTATTTTTATCGAGTTCCATAAATCCTGGCACCACAACTGCACTTCATCACAAGTCAACTAACGATCCGTTCTAACCTGTGAAGTATGTGAAAATAAAATAGGTGAGTATATGGAAATACTCAATAAGACACAAATTAATGGTGCAATTCCGAATAAAAATATTAAATTCACGCATTAAGAAAAATCATAACGTTATCATATCTTTAGAGATCGGTAAGAGCTCAAAACATATCATATCATATCTTTGATACCGGATGACCATATCATATATATCATAATATATCTTTAACTTTCATAAGTATATTAATCCATCAACATGAAAGAAATAATGTAAACGGGATAAAACAACTGCATCTCAATATCCTACCTTGATCGATAAAAAAAAATTGTTGGAAAAGAAGAAAAACAAGAAATTCACGTTCCCAAATTTTTAATTTCTACTTGTTTCCACAATAATACGTATCTGTATTTTCTCTTTCTCTTTCTTTTTTTGTTTTTCTTCTCGGGTAGATAATGATTATTATTTTTTGTAAGTTATTTAAGAGCTTGTTTGGACATCTTAAAATTCAATTAAAATTGAAAATATAGCTGTTATTGGGTCATACTTATCTAATAAAAGTCAACAATAACGGCTAATTTTTTAATCTTAATCTCATTTTAATCTCTACCGAGCACGCACTAAAATTGAAAAGGGAAAATTGAATTTGATATAACTAAAATATGTAAAATACCTTTTTTTCCCCCAAAAAGTCACAATCCCGAAATTCATAATATCAAAATTATTACATTTCATATCCAATAGACACATGACAAGCTATCCTACCAATCCCAAAGTCAGAGCCTCAAAATTTCTTCATTTTCTATTCAACAATCACGTGGCGGCTATCCTTATCATTTTCCAAATTCAAGGCAAATTAAAATAAAAGCAATTGACACATTTTCCATCATCTTAGTACACGTGTCTCATTATTATAAATGTTTTAATACCAAATCCTTACCTAATAAAAATCAATTTACATCTTACCTTCAAACTTGCTACACGTGTCACTCAACTTAATTAATTAATAATTTAATACAATAACTTCCAATTTCAATGACTTGGGCTTCGCTTATTTGAATAATTTTTTTCTCGAGACTAATATGCATCATTAATGACGATCTATCCAACGAGCCCAATATCCATATACTTATCATTGCTCCATCAATATCTAAATATTTGACTCATATAAAAATAAATTTAATATATATATATATATATATATATATATATATATATATATACTTTAGTCCCTAACTCTTCCAAAATGTTAAAAAAAACATATAGAACAATTAATTCTATTCTATGAAAAATCTTGGGACTTTACAATCTCCACTCCTTAAATACTTTCATCCTCGAAAATAACCTTGGCTAATCAAAAAGTTCTGGATACTTGGTTTTAAGTTCCTCTTCCTTCTCTCAAGTTGACTTGTCAAGTCCATGATTTCGTTATTGGACCTTGACCAGGGAAACTTCCCTGATGCACTTTTTTATTCAAGATCTTTGTCGGGATTTATTCATATGATAAGTCTCTTCGTACCTCTAATGTCTGATAACCCTCCATATGATTAAGATCATGAACATATTTTCTAAGCATCGAAATATGAAACACATTATGCACTGCTGCGAGCTCATGTGGTAAGGCAAGTCGATAATCCACAACGCCAATCCTTTCAAGAATTTCAAAAGGTCCAATATATCGTGGTCTCAACTTTCCCTTCTTACCAAATCTTAATACTCCCTTCATTGGTGCTACTTTCAGAAAATTTTATCACTCACTTGAAACTCCAAATCCTTTCTTCTACCATCAACATAACTTTTCTATCGATTTTGTGTTGTCTTTGTTCTTGCTCTAATTTTATCAACCTTCTCAACTGTTCGTTCAATAATTTCGTGACCCAAAATTCTATTCTCTCCAACCTCATCTCAATGGATAGGAAATATGTACTTCCTACCGTAAAGAGCTTCATATGGGGTCATGCCTATAGTAGCCTGGAAGCTGTTGTTGTAAGCAAACTCCACGAACAATTGATGTGTCTCCCAACTACCGCTAAGATCCAAAACACATGCCATCAACATATCTTCAAGAGTTTGAATAGTTCTTTCCGATTGTCTATCCGTCTGTGGATGATAAACAATGCTAAATTTCAATTTCGTACACATGGCTCCATGTAAGCTTTTTCAAAATTTCGATGTGAACTTCGGGTCCCTATCTGAAACAATGGTGACTGGAACTCCACGCAATCTAACTATTTCTCTGATATATAACTATGCGAACTGTTCCATATTAAAATTTACTTTGATTGACGACAGACTTCATCAAAAGATAAACAACTACCTAAATGGCATTATGGCCTTTTACTAAGCTCGAAAAGCCCACCACATATTTCTCACCCAAAACATATCTCGAAGACCTCAATACATTTTTGTATTACCGGATGTACAGCATACGGGGTAGAATGGGCCTCTTTCAATATCTCGTTTCTTATACTTTCATCTTTAGGTACACACAATCTTCCTCTAAAAGTCAACGTGTTATCTACGGACACTTCAAACCCTATACGTTTGTTTGAACCAACATCCGCCTTAATTTTCTATAGGAATAGATCCTTATCTTGTGCTTCTTTGATTAGATCTTGAAGAGTATGTTGAATCATAAATGCTTTTATTTCTCGATGTAGCCTGAGTAGGTGGCGTGATGACTTTCAATCTCAGTTTCACAAAGTCATTTATCAAGTGTTCCTGCACTACGGAGCCCAATAAGGCCCCCACCCTGAACTTCTGGGCAAATTTTTTTTAATTTTTTTGTTATAGCCTTATAAGTTAAGTCTCAACTCAGCCCAAGATAGAAAGCCCAGTTATAGGCTCGGGTCATGCCCAATCCCTAATTTAACCCCTCGTTCCTTCCTCAACAACCTCCTCCATTTCTTCTGATTCTTTGCAAATTGCAAGGAACGCACCTGAAGGCTAAAGCCTGAAGCCTCGTACGGTCATTCCTCTGCTCCGCCGACCAATTCTTTAGTCGTTCCACTGCTCCGCTAGTCCGCTTGCTCCACACCTCCTGTCTCCGCCTGCTGGCGGCTAGTAGTCTGGTTCCCCTATTCCTTCATCCTCTGCTCTTTGGTCTTCTCCACCTCATCCTCCACAGAGTCGCAGTCGGCCAATCCCAATCCCAGTCGTGCTTCCTCTGCCTGCTCTCCTGTCACTCATGTATTTTCTTAATTTCTTTAGTAGTTGATGACTTGATGTCTTGATGATAGCTTGAAGGTTTTTTGTTCTTTTTTTTAATACTGCGGTTTAGGTATTGTTGTGTGATGTGTGCAGTAGATCGAATATTATGGAATTGAAATTTGGTATTGTTAAATTGGGCATTAAATGCTGACTGGTGAGTGGTGACTGCCTGAGTGGATATCGCTGAATTGAATTGGGTATTGCTGACTGTTATGGAGTTGATGATGCTAAAAATTGGGGCGTGTTGAATTGAGATTGTTAAAGTTTGGGTATTATTGAATTGGGTATTATCGACTGATGAGTAATATCGCTCATATTATCGTTTCACAAGAAAATGACTTTATTATCTGTATTCTGAGCCATCATAACTATTATTATAAGTTGTAATTTTTGTATCATGTATTTTATTGTTTTTATTGGTACCAAATATCAGAAGAATCAAAAGGGACCGACTTGGGGAATAAGCATTAGTAGTAGTTGTCATTGTTACCAAAACGTGACCAACTAATCAAAAGCTTTTTCAAGGTGTTGAGTTTTTGCAGCTCGACTTAAGTTAATCATGGTTTATTGCAAGTAAACTTATTTTCTTATTGTTCTTGTGCTATTTAAGAAATATTTATGTCCATTGTTTTGTCGTTTTACGTGTAAATCGATGAACAAAGTTTTGAGATTGGGTTGTTTTGTAGAGATAGATTTGGGATACTTTTTGAAATTTAATTTTTTTTAAATACACGATTCTATGCTGTTAGATGTTTCGCTTCCATTCAGTATTACCATAATTTGAATGAAATGCACGTGGTTTGGTATGCAAAACTCCTATAATTACAGGATGAGAACCAAGCTGTTGAACTTGACCCTTCAACTTTTTCAAGTGATTAAGCCTATGCTAGGGCATTACAAGATGCTGAAGAATGGGAAATTACAATTAGGTTGTTAGCTATAGCTAGAATTAATGAAAGTGAGTTTCCAAACTAACCATTTTGTCCTAGTTCTTGATTTGTTAGCTTTCCCTTAATTGATCTGTAAGAACTATGACAAAAATTTGACGTTCAACATCGATAAGTTGTGCCCCCGACATAAAACCCCGGCTCCGCCCTTGCTAACTGCAATCATGTCTTCCTACTTAAAGCATCTGCGACTACGTTAGCCTTACCCGGATGATAAAGAATTGTACAGTCGTAATCTTTCACTAACTTAAACCATCTTCTGTGTCTCATATTCCATTCCTTCTGTTTGAAGAAGTATTTGAGACTTTTATGGTCCGTATAGATTTTACACTTCCCCCAATACAGATAATGACGCCATATTTTTAAAGCCCGAATTACTGCTGCAAGTTTCAAGTCATGCGTAGGATAATTTTGTTCATACCGCTTCAATTATCTTAAGGTATAGGCAATCACCTTTCCATGTTACATCAGAACACAGCCCAGATCTTGCTTGGAGGCATCACTATAAATTACAAACCCATCCGAACCTTCAGGTATCGTTAATACATGAGCCAAAACTAATCTTTGCTTCAGTTCCAGAAAACATTTTTCACACATTTTCCTCCACCGAAACTTCACACCCTTTCTAGTCAACTGAGTTATCAGACCTGATATTTTTGAAAAACCCTCAATAAATCTTCAATAATATCCAGCCAACCCTAAGAAAATTGCGAACTCCACCTACATTGGTCGGTTTAGGCCAATTAGTTATTGCTTCCACTTTAACCGTGTCTACCTCAATTCACTGAACGGCAACTATGTGACCAAGGAAATCCACTTGATCAAGCCAAAATTCATTTTTTGAATTTAACATATAACTTCTCTTTCCTCAAAGTTTCAAGTACTACCCGGAGTTATTTCTTATGCTGCTTCTTATCTTTAGAGTACATAAATATGTCGTCAATAAATACTATGACGAACTGGTCTAAATACTGATGAAACACCCAGTTCATTAGATCCATAAATAGAGATGGAGCATTGGTCAAACCAAAGGGGATGACAGTGAATTTATAATGTCCATAACGAGTTCTGAAAGTAGTTTTCGATATGTCGCTTGCCTTAACCTTCAGCTAATGATACACCGACCTCAAGTCGATCTTTGAAAACATCATTGCACCCCTTAACTGGTCGAATAGGTCTTCTATTCTTGGAAGCGGTATCTATTTTTGATAGTTAGATGGTTCAACTCTCGATAGTCAATGCACATCATCATGCTCCCATCTTTCTTCTTCACAAAAAGTACTGGAGCACCCCAATGAGATACACTCGGTCGAATGAAACCTTTTTCCTACAACTCCTCCAACTATAACTTCAATTCTTGAAGTTCTTTTGGTGTTATTCTGTACGAGGCCTTAGAAAACGGTGTCGCACATCAATTGTAAATTCTATTTGCCTATCTGGTGGAATGCCTGGTAGATCTTTTGGGAATACGTGTGCAAAGTCTCGCACAACGATAATATCATTAACAATTGTTTTTGTATGTTTGGAACTAATGATATTAACTAAAAATCCATGGCATGACTCATTTCTCATCATTTTCTCTGCTTATAAAGTCGATACTGTGCAAAGTAAAGACTTGAACCTTGTTCCAAAGAAACGAAACTCTTCATCCCCGGGTTTGTGAAACAATACTTCTTTCTTGTGATATCAAATGGTCGCATAATTGAGTCACAATCAGTCCATGTCTAGAATAACGTCGAAGTCTTTCATCTATAAAAGGTATAAGTTTGCCAGCAGTACCTTTCCATTAATCTCTAACTTTATCGCCTCAGTCATCTGATTTATGCAAAGAGTTCTTCTTAAAGAGATGCTAACATCTAATCTAATTCATTGTTTGTTTTCACACATACAAAATTAGACCTAACGGCGAATGATGCAGAGATAAAAGAATTTGTAGTCCCCGAATAAAAAAGTACGTAAGCAGGTACATCAGATAATAATAGAATACCTATTTTCGTATCAATAGTGTTAGACTTAGCGACGCAGAATGGAAAATCGAAAAAAAAAACATAAATAGGTACTTCAAATATAATACCTGTTATCACATTCGGATCTTGCTTCGTCTCATGCTGATTTAGTGCAAAAAATCTGGTCTTCCCTTTCTTGTTCTTTTATTGATCATCATCATTTTTCCTTGGAGGCTCTGTACAGTTTAAAGCAATGTGTCCCAACTTACCATACCGAAAACACATGGTCTTTCCAAATAAACATTCACCCATGTGAACTTTATTACACTTAGGGCACGGTGTAATACTTCCTCTTGTCCCACCTATACAAACTCCTATGCTTGGCCTTTTATTCTACCAGTTACGTCCGTCCTTGTTCTGATTATTTCACTTTCTTTTTCCCAATGCCTCCTTGCCTCGTTGGGCAAGCTGCTCAAATGTAGTCCTCTGATATGAAATGACACGAACCCTCTCCAACATTTTACGATATGAAATGAAACGATGTGACATAATAATCACGTCGATTTCTAGGCGTAGTCCATTTTCAAACCTACTTATCTTCTTAACTTCTGTATCTACCAATTGTGAGGCATACCTTGAGAGCTGCTCAAACTGTCTTTTGTAATCAGTAAGCGATAAGTTGCCCTATCTGAGCTGTAAAAACTATGATTCCTTGAAGTCTCTCAAAGTTTGTGGAAAGTACTTCGACATCACTTCATCCTTAAACTGCTTCCAAGTCATGATACGCCGATGCTCTTCGATCTTAATGCGTGAGACATATTCCCACCAGTGACTGGCCGCTCCAACAAACATAAACTCTGCGCATAGTACCTTTTATGCATTTCGTACAAGCAATGTGTCGAAAGATGCACTCCAGACCGCTAATCCATTCCTCTACAACCAGTGGATCGGAACCACCGTCAAAACTAGGAGGCTTGTACCTACGAAACTACTCAACCACTGAAACGGTTCCAACAAACGGAGATGCGTCTTGTAGTGGTGGTGTATTTTGTGGTGGAGACGCTTGATTCTGTCTGCTCAACTTTTGTACCGCTCGCAACAAATTACCCATCAAATTCTTGTAGGTAGGTGGTACCATATCCTAAAATTAGTATAAATTCACATGTCACATACGGGTAATAAGGCTAACATGTTATAACTATACTATTGTAATACATATTATGAATTTAGCGAGGAAAAATGCGCATGTCTTAGATTTTAAAAGTAGGCAATTTAAAAATGTGAATTATATAAAATGTTTAAATATATCCATACCATTTTACATACTTTAGAGACGTTGAAAGGTGATCAATTGGTGATCGTTGGGTGCCATGTGGCCATTATGTCAAGCCTTATATAGACCCCAATGTACCCATATCACTACTCTATATATATATAGGGGTCAATAAAGGTACGGTAGTCGAAGAAATATTGTAGAAGATTTATCAACCATCGTCCATGACTAATTATTACAAAATAAAATCAAGTTTTTTTATTGAAAAGAAAATACGAGTTACTAAAAAAAAATACACACATGCCTAATTTATATTTTAAATAAATAAAACGATTATTTTAATGGTTAGAAATACACTTCAAAATTGACAAACTTTTTTTAATTTTTTATATATATTTTTTCACTGTTCACATGGAACAATGACACGCTGTCACTGTTCATTTGAACATTGACGTCTTCGTGAATAATGTTTTTCATGAATTTTTTTATCTTTTGTTTTTAATCTCAAATTATGAGAATATATACGAGTCTATAGAAAATTAAACCTAAAGTTCTGATACCAAATTGTAACGACCCAAATTTTTATATTTATTCAAATCGCTACAAAACTATTAACTTTAACAGTGTAAATATATGAAATTAACGGGCACAATTTAATTGATATAAAAACTCATAACCAAATAAATACTAAAAAGAAAAAATATGTATATCGCATTTATTAGATAAACAAATAAATGTTAATTCCACTAATAAAGCATAACATAGTTTTAAATTTATAAACCAGTAAGATATGTCTTAGATATGTAAATAAAAACCCGTACAAGATAAAACTAAGACTAAAAGGAGAGGAGATGAAATCAGCTCGACTAAAAGAAATTGCCGAAATAAAAAAATGTTTTATTACACCGAATTATTTTTATTGAGTTCCACAAATCCTGACATTACGACTGCACCTCATTGCCAACCAACTAATGACCTTTTCTAACCTGTGAGGTATGAGAAAATAAAATAGGTGAGTATATGAGAATACTCAATAGGACACGAATTAATGGTGCAATCCCGAATAAAAATATTAAACTCACGTGTCAAGAAAAATCATACCGTCATCATATATTTAGAAAAACAGTAAGAGCTCAATATATATCATATCATATATTTGATATCGGATGATCATATCATACATATCATAACATATTTTTAACTTTCATAACTATAATAATCCATCAACACGAAAGAAAATAATTTAAAGAGGATAAAATAATTGCACCTCGATAACCTACTTTGATCGATAAAAAGGATTGTTGGAAGAGAAGAAAAACAAGAAATTCACGTTCCCAAATCTTTAATTTCTACTTGCTACCACAATAATACGTATGTGTATTTTCTCTTTTTCTTTTTCTTCTTCTCGGGTAAATAATGATTATGATTTTGTGAAGTATTTAAAATTGAAAAGGGGAAATTGAATTTGATATGATAAAAATATGTACAAAAAAAAAGTCACAATCCCCAAATTCATACAATCAAAATTACTACATTTTATATCCAATAGACACATAGCAAGCTATCCTACCAATTGTCAAAGTCAAAGCCTCAAAATTTCTTCCTTTTTCATTCAACAATCACGTGTCGGTATCCTTATCATTTCCCAAATTCAGGGCAAATTAAAATAAAAGCAATTGACACAATTTTCATCATCTTAGCACACGTGTTGTCTCATTATTATTATTATCATTTTTTTAATACAAAATCCTTATCTCATACATCTGTTTGGTACACATTAAAATTTTCATTTTCATTCTTTTACTCATTTTCAGCCACAAATTCTTCAATAAAATAATATTTTTGATCACATCAATAATTTTTCCTTCTTTTTCAACCACACATTCTCCATCAATCTATTATTCTAAAATACATTCTTTCAAAATAATATGATTCAAACACACCCTAAAAATCAATTTACTTATTACCTTCAAACTTGCTACACGTGTCACTTAACTTAATTAATTAATAATTTAAGGCAATAACTTTCGACTTCAATAACTTGGGCCTTGTTTATTTGAATAAATATTTTCTCGAGCCTAATATGCATGATTAATTACGATTTATTCAACTAGCCCAATATTCATATACTTATTATTATTCCATCAAAATCTATATATTTGACCCATACCAAAATAAATTTAATATATATACACTTTAGTCCCTAACTTTTCCAAAATGTTAAAAAAATATATATAGAACAATTAATTCTACTCTATGAAAATCTTTGGGGCTTTACAACACCCGTTTTCAATTTCATTTTATATTAATGCTATTAACCAGGTAAAGATTTTTTTTTTCTTTTTTTTATCTCAAAAGGAGAATTTAAGGCCATCATTTGTAAACAAAACCCGTTTTTCAATTTCATGTTGAATAAATTGAATATATTTTTATTTTTTTTCAC
The DNA here is from genome assembly GCA_019097785.1 of Fraxinus excelsior. Taxonomy (NCBI): domain Eukaryota; kingdom Viridiplantae; phylum Streptophyta; class Magnoliopsida; order Lamiales; family Oleaceae; genus Fraxinus; species Fraxinus excelsior. The sequence continues at coordinate 26,329,519 of CM032639.1, read as the reverse complement.
CTTTGAGTTCTTTAAACAACACCTATTTTTCAATTTTCATATTGAATAAATTGAATTAATGTGTTAATAAAAATCGATGTAATATTAAAAAGATTAATCTAGAGAATTATTGACAAATGGAAAAGAAAAGGGATTTTTAATTTCATGTTGAATAAATTAAATTAATGTTATTAATTAATTATTAACAAAACTAAAATTAAATAAGGGTATGTTGGACATATATCTTAATATATAAGGATAAATTGATATTCAATATTTTAGTACCAAGGTGAACATATTAATGCAACATTTTAGTTTAATTTAATTTTTTGTTGTAAATCAAATGAGGGTATATTGGACATATAACCAAATATGTAAGGGTAAAATTGATATTTAAAAGTTTCTCATCGATCCTTCTCTTTTAATAATTGTAGATTATATATTTGATATTCAATAAGTCCATGATAACCTGATTTATGAAGTAATAACAATAAATTTAAAGTCGGATTATCGAAATTGAAACTTAAAAAAAAAATGGGTTAATTTCACAAATGGTCACTAAAGTTACCTGAAAATTTCAAAATGGTCACTGAAGTTTCAAAATTTCAGAAACGATCACTGAAGTTTGAAATTTCTTTCAAAACGGTCACTGAATTTTCAGATTTTTTTGCCAAATTTGAGGCAATTTTTCGGCAACTTCCGACCACCAAAATCGTCGATTTCGGATACCGTTGGAAAGCCCACGATATCCTCTTCAATTACCACCAAAAACTCCAAGTGATTCGGGCGGAAAAAACTCGCGAAGTTGGCAACCGAAAATTGTGAAAATCTATCCAGATTTTCAGAGTTTTTGGGCAAGTTTGAGGCAATTTTTCGACAACTTTCGACCATCAAAACTGTCGATTTCGGATACCGTTGGAAAGCCTACGATGTCCTCTTCAATTACCACCAAAAATCTCCCTAAAAATCTAAGTAATTCGGCCGGAATAAACCCACGAAGTCAGAAACCGAAAAGTCCAAAAATCTGTTAAGTTTGGGTAGCGACTTCGTCGGTTTATTCCGGTCGAATCACTTGGAGTTTTGGGGAGATGTTTTGTGGTAATTGAAGAGGACATCGTGAGCTTTCTAAAGGTATCCGAAATCGACAGTTTTGGTGGTCAGAAGTTGCCGAAAAATTGTCTCAAACTTGCCCAAAAAATCTGAAAATCTAGACAGATTTTTACAATTTTCGGTTGCCAACTTCGTGAATTTATTCCGGCCGAATCACTTGGAGTTTTGGGGAGATTTTTATGGTAATTGAAGATGACATCGTGGGCTTTCCAACGGTATCCGAATCGACGATTTTGGTGGTCGGAAGTTGCCGAAAAATTGTCTCAAACTTGACCAGAAAATCTGAAAATTCAGTAACCGTTTTGAAAGAAATTTCAAACTTCAGTGACCGTTTCTGAAATTTTGAAACTTCAGTGACCGTTTTGAAATTTTCAAATAACTTCAGTGATCATTTGTGAAATTAACGCAAAAAAAAATATATATTGCTACATCTACATCAAGAATTACATAGTGAATTACATAATGTCACATGTCATTCTATCATTTGTCAATTTAAAATATAGTCAATTTTTTCATCAAATCATTCTCCTCCACATCATATTATTTTATAAACAACTACACAAGTAGCAAAATCCCAAAAAATAAAAATAAAAAATAAAAGGTGTGGGAGTAATTTTCACCGGTTGTGATCACCAGCTGATATTTTACTTTTCCATCCCTATATTTTCCCCTTATCTGCAATCAACTCCTAGAAATTCATTTTCCACGTCACCTTTTCCTCTCCCTTCCACTTTTATCTTTCACAGTTTCGGTAAACTGCCCCAATATTCTGCACTCTGTAAAAATGGCTGCTACAAATTCGATTCCACTAGAACTCCGGCCTCTGGGTAATACGGGTCTGAAGCTCAGCTGTGTGGGATTCGGCGCATCCCCTCTAGGCAATGTCTTCGGGCCCGTCTCCGAATCTGACGCAATTGCCATCGTCCGCCAAGCATTCCGCCTCGGGATCAACTTCTTCGACACCTCCCCGTAACAAATTCTCTCCCTTTTTTTCTACTATTTATCGACTGTCAGTTTTGCTGAATTGAGTCGTGGCACCTTAAGCTTGGGCGATGTGCCCATTTATTTCTATTGTCAATATCCATATGTTAATTACCGGGTTTTCTTTTTAGGTGGGGGTAATCTACTATTGATCTTGAAAGGGGACTTATCACTTTGTCATTGTTTTATTTTCTATTTTAAGTTAATTCTTGTTGCCTTTTTAAAATTCTGGGTCTCTTGATTTGTGATCTTGGTTGCTGATTTTGATGTGACTGCTCATGGAATATTTGAATGCTTTTAAGTGTTTTTAGTTTTGGGCTCTTGATTTTTGTTTTGTGGGGGTGGATTTAGGTACTATGGAGGAACATTATCTGAAAAAGTACTAGGGATTGCATTGAAAGCTTTGGAAGTGCCTAGGAGTGAGTACATCGTGGCTACAAAGTGTGGAAGGTACATAGATGGTTTTGATTTCAGTGCTGAGAGAGTGACAAGGAGCATTGATGAGAGCTTGGAAAGGTTGCAGCTTGATTATGTCGATATCTTGCAATGTCATGATATAGAATTCGGTTCACTTGATCAGGTCCTCGCAATCTTCCCTCAATTTCAGTTTCCTTTCTAAACAAACTCAGTATCTTTAGCAGATATATTCACATTCGATTTCAAAAGTTAGTTGCAATCTTGATCATCCTTATAGTGGATAAAAATCTTGACATCGCTTTCTGATCCTTTTATCCCTTTTATTTTGGCTGAAAAAATGCTGTATTTTACTATAAGTTTGGGCTCTTATCTGATAAGTGAGGAAATTTTTGCTACTGTGTTTGGAGTTCTCATCTTGGCAATACATGCCATCTTGTATAGATTCTTGGAAGGATTTGTTTTACACAACACTAAATAGGCTTCTTCGATTACTACTCAGTCTTTCAAATGCAATCTCATTGTGTCTGCTTTACGTGGTGGTTTAGCTTCCCCCAGGCACATACGTAAATAACTCTTATTGCTTGGCTCCCTAGAAATCCATCTTGATATTTTCTGTGTCAAGATTATTTTCTGAAATCAAATTGAATGTTCTTAAGCCCATTTTATTTTTGAATCCCAGTTCTATTTTGTTTTAATAAAACTCTTTCCAAGTAATGTGACATCTGATTTTTGTTTGCCGTTAAAGAAACTTAATGATCTACTGATGGTAAAGTGAGTGGTTTTGTCTGGTTCAGATTGTGAATGAGACGATTCCTGCACTTCTTAAACTGAAGGAAGCAGGGAAGATCAGATTCATTGGTATAACTGGGCTTCCATTGGAAATTTTCACTTATGTGTTGGATAGGGTGCCACCACGAACGGTTGATGTAGTCCTGTCATATTGTCACTATGGTATCAACGATTCAACATTGGAGGATCTATTGCCTTACTTCAGGAGCAAGGGTGTTGGTGTAATCAGTGCTTCCCCACTAGCAATGGGCCTTCTTACAGAAAATGGCCCTCCGGAGTGGCACCCTGCTTCCCCAGAGCTCAAGGTGTTTGTGAACTCTTACATTACCAGCAAAATAAAGTGACCTACTATTAAAACTACGTTACATATAAAAGTTAATTTTTTAAGCTAAGCCAATCATGCTCATAATGATGTTTTCCAATCAACATTTTTTTGTGTTATGGGATTCAAGCCCAATGGTAGCTTTGATTGTCCTGTGTAGTACTTAGTAGTAAACAGAAGAACAGTTCACTTGATATTTGTTTATCTACCTGCATCTATGCATACAGCTTCTAGATTGCAATCACGTGATGAATAAACGTTTCTAATATATTTTGCCCAAATAGCCTTCTCTTTAACATTTTTTGTAAGTTCTTTAGTTGTAGAGTGGACTATATACATCTAGGATAATTTAGGGTGCGTTTGATTGCCAATATTTTCCATTGAAAATGTGTTTTTTCACCCAAAATCCTACATTTGTGTTGTTTGATTGACATTTTTTTCCATGAAAAATATTTTCTTACTTTTGATCACGTGAGCATATTTTCCTCAAAATCAAGGAAAATATTTTCTTTCGGGGGAGTAGGATTTTATTTTTTAGGGAATTCACTCTCACTTTCTCTCTCTTATCTATCCCCCTTTCTCATTTATCCACCAATAAAAAATTGACAAGTATAATATTTTTTAGGTTGAAAATTAAATCAATCAAACACATTTAATTAATAATTCTCATACAAATAAATTTTAAGCAATTGAATTGTCTAGAATTTATTTTATTTTCATGCAAATTCCATGTTCGCAATCAAACGCACTCTTAATGCTTCCTACATCCCCTTGACATGTTTTTCCTCAGGCTGCATGCAAAGCTGCTGCTGCTTATTGCAAAGAGAAGGGAAGAAACATATCGAAGTTAGCCATGCAATATAGCTTATCGAATAAAGGCATCTCTACAATTTTGGTCGGGATGAACTCTATCCAACAGGTCAATGTTTTTCCATTTCCATCATATCCAAATGTCTCTGATATACTGCATTTCTTTTTTACCTTGTTTACTATAGAAAATAGTAAACCAAATAGCTTTCCGGACTCCTTTTATTTGTAGTAATTACAAAATAATTTAAAATTACTTCTATTATATTGAGATGGAAAGAATTCGATGCAAGAATAAGGTTCACAATTGAAGCAAGAATCGTATCAATAAAAAACAGATTTCAAGATCCAAATTGATCATCCTGAACTTTCCTTTCACTCATTTTCCATAAGAAGTCAATTTGAGGGTGATTTTGTAGGAGTGTAATTAGTTGTGTGTTGCGATTTTAACATATTCGAAGTATCCCTCAGATTTTAAATGATATGATTTGGTAATGTAAGCATATGGTAACTTGGAGCAGGCAGGCTCATAATCAAGTTGTGCGAGGTTGGGAACAAGAAATCAGTAGCAGTTTCACTATTTTATCTTTTTAATCTTCAACCAGTTGGCCTGAGATTTATGTCACATATTGTTTGCAATCTTTTGATCATCAATTATAATCAACAAGAATTTTAAGTGATTTAGCTATCCAATGGCATTCTAGTCCATTTGAAGCAAATTATTGATACCTGCTTTTGTCTTCCTTTTCATGTTCCATGAAATTAGGCATACTCATATTTGATTGTAGGTAACCGTCTTCTTCAATCACTTTTCAACATTTCTTGAATGTTCATTGAAATCGATCAAATTTTGGCTTACCCTTTTTGAGAACCAGGTCGATGAAAACGTAGCTGCTGCAGTAGAACTTGTTACTATTGGAAAGGACGAGAAAACTCTATCAGAGATTGATGATATTTTAAAACCAGTGAAGAATCAGACATGGCATAGTGGCATTCAGCAAAGTTGACAATGTTATCCATTTAGTGCATGTGTGTCTTATGGAGGACAGTATAGCGCGAAATTAAATTCTTGTCATGATACTCCAGTATTATACCAAACATGCACGTTTATTGTACTGCTGAAAGTGTGTATTTGTTGTATGCTTCTTTTTTATTTATACAGGCTTCTGATGTCTGTATGGTTCCATTTGTTCTTGTACTCTCTGTAATAAATTGGCATATAAGTTCAAACATGTTTTTCCTGTAATAGCTGTAATAGTGTGTAGATTTTTGTTTCTATTTGAGTGAATGTACTTGCCTGAAAGTGTGCAAGGGTGTGATGAAACAGTCCATCTAGACAAATACATCCATAACAATGGCATTTCGTCTATCCATATATATATATCTATCACTAATTACAAATTCCTTAGAACTCATTTTTATCATGTTACATATTTTCTCATTAACATAAATTTTCACGTAAGTTTTCAACTTTTTCCCTATCTTTTAGCCCCTGTTTGGTTTGGATAAATTAAATTTTTAGAATATTTTGATAAAAATTGGTGAAACATGTTATATGTGAATGAAAAATAATAGAAGTTATGATTCCAAAAAATATGTGGTGAAAATGAATTTTAAGAAATGAGAATTAAATAGGGGCTCGTATGCATTTTTGAAAAAAAAATCACTTTTCAAAAAGTTTATTCTAAAAGATTCTATATCCAACATACCCATGTGTCGTATTCATAATTTAACTATATCCATAATATGGGGAGATTTTTCAAATTAGCTGGGTTAATTGGCCTTTTTGTATTTTTTTATAAAAATATCTAATTTTACCCTTAATGAAATGAATCATTTTATTGCAAGACATATCCTTCTATTTTTAAAGTAAGTTTTGGATTTGTTCTGTATTTCTTCTATTATGAATTTTAATATATAAATCCATTCTTTGGTCTAATGAATTAGCATAATCTGCAATTTTTGGTTCATATTCTTTTATAAGTTTATTATATTTTTCAGATAAACTATCGGCATTTTCTAGTTGGGATCTAATATTTTCTATTTTTCTTAATATCATTTCTAACAAATTATCTAATCTTTCAACTGTATATCCTGACATGATTGAATGCTGCTTATTATAAAAATCATCATAGCATTATAAAACAATAATATAAACATTATGGTAAACAATAATTCAAATATCATGAATAATCATAAACATTAATAATCCTTGTGATTCTCTAAAATCTTAAGAAAATTCTTTTAAAATTTAACAAGAAATAGTAGTTATACTTTAATTTTGATCTGGACCTTTATTCTTAAAATCGAGTGACCTTCAAGCTCTGAATATATAAATTGTTCCCTCTAATGACCTCTTGCCTTAGCGAGATCTTTGCTATTTCAGCTTCTGGTCTTCACTGTATCGTTACTAAGGACAAATCCCTAGACTTGAATTAAAGAAAAACTGTTTTGATTGTTAAAATAAGAAGAAATTTCTTCTAAGATCTATCAAGAATTTATGAGAATGGAATTTAGAAATTCATCTTTTTCTATGAAATGAATGAAATATTATTGATATCTTTTTAAATAGATACAATATTTGTATTAAAGACAAAATGTTTTGCCTTTCTCACAAGTTGAGAGTTCAAGTGATTCTCCAACTCATTTTGCCTCTGTCTTAGCCCGAAGGCATCTATTTATACAATTACATGAGACTCGATTATTGACCTCTTACATCATCACTTATCTCATACTCCACTAATGGAGTTCTATCATTACAACGATGTAGTTACTACATAATTGTAGTTATATTATTGCATCCAACTGTCCACCTTTCTTTCAAATTTTCTTTTCATCTATTGTGTTCATATGGAGTTGGCAAGATTCTCTTATAATGGTAGAACATATTTTATTTCCATATGCTTTATATCTTTATTTCCTTTTTATTTGGGTAGCATGTGGGGCATTCCCTCAATTGGCAAGATTCATGTATTGTTGATGGGGTTCCATTAATCTGGTGGATATAAAAATTTTGGATACATTCTTTTAAAATTTTAGATTTTTCTTTTCCATTATTTGTCAAAAGTGTCCATCCTTCATATGACACAGACATATGAATTCTTTATCATATAAGTTCTTCGCAATGTTATAAAGAATCTTCATTCCTAGCACTCTTCGGGATTTCATCCATGATCTATTGATATTTGGCAATGGCTTTTTATTTCCGCCGACTTCTATTTGAAAATTTCTTCCAACATGTCCAACTGTGATTATATGTTCAGCGGGGTGAAATACCCTTCCATCAGATTCAGGATTGATCGAATAGAATTTGATATATACCAATCTTCCTTGGGTAAATTTTGATATTTCAGATTTAAATATGTTATCAAAGTTTTCAATTTCCTTCAGATCTTTTCCAGGATATATGAGATCTAAATATCCAAAATCTGCTACTGATTTGACCATAAAAGGGTCTGCATTATTGGTAATAATCAATCTTAGGTAAACGTGATCTCTAGAAGAGATGAAATATGAATGATTTTCTTCCGGTTCATAAACTATCTTGGCAAATGATTTATATTCTTCTTCCTTTTTCGATAAAGAGGTGTTATCCTCTTCATCAGCTCTTATTCTGATAATCTTTGTATGTTCATCATTGTTTTTTATGGTTACCTTTCGAGGGCTTGACATATCTCTTTTGATTTTACTGAGTCCATTGCTACTTCCTTTTTGTGTACTTGTTTATATTTTTGGTATTTCCTGTTTGATATTTAATAACTCAAATTATGAAGTAATATCATCAATTCTGTCACTTAATTCATTAGTATATTTGAAATGAGAAATGGTGATCTCTTTCAATAATTTTCCATTTTGCTAAAGTAGTTCTATCATTTGCTCAATTCCTTCTTTGATATCTTCAGATTCCTCTTTGAGGAATTCCATTTGTCGTTTGACGTCTATCAATGTATTTTTGATATTATCCATTTCCAAATTCGATATTCATACTTAGGAAACCTGCAAGATAATTGTTAACACCTTTAATATGGATAATATCAAATTATAAAATGACAAATATGCTTGACATCTATGTAGTCTTCTATATTGAGGTTCCATAGGAAGTTTATTCTTAATTAATTAATCCTGTAACATTAGAATTGTCAGTTTCCACAATAAACTTTTTGGATAATAAAAATAATGAAAACTTTTTAATTGCTCTAATAATTGCTAACAATTCTTTTTCATGAGTAGTATAATTTATCTTTGCTTGATTAAAAGTTTCACTTGAATACTTGCAAATTTCATTCAAATCTATTTTTAATATGACTACCCAATATTTATCAGAAGTATCAATATTAACAACCAAATTATCATTTTCATCTGGTAATCTTAATTTTGGTAGATTTTTACATTCTTCTTTTAATGATTTGACTATTTCTGTGTGTTCTTCACTATATCATCTAGTATTTATCTTTCTAAGTAGAATTTGTATTTTATGTCTCTTTTTTGAAAGATTTTCAATGAATCCTTCTTCATAGTTTAAACATCCTAAAAACTTTTGTATCTATTTTTTTTATTCTAATTTATTTGGAAAACTTTCTATCTTCTTAGATATATGTGTCTGTAATTTTATTCATCTCTTATCTATTGATAATCCATGAAAATCTATTTTCTTGTTTTTCTATTATAACTTTATTTTTTTAAAGGACAATTCATTCCTTTTTGCTTTCATTTATGAATTGTGCCAAATAGTTTCTATGTTTTCATTTAGTGTTGGAACATATTAATATATCATCAACATAGACTATTAAAAAATCATTAAACTTTTTAAATATATTATCCATTTTTTTGATATATTTGCGGTGCATTTTTCAAACCAAAAGACATTACTAACCATTCATATTTACCTTGAGGTGTATTAAATGCAATATATTGTATACTATCTTCTTCCATCTTAACTTGCCAAAAATATGATTTACAGTCAAATTCAGAATAAAATATATATTTTTTTTTTTTTGCAATGTTTATTAAAATTTCTTTATTTGGTAAAAAGTATCCATCAAATTTAGTATATTTATTTAATTCTTTATAATTGATTACCATTCCGACTTTTCCTCTAACTTGCTCAAAATGTTTCATAACCATAAAAGCTGGACTACTATGGGGTCAATTACTAGGTCTAATAAATTTTTGTTCTAGTAGTTCTTTTATTTGGGTTTTGATTCTTGTGTATCTTATATAGTATATATCATTGGCCTAACTCTAATTATAATATTTTCTGTTAGTTCTATCTTGGCTTTAGGATTGTATGGTTTTTAAAATAATAATGGATTTTCTTCACATGTTTTCTCTAATTGTTCTATAATTTTTTCTATGTCTATTTCTATTCCTGCTTTCAAGACTTTTTTGTTTAAGACTTTTGTATTTATATTGTTATTTATAATTAGTTTTTTTCTCTCATCTATTAACACGGTGGACTGGCTGAACTCTATAATATCTAAATTCTCTTAGAATTTTTAATAAGTGTACACATGGTGTTTGTAATATTATCATATAATTATTTTGTTTATAATATTGAAATTATTGTATAAAGTCATTTCCTAATAATATATCACATTCTAATTTATTATAACTATATATTTTATTTATTATGACTTGTTTACTTCCGAGTATTATATTGACTTTATCAGTACTATTAATTATCTGGGTATTTTCTCATGTTACCCCTATTATTATTATTTTACTATTTTCATTCAATGATTTTATTAAGAAACTTTTGAATATTGTTATATCACTTCATGTATCTATCAAAGCACAAGTTGTTATATTTGTTTATACTATTGTAATTTGTATATATATTGTTAATGAAAAACTTATTTGGTTATTCATTCATCTTTTTTTGCATAATATAGTTTGATCATTTTGTGTTATATATAATCCTTCTCTTTTTATACTATAATCTTCTAATCTATTGAGAAAACTCATTCCTAATATAGATAACAGTACTCATACTATTATCTATATAATATGGTACTACCATATTAATTCCTCCTATTTTTGTTGGTACATTAGCTTCTAATTCTGTAGTATGTATTTATCCGTCAAAATTCACTTATCTATATGATTCAATTTTATGAATTGCTAATCCTTTATTTCTAATTGAAGCTATATAACATTCACTTGCTCTTGTATCTATTAGTATATTTGGTCCTTCAATATGTTCTCTTCCATTATAATATTCTTCTTCTATTTTTATATTTTTAGCATTTCTATGAAATTTAATTTCTTTTATATTACTAGTTTTTTTCTAACCGTTTTCTAGGTAATTTAAGGCTTGTTGATCTTTTAATTAATCTTCTATCTCTAAACATTATCTTATCAGAATAATCTCCTTCTTTATTTTCTGTTATTTCAGGTTTATCTCTAATTATACTAAATTCATATTTTTTAGGTATTAGATTTATCTATTTGTTTGGTTATATTATTTTACTAATATCTTTACATTCCTTATGAACTTCTATGTGTGGTTTTTTAAAGTATATATTTTCATAATTGGAGTTAGTAAATGTGTATAGGACTCTATATTCTATAGTCATAATTTTGTCTCCTGGTTCCATTATATCATCCCTATGTAATTTGAAATGTAGTCCTTAGATTTTATTAAAGTTTTCATCTTTTATTGAGACACAATATTTTGAGTAACAAGTAAATATTAATTTTTGGTATGCTAAATTTCCTTATATAGTTCCTAAATGACTATCTTTTAGATTTATTATTCTTCCATCATGTAAATTTATAGTCAAAGGTGAATATATTCCTTCCCTAAATAATGATTTAAACATTATTTGTATCCCTGCTAAATAGACATATTGAATTTTTTCACTTTTTTTTTATTATTAATTTTAGTTAATAATTCATTTATTGTATTTCTTGTTAAGAGATTTAATTTATGTATTTCTTGAATTGTTCTAACATCTATAGCTTTTTCGATTTTATGATATTCATTTATTGTTATTTTTTCTCTTTTAAATATCATATCTAAAACTTCTCATTTTCCTATCTTTAAATCTAAAGATAATTTTTGCATTTTCTTGAATTTGTTATTATCAAATATTACATTTAATCCATAACCTTCTATTCCTTCATAGTCTTGTTTATTTATATTGTCACTCTCTATTTCCTCAATTTCTTTATTTAAATTCTAATCCATTATCTTCTGAATTTGTTTCACTTATATATACTTCTTGATCATAATATTGCATGTAGTTCACTTAATTCACTTTTTATTTCTAATTATTCTTTTTGTAATATTTTACTTTTTTTCTTATTACAATCAATGCTTATATATCTTATTTCTCCACAATTCCAACATTTGCATTGACTTTTATCTTTTTTATAAGATTTATTTTTTGTTGTCTATTTAGATTATATTTCCTTTTATAATAATTTATTCTAGGTTTTATATATTTTTTCCTAAAGTTTCTAAATTTTTTAAACTTTTTGTTTTTATATTTCCTCTTAGTATTTTTTTCTTTCGGGATTACATCCCCATTGTGTAGGTTTTTCCATATCTTCACAACATATTCTAATTAATTTTCCTGATTTTTTCAATAATTGTCTTTGTTGACATACGTATGCAAGTCTTTCAAATAAAATTTTTATTTTTGATCATAAAGATCTGAGTATTTCAGGATTATCTTTAATATATTTTTCAAATTCTATCTTAAAATATGTTCTCCATTAACCTGGTAATTTATTATAATACATATCTTTGTAAACATCTTGATTTTCATTACTATAAAATTGAATATAATAATATTCTTTAAATTCACAAGTGTATTTCTTAATTTTACACATGTCACATATTGTTAAATTTATTAATTTCATTCTAGCATTATCTTTTTCTTTAATTGCTTCTTCTTTAGCATTTTTTTATCCATTCTTCTTCTAGAAATTCATCTGAAATATAATATACTATTCTTTCTATACATTTTTTATCTGATTTTATTATTTCTGTTTGTACATTTTTTTATTAGTATCTCTGTATCATTATTTATTCATTCTCACCAATTTCTAACATTTCCTTCCAAAGATGCTATTAAGAAATCTCTTCTTCTTTTAGTACTTTCTCATGTATCATCTTTATTATATAAAAAGAATAATATCATTGAATCTGCCCAAATTACTAAGGATTTCTTAATAACTATTTTACAGTCTAAATCTAATTTTGCTCCTCCATGATTAACGGATTTATCATAATTATCATTTGGCTCAAATTTACTACTATATTTATTTCCTTTTGGTGGTTGTCTATCTCTTACCTTATCATAATATTGTTTGTATGATTTATTGTATATAAGTGCATAACTTTCATTTGGGTCTAGTATTTCTTGTTTATTAGAATATTCTGTTCTATTTGGTCCCCCTCCAATATTCATTAGAATTTGATATTCATCTAGATTTTCTAAACTTAATTGATTAAAATTTTCTATAAATAAGTCTAATTTTTCATTCATCTTGATTTTCTTTATCATCATGATTTTCTTTAATTTCTAACTTTTCAAGTGCTTTTTCTTTTGATCTTTTTATTTCTTCTTCTATTATTTTTGGTAAGATATTTTTCCTAAATTCATCATCAATACTTCTTGATTCTGTTATAGTGTCTTCTTGTTCAATGTGGTTTTTCCTATTCTTGTCATTTATTTTTCTATAAGTTTTTTTATCTATTTTTTTTTTATCTTTGTGCTTATTATTTTCTTTTAATTCTCTTATTTCAAGTTTTAATATATTTATTTCATTTTTTACTTCTTTTATTTCATTATTTATTTTTTGGACATCATCTATTAATATTTTTATTAATGTTTTTAGTTCTCCAATAAATTCTCTTATTGACATTTTATCTTTTCTTTGATTGACTCAAATAATACGTTCTACATTCAGTATTTTTTTGTTCTTTTATTACTTTATCAAATCTTTGTTTTGTAATTTCATCATTTGTTAATTTTTTTTGATTTTTGAAACAGTTTGCTTTTTCCTTATATTTTTTTTGTTTTAGTTTTAATATTTGTTTTCTTTGAGATTCTGTTAGATCTCTAGAAGTTAATATTTCATCTAGTATTTGATTATTTATTGTTTTTGATTTAAAATATCTACTATTTTGACTTTTTCCATAAGTTTTGCTAACTTGGTTTTCATAAGATTTTATAGAGTCCGTCTTTATGATGATTCATATGTTTCCTTATGATATAAATTGATTTCTTCATTTTCAAAGTTTCTATAATTTTTTCATATGTATATCTATCTTTTATAATTTCTACTATTAATTTATGTAATATTTGTGTCTTTACTTCTCTAGGTAATTTTCTAATTACTCTTAGTGTTATAACTTTCAATTTGTTGGGTATATGTTCTAAAAATATATAATTTCCTTTTTCGGTTTCTAATTTATAATAATTATCCATTTTCCTAATTATGGTTTCCATGATCTTTAGGCTTTGATATCAAATATGGGGTGCTACTTTGAGGGAATAAAAATCAAATAAATCTTAAAATCTAATAAATTTTTAAACAGTCGTATATTTTATATATTGCTTTAATTTATCAAGATCCATTCTATTATTAGTTATAGATATATAAAATCTTAAAGTTAAATCAAATCTTAATCTCTTATATTCTTATCAAGATCCATTCTATTATTAGTTATAGATATATAAAATCTTAAAGTTAAATCAAATCTTAATCTCTTATGTTCTTGTGGTAATCTATTTGCGGTCTCCTCATTTATATGTTTTTAATTAAATCTTCTTCAAAATCTAATAATGTTTGAGAATTTATAATATCAAGATTTGTTAATAAACCTATACTTGGTTCAAAATGTATATTATATTTTGAGATATTCTTTATTCTTTTTCCTAATTTATCTATAATATCATGTACATCTTTTATGATTATAGATCTTACCATTCCTCTAGCAAAATTTTCTATTAGGTTTTCTTTAAAACATTTTAATATTTCTTGAGATGCAAACAATTGTTCTTGATATCCTATCTTATTAATTTCATTTTCGAATTCAATTTCTTTTTTATTTTTAGCAATTGTTTTAATTTTATATGGACCTCTTTTAGTTCTAGGTTTTTTCATTTTATGTGTCATGGTTAAGTTAGTTTGAGAAAATATTATAATTTTGGGATTAAAATAATTCTTTAGGACTTAATTGTTCTTTTCTTTATACTATAATAACTTAGTGGTAAATTCTATATTTGAGGGTATGTTTGGTAGTTTACTACATTTGAATAGTCAAAGGCTATTTTGGAAAGACAAATATGATTTTTAGGCTATTTCTATGTATTTCCCATAATAACGTAATGCGATTGCAATTAAGTTATTTCCCTATCTTTTAGCCTCTGTTTGGCTTGGATAAATTAAATTTTTAGAAGATTTTGATAAAAATTGGTTAAATATGTTATATGCGATTGCAAAATAATAAAAGTTATGATTCCAAAAAATATGTGGTTAAAAATAAATTTTAAGAAATGAGAATCAAATAAGGGCTTGCTTGTATGCATTTTTGAAAAAAAAAAATCACTCTTCAAAAAGTTTATTCTAAAAGATTCTATATCCCGTATTCATAATTTAACTATATCCTTTAATAATGTAATGTGATTGTAATTAACTTATAAGAACAGATTTCACCAGTTGTAACACGGGCACAATTTAGGTAAATTTTAAACTCGAATTTTCAAAAATTGTCTCACACAAAATAAAATAAAATAAAATATATATAGAGCTTGTCTGTTGGTATTTATTTTTCTGAAAATAATTGCTTTTTTCTACATTTTAACAGAAAAAATTCCACTGGAAATATCTGTCCAAACAGCTCTTATATGGACAAGGAAACGGAAAAACCTGCAGCACGCCCCTCTTGAAGTCTCTGTGGTTCAACTTGAACCGCAAAAGGTACATTCCTAGCAAACGAAAATGGCGGCCACAAGAGTTATAGATAACTCTATCACCACCACTTTACTCTCCAAGTCCCCATTGAGGGTGAAAACTCGAACCGTAAGCCTTTGCTTTTAAAAATAGCTCATTGTTGGTGGTGCAGAGAAGGCGGCTGTTCACTTGCAGTGCTATCTACAATCCCCAATTCCAAATGAAGGAACAAGGACAGCCTGAAACCCTCGATTATCGTGTCTTCTTTCTCGATAATTCTGGCAAAAAGGTCAATTCATAATCTGTCTATCTTCTTCATATGATAGTTTTCATGGAAAATGTTGTTTTTCTAATTTTACAATGGCAAATAATGGGGGGATTTGGGGGGAGAGAGTCTATTGGGGTAGCATGGATAAATGTTCTTATACCGAGGAAATGTCAAATGCATGTTTGGTTAAGCTTAAATATAATAAAAGTAAAAGATTCTTAAAATAGCTTTCAATGCTTGTGTAACTTACTTTTTATCGTAATTAAAGTAAAAAAAAATAGGTGATTTATTTTGAAAGGAGTTCTCAAGTCAAAATATGTGACTTTCGTTTCCGACCTTGACCAATAAAAATAACTATTTATTTTAAGATTTACACACTTTTAAGCTTACCCAAAACATGCTCAAAGCAAAAAAATAGCTAAAATAAAATTTGTGGAACTGTGAAAGATTGAAAAATTGATGGCACATGTGTTTTATTTTCCTCTTTTGACTTATTTGCTTATATACATTTCAGGCTGTACTGTAAGTAAGAATGTAGGAGAGTGGGTTTAGTGTGTAATGGTTGCACTCTCTAGATTTGCGATTAAATCCTAAAATTTGTACAAATGTTTCTGTTGTGATTTGACTCAAATTCTAATGGGTATGAATCTAAAATTAAATTGGAGTGGTTTTGAAGAGAAAAATTATGGACTTGAGGAAAAAGTGGTCGCATTTTCGCTAGCCTGACGCTAGCTCGACACTCGAGCAAGCCCGGTAGAAAACAACCTGAGACTTGGTTGCTCGCCTGACGCTAGCTTAGTTTTTGCAATTAGATTTAAATTTGAGCTCGTATGTGTTTCTTGAATGGTTAAAGAAATTGAAGACCATATGGCTTCCTGTTTCAAATATGCTGTCAAGCTGCATAATTTTCAGATCCCTCATTTACATAATTAATATTGGCGTTTAAGCAGCTTGTGTTAAATCCAAGTATGTAACTACGTTCATTATGGAGCACTCAGCTACTCACCTTAATTCACAATTCTCCTCCCCCCCAAAAGGAGAAAAAAAAATGATCAGCTCTTACTTCCATATTGACAGAGCTCACTATTTGAAGGTCTTTGTGTATAGAACATATAAAGCCTGAACAGAATTTGTAATTAGGCCCACCAGATTGATCTTGAGCAATAGAGCTGTTTCCATGGAAGCACAGATACATATCTGATTGGTCGTTCACACTAGTAGGAAAAAATGGTAAGTAATTCATCTAGCATTTATAAAATGTACATTATACATTATACATATAAGCAGAGTTACGACAGCAGTCATTACGCCTATTGTGCTTCTCTCTGATCCACTTTATGAGTGGAAAAGCAAGAGCAAGTGAATTGATTCTTTTGGTTGAGCTGTGAAGTCAACCTCTCTCTTTTGACACTATAACATTGTATTGGCCTATAAACTTCTTTAATTATTATTTACCTGATGTCTAATTTTCTTTTTCTCAGCCATTTCTTACTTTCCCCAAGATACAACATTAATTGGAATCATGGATTGCTCCCACAAACACGGGAAGACCTTCATTGGCGAACCCAGAAGTTGAGGGGACATTTGGAGACGACGATCTTGATAACTGTCAGCATTTCTACTACTTGGCTATCCTTGTTTATTTAGTAATTTTTTTTCTGTCTCCAGTTGAAATGAAAAAATGGAGATAAACTGATAAAGCAAGCACACCAATTAATTTATCTGTGGCTCTTTCATTTGTAGTTGATGGAGTTGAGATCGGGGAATTCCGAGCCAAGAGTGGGCAAATTTTGAAAGTCAAGCCTTTGGCTGTTCTGGCAATGATTGATGAGGGAAAACTTGGTTGGAAAATAGTTGCAATTTCAGTAGATGATCCAAAAGCTTCCCTAGTTAACGACACAAGTGACGTTGAGAAGCATTTCCCGGTACGTTTTGGCTAATGGATACACACACACACACACTATTATTTTCAACTACTACTTCAATATATGTAGTGTCGTCTTCCTTTCTCTTGTTGAGCTTGTTGGTTTTGCTCAAATTTAAATAATAGATTGCATAACCCACCAGTTTTGCGCTCTTTGAGAGTAGTATGCGTTTGTTCCGTTGGCTCAGTATGTAATTATCTCAAAGATGAAGTAATTTACTTGCATAAGATAGTTCACTTGAGACTTCAGAGGAGGCTTAGTGTATTATCCTCGCCAAGTACAAGAATGAAGATTTGAGGAGGACTCGTACAAGTCTCAACTGCATGCTAAACTTTCTTATGTTGAATTCTGCATATCATGTAAAAGTAAGCGATAACCAAATCATGTTGGCATGTTTTCTACGTTGGAATGGACGGAATATGACGAGGCTATCGATATATTTTGTCACATATACTTAATCTTTTCTTCATTCCAAGTTAGCAAATGTACCTTACATGTCTTGTAAATATGGTCTCTATTCTTCTCATTCTTTGCGACAACCATTCTGGACTAAACACGTTATTTTCTTCAGGGAACTCTTACTGCAATCAGATACTTGTTTAGAGACTACAAAATCCTCGAATGGAAACCTGCGAACAAGTTTGGTATTTGCAACAAGCCAGCTAACAAGGTATCTTGAGAACTATAACCAAACATTATTCTTCGCTTTTGGTTAATATTGTGAAAAATCTCCAAGTAGCTTAACGAGTCCATGATTCTCATTTTCTTTCCTCTTCCAAAAATTAAGATAATGGTCAGGCTGCTCAACCCCGATTAGTAACTTACAGTTAGTTATGTTGGTTTGGTAGTAAAACTTGTGAAACACCTCCTAGAGGGTAAAAATTGTAAAGTAAAAAAAGGTGGCCATTACTCTTAACAGGGTACAAATATACAAGTTAGGCCACCAAGATAGTGCCTATGGGATGCATATCATTTGTCATTTTCATTTCACAGGGTTCTTGAAATTCATTCAGTTTACCTCAAAACATACACACTAATTCATATCTTAAAAAAGTAGTCATTTTATGATTACAGGATTATGCCCTAGAGGTAATCACTGAAACCAACGAGTCCTGATTTCAAGGGTAACATTTTCTTAGCACAGAAAAGGGACACCATGCGACAGTAGCCTGCTCCGCTAGACTACTTGATTATTGATTGTTAGAAAGCTGAACATTACAATAGATGAAAGCAGGAAATTACAATAGCTAGTGTAGGAAGCGAACACTAGAAAGATTGAAAATGCTTAAAAGACTAATAATCTCTATAATAGACTTCGGAACAAAAACTCAACTGACAGGAGTAGACATCTTTTCGCCGAAGAATCATACTAAAATTTTTTAATTTCTATCTATTTAAATAAATCATTTACAATGATAGGATCACGGGGCTTAAGCAAAGCTGCAGCCCGTGACATTCTCCCCCATTTGTTTTGGCGATATCCTCGAAGCCATTGAGTATTCTTCTCGCTGTTGCATCCACTCCATTTAACCAAGTACTCTTGAAAATATTTCCTAGAAGCTCGAGTAGTTTGATAGTCAAAAATCTTTTCAGCAACCTTCATTTCTGATCGTTTCGCTTTAAGTACTGGTTGCTTTAAATTTGCAGACTTTTTGTACTGTTTCTGATTTGTATCTGCAGTATAGAAGAGTAACGGTTGCTGGCTAATAATAATTTCAAAAGGACTCTCATTGGGAGAAGAACTCTTTTGAACATTGAAACACATCTGAGCCACATCCAAAAGTTTCACCCGAATTTCATGCGAAGCAGAGATAAAGTGCTGAAAATAGCCTCTTAGCATAGAATTGAACTACTATGTATGTTTGTCTGATCTTTGGTGAATGCTATAATTCATGCTCAAAGTTTAACCAAGAAGTTTGAACAACTCGGTCCAAAATATGCCAATAAATCGAGAATCTCGATCATTGACGATAGGCGGTCCCCCAGTATTTGACAATATGCTTGAAGAAGAGTTGAGCTGTCTCTTCGGTTGATACATACTTGGACGCTGTGTTGAAAGTTGAATCTTTAGATAAACGGCCCATCCCGATGACGATAATGCCAAAGTCTCCAACTCTTGGCAATCCACTAATGTAGTTCGTTGATCCACCTTCGACTGATCCATTCAGGATGGAAAGGGGCTCCAGTAAACCTGCATTTTTCTGATGATCTGCCACATCTTGCTGACTAACAAGGCAAGTATTCCCATAACTTGCAATATCGTCCCGCCTTTGAGGCCAATAGTTTGTACGTTGTGCTAGTGCAGAAGTACGCTCCACGATAGTCCCACTTCTCAACACTTCTCCCTGTTGCTTTCGAAGCTCTTAAAGCTCCGGCTGAGCCATACGGTATGGTATCTTGGTGGTAGGTTTGGCACCCGGAACAAGATCAATCCCATGATCAATTGCCCTCCTCATTGGCAATTTTCTTGGTAACTCATCCGGCATGATGTCTTCGAATTCCTTAAACCCGGTGATAGGTTTTGGAGTAGAGCCGATCGTCTCTTCGATTTCCTCTACTCGAAGAGAGCATAAAAATGAGGGTTCATTCCTCTTGAAACTCTTACTATATTGCATGACCGAGATGTTTTTTTCGCCAGTTTTCCCAACCTGCGTGGGAATAATGATGGTTTACTACCCATCATTATTAATGAGTCAGAATGCAGCAACACTGCTGTCTTTGTATCCCGAAGATATTCCAATCCGAGAATGAGCTTGAAATCATCAATCTGAACCGTCGACAAATTTGTTCTTCCTTCGAAGGGACCTACTTTGATCGACACGGATTTTGCTATTCTAGCTATTGGTTGAGCAGCAGAGTTGATTGCCTTGACCTTCCCCTTACCTCTCTCCAAAACAAGTCCGATCTGCTCTACTTCGGAACTTGCGAGGTAGTTGTGCGTAGCACCGGTATCTATCATAGCCCTAATTGGCTTGAATATCAACATACTTCATCCGCTACCATAGCTTTGCATCTCCACCTAGATACATGGTACATGTTGTGACCTTTCTCGCTTCGTCCATGATCGAAGCCGCAAGAAAGTATTGTTCCATATCAAACAAGAAGTTCTCAACTTATTTAGCATCGCGTGCTCCTCTGTGGGTACACAGTTCTGGAATTCTGAGTCTATGCACCGGCTCTTGTGCGGTGACTTGTTCGTTGCCAACCGTGCATTGAAGCACTAGTAATTGAGGTCTCAACGCTCCCATATCATCATGCAGGTCAGGTATGATATCAACAGCTTCAGTCATAGCTGTGCTAGCCTCTTGGCTTTCATCCAGTTGGATGCGTAATTCCCGAATTTTCGTCTCTGCCACCTCGACCTTTCCTACGAGGTTCTCCATGGCAAAACACAACCTAGTGTTTGTCACCGCAAGCGCCTCCAAACGCTGTTTGGTATTCCTCTTTTGAACATCTACAACCTCTGTGGTGTTCGAGGAATCTGAATCAATTTCCATAGCTTTCTTTGAGATCTTGAGCCGTAGCTCTGATACCAACTTTCACGGGTAACTTTTTCTTGGCACAGAAAGGGGACACCGTGCAGCAGTAGTATGCTCTGCTAGACTACCTTCCGCCTTCTCTCGATCGTTTTGAGACGAAAAAGTAAATTTGATCACAATTTAAAGAAAGCTTGCAACATGAAGTTGAAATGCATTGAAATAAACTTGATCATTGATTACTAGAAAGCTGAACATTATAATAGACGAAAGCATGAAATTACAATGGCTAGCGCAGGAGGCGAACACTAGAAAGCTTGAAAATGTTTGAAAGACTAATACCCCCTATAATAGATCTCGGAACAAAAACCCAACCAACCGAAGTAGATGTCTTTTGGCCGAAGAATCATACTAAAATTTTTCTAATTTCTATCTATTTAAATAAATAATTTACAATGATAGGATCACAGGGCTTAAGCAAAGCTGCAGCCTGTGACACCTGAGCTAAATTTGTTAAAATATCTATACTTACCGGCGAGTTTTCACTTGTGTAAATGCAATTTGTAGTATAGAGTTTGAGCTTCCAATCTCAGCCTAGGGAGACAAAATAGGTCTTTATGGCAACTCTTTATATTTTTCTGATCTAGATTGAACAAAATATTTGTATTGAGAGAATGCTATGCAACTACTTGGGTTTATTTGGGTGGACATCGAATAAAGAGAATTTTTTTTTTAACATGTACTTGTGTAACAGGGGGATTTATGGAAATTCAAGCAAAATCTTTTTCTCCCAGTTTTTGATTCATCATTGCTCAGAGGGGTAGAGACAACCACCTGTATTTCAACAAATCAAAACATGAAATGGAACTAGTAGCCATAAAAAAATTGCATTAAATAGCCAAGGCAAGAATTTTTGCATTTCTTTCCCAGGAGAGTAATTGAACAAATGTGCATGATTTCAAATGCAAAACATAACATTATTTACACTCACAAGAGGCATTAGAAGAAATAATTTACATTAAATACGAGTGTCAAAAACGTACCTACTGGTTAGTCTTGAAAGAATTTATGGTTCGAGAAAAATTACGCTGTTTCGGTCTTCTTCACTTCCTGTAGAGTCGTGCTTGAATTTTCAATAGTAGTAACTGGATTCTTACTCTCTTCATTAAACCTGTCTACACTGTGAAGAAAAATACCTACCAAAGTACACAAAGTTCAAATATCTTAGAAATACGTTAATATTGTTAATTCTCATGAAAAGATAGTTAAAAGACAGATGATAGTAAAAGGGGAGTCAACTTCTCATTTCCAAAATTATGTTAGCATCTTCAGAATAGAAATCGACCTTGGAAATACCCATAAAACCTTGATAACATGGTAAATAAAATATTACCTGCAAACCATATTACGGCAGGCAAGAACAGAATGGATGTAAGAATAAGAGCAGTTTTCCTCCAATTGTTAAGATGATCCTACAGAAAGTAATTGTGATCAGGAGAATATCATCAAATATTATGATGAGTACTTCTAGATCTCTAAGTAGATCTAAGAATGAAAAGAACATACTTGCGATGAAAGGATCTATGTAGCAGATCCCTTGTTGCCAAAAGATTTGGGGTCTACTACATAAATCCCTTCTCGCCACTCCTTTCGGTGCATTGCTAGATTTACAGGCAGATTTAAGGAAACAAGATCCTTGACAACTATCTCATTTTGGCCCACCCCTCCCTCTTTCTTTGTGTGCATATGCACATGTGAATATGCCTGTCACAGTTCACATCCTTTCCTGAAAGTAAATAATAGTAACACAAACTAGAAAACCTGGAGAAGCCCAACAAGAGGAGCGGAAGGCACGTCACCAAAAATGTGAATGGAGACGGTAGACATGGCCATGGATAATGGTCTCAAACTAGGCGTGACACAATGTAGACAAACAAAATTTACAGGGGCCTGCGGAGGCATAAACAAATTGTTAATACTCAATTACTACCTATCCTTAACTGAAAATTCATGGAAGAAAGAAAGAAAAAGAATGGAAGCTTAAATTTAGCCAATTTATGCAACAATAGGCAACAAGAACAAACGAAGCCTTATTCCTCCTAATTTGTGGTTGGCTAAATGAGCTCTTTCTCGCCACTGCATTCAGTTAATTGCTAAATCTACCAAGAGATCCAAAGCAACATCTACTGCCAAGGTTAGTTTTGGTCTACTCTTCCACCAAGATCTCATCACTCTTACGCAATACTAAGCAATTATTTTCAAATAAATCTATGTAATTTAATTAAGCTAGCACAATAACACGACGCCTTAAAGATGTACCGAGCAAACTCTTCTAGAAGTTACAAGCAGAAACTGAAGAATAATATTGAACTGTTAAATTTAAAAGAAAAGGGAATAAGCAGAAACATAATCATATGAGGGCACCAAAATCAGCAACTATGAAGTATAGTCTTAAAGGCAACAGATAATAAGAATATTGGCAAAATTCAAATGTGAAACAAGAACAGAAAATGTGGCGAATGCATGAAACAAAGCAAAGGGTAGAATGATAAACACCATCTGCAATTGTATAATACCATAAACATAAACAAGGATTTGCTCACAAGAAAATTTACCTGAGCGGAAAATATTAGCATTTCTCCTATGGCAAAAATAATTATGTAAGCAATTAGGCTCTTAAAGCAAAATGCGACAATGCAAAACACTGCTCCAAATAGTGTTGCCACTGACAGAAGCTGCATCAGAGAGAGAGAGAGAGAGAGAGACTTTGTTAAGGAAACCCACAGTACATGCTTGCATGGTATGAAGTGAGCAGTGTGTACTGTGCTTGTATAATGACCATAAATTTAGGCAATAGAAAAGAAATGCAGAAACCATAAACTAAGAACAGCAAATGTCAATACTTCCATG
Source organism: Fraxinus excelsior (assembly GCA_019097785.1). Classification (NCBI taxonomy): domain Eukaryota; kingdom Viridiplantae; phylum Streptophyta; class Magnoliopsida; order Lamiales; family Oleaceae; genus Fraxinus; species Fraxinus excelsior. Next base: position 26,305,627 of record CM032639.1, on the reverse strand, counting down.
AATGGGCAGCAAGTCCAGATATTTTAATATTCTTCACAGCTGTCCAATATCTCCAGTTATAAGGTAATAGTTACGGGATTTCAGGTTCAGTGAAACTCAGCATCCAATTCGCTGTTAAGGTTATAGTAAAGGTTCATTTCCTCCTTTCAGCTTTTTTCTTGTTATTTAGTTAATTTTCTTAGGGAAAAAGGATTAAAAATGTCTGTGGTCCGGTGATCACAGGCCGCAGGTCTAGATAGACAGGACTGGCAAGGCTAACCTCTCCAGATGGGCCAGTCATGGGGGTTCCTCTAGCTGTGAGTAAAATAAGGGAGTCTCTTTAGGTGATCACCGTCACTTGAAATAGAGCCTACTAACTTTCAGTTTAATTCTTTTCATTTTTTTTCTTTCGGGTGAGAGAGAAGGAGAGGGAAAGGAGAAGGATAGTTATTGGGAAGGTTCAACATTAATTTCTTTTCTTGAAAAAAAGCTTAATAACTTTCAGTTTCATTTTTTTTTTTCCCTCTTTTGGGAGAGAGAAAAAGAAAGGGTAAAGTGGAGGATAGTTCTTGGGAAGGTTCAACAGGAAATTTACTATTGAATTTCCAGTTCCAATAAGCCACTACATATAGATTGCCACAGGAGGCAATACATCCTGGAAGCCACTGAAGAGCAGGGGGTGTTAGGTTTAAGAAAAAAAGGAACAGAAATAAAATTCCCTGGTTAACTGGTTAAACATTCAAGCTGCTGTTGTGCTCACCGGCGTCGCCGCAATTTGTAAGCCATTAAATTTTTGGTTCTTTTTCTAGTAGAAGGAAATTATGGAAGGAGAGATGCAATACATTCAAGAAGAAATTCTATGGCTTCATTGTTAATTGAATTACGCATTTGCTTTATGTAAAGTTAAAGCTGAACAAAAAAAGGAAGTTTGCAGAAATGAATCCTATTTTTAAGCTGCAAAAATGAATCCTGCTCCTCAATCAATTGTTTTGAGAAAGTAAATTGTATGTAGGCCCACCTTAAAAGCATTGGAAATTGTGGACGTCATATAATCAAGAGCAAAACCACCTACTAGTGATCCCAATATTCCGCAAACTACTGTAATCGCTCCAAAAGTATAATCTGCATTTTTCTGGAAAAGAACAGTTTTCAATTTTTAGATTACGTCAAAGTCCAACTTCAACGGACTAGAAGATGGAGAATTGAGTTGTAAATTTTTTTGAATGCCATTAAGAGCTTACCATGTGATATATATTGTAACCTGCCTTGGGTCCCCAATAGGAATATGCTCCTACGACGAAATTATAGGCAATATAACCTGCAATGGCCAGATATATTAAAAAGTCAACTTGTTTGAATAATAGCATGTAAAACATGCTTATTTTAGTGGTTACATCCACGACACGCAGAAACAGGTTTTCCATCAAGTCAGTTAACCATTATCTTGACACTTCTAGCTAGTTGTTCAACAATAAGATGTTGGTTTAAGATTAAATGATACTTTTCTAGAAAGTATCTTAAGATGTAATTTCTAGAAAAGTATTCTTGAAATTATGCTGGGAAAAGGGAAGCTTAAAGCAAATTTTACTTCTTTAAAGAAGAGCCAAACATACTCGAAAGGCCAGAAAGTAGAGGAGATGATACATCAACACTCCTGAAAATATTCATAGGACGAAACTAATGTATGAGATTTGTAGTTCTGGCATAGTGAAGGACATACCTAAAACATTCACAACAAAAACTTTATCAAGCAAAAGAATCTTCATATCCTTCAAAAATCTTATGACGATACATGCATCACTTGCATCCATTGACCTGAAAAAGATGTAAGATTTGCTATTTAAAAAATCCATTCGAACTCTGGAAAAGAACACACATAATATCAGCCATACACCCTACTACATAGACAAGATATTTAGCTGGGAAGATCTGGACTGCTATCTCTAGAATCTCAAATATTGTAAAATGAGCTCTCGCCTTAAAGGTTTTGAACTTTGATCAGCAACTGCTTCTCTTGTGGACAGTTCACCTCCTTCACCATTCAAAATTACTCTGTTATTAATTAATGCACAAGATATATCTGTTAAAATAATAAAACTACAAGAAGAATAGAAAAATAAGAAGCAGAGAGATCCTCAAAAGACTGCCAGCTAAAACATGGTGTGTACATACAGTAAGCCTCACATTTGTTATTCATTTTGTCAAAGAAGTTATATTCGACCGTTGACATCTCGCTGTGACTTTGACCATTAGAGTATGCTGAAAACTAACCTTTTGTCAAATTCTTCAAACGAATCCCACTCAAACACATGACATCACTAGTCCTCTAAAAACAACCCATTTACTAACACATAAGAATCAAGTTGTACATCTGGTAATTGATACATCTGTAATAAATATAAAAAATGTCCCATTTTGCAATTATTACACAAACATAAGATTCATAAAGTGCTTTCCAAGCAGTTTTAGTTCCTGTTAATAGTAAGATCCAGCACCTTGATTTTCTGACCCAACTTCTGCAGATACCAATGCTTTTTTAAATCCAACAGGAGAGAAACCTGTAGGAACGAAGTATTTAGGACATGTCTGGGGAATGCAAATGAGATAAAAGCAATTATATCTTCACGCGGACCTTTCAACTGCAAAGGTTTCATCACAAAGCCTAATATAGCAAAAGGAAGCATCAAAATGGCCTCCACCCAAAATGCCAAACGCCACTTGTAACCCCCAACCTACAAGCAAAGAAACAATGAGAATATTTATTACACATGAGGAAAAGGCTATAAGATATTTCTCAAATGGAATAGGTAATAAAAACGTAAACTAAGAAAGAAAGTTGTAAGAAAACACTTGCCTATGAAACATTAAAATTTTCAAAGCATACAAAATAGTTATTAAGAATATGCATACCAGTCCACCATAAACGTAACCAACTGCAACACCCGTCGGTATACACATGTAAAATGCTCCCAGCCACAATGTTTTCTGACAAAAGAAAAGACCATATTATCAAATGTAAAGTTCAGGTGCAAAAGATGAGAAAGAAAATATATGGGCCTCAGAACAGGAAATAAGCAAATTGTAATATTGATTAAACCCACATGATTACTCCAATCTCAATTTCCACAAGTTCAGAGAAATAAAATTAGCTCTTGGCACAAATCAAAGCATAATGTACACTGTGATTGACTACAAGTGTCTCATAACTACTATATATCTGCTATTTTCTTCAAAATACTTGCATCATTCTTGATCCCAACAGCATAACATGAGAATCCACACTTATTTCATAATAAGATGAACATACATGTTGATGTTCAGTTTGTGAGTTTCACTAACCTACAGTCCTGAGGAAATTACCCCTTACTATAAAGAAAGGTGTATATTTCAAATAATTTCAAAAGGCACTATTGAAACAAGCATATAGAGTTAGAAAATTTCATGTGCAAAGAAGGGTGAATCTTATGTTATGTCTCGTTGCTTGAAACAACAAACCTTAGCAGGTGGGGCATTATCATCGATGAATGGAGCTGCAAGACTAATAAAAGAAGCCTCGCCGACACCCACTAGCCTAATAAAAAAAGCCAAATAAAACAGTCACAAAATAATAAAACAGGTATGGCAAACTACCTTTAAGTAATTAAGAGAATTTGACTCACATGCGAAAAATTGCAATGGACCAAAAGTCTTTCGAAAAACCACAACCAGCAGCAGCAATGGTCCAGACGGACAAACCAACTCCAATAAGCCTAAATGGATTGACCCTACGTAATTCAAGTACATGAGCTATAATTAGCTAGCTGTAGACAGGTAGAAACCTGTTCTGTTAGACAGAGTAGCTCTTTCAAAATTGACATCCTACATATATTGATTGTATAAGAATATTCAAAAGATCAAGTTACCAAATCTCACATGACATGGAATGTTTCTGAAAATATGTTCACAATACATTTTGGAAAATTTAAATACTTCACATAGTTGCTGGAAAGAACTTCAACAATGTAGGCTTGACAGGACATAATTCATTGTCATTTTATTTTTCTGCAATGTCATTGTTATGACATCAATAACATTAAAATGCACCAAGGAAAATATAGAAGTATAATTTGTTCTTGTACAATTTTGACAGGACAACTCCAACAAATTCAATGTCAGCAGTTTTCTTCGTGATAACCCTTTCACATTTTCTTCAACAACACAAACATCATTTTCTGATTAATATTTCCGGATTCATCACTATCTTCTTCTCACAGAGTGTTCAAGTTCTACCAAAATAATAATGGAGGTTAGAGAGAATCACAACACGAAGTGATTACCTCTTAGTTAGAGATGCAAAGATTGGAGATGCCACAAGGAGTCCAACCATGAAAGCAGATGATACAACTCCATCCTTAAAATTATTTAGGTCAAAATCACCCCTGCATAGAAAGGAGTTTATGAAACAAGGCAAAGTATATACAGAGTTATCCATTTGGTAGTTAGTCTAAATGTACAGGTTACTGGAGAAGAAGTAGAATGTGTACTGACAATATTGTTATATAAGCGTTAACAAATTCTCACACAGCATTGCAGAAACTTATAGGGCGAGGGTTGATTAAAATGGATAGCCAAATAATGCCCTGTTTAACTGCTAAAAAGACATTTTCTAGTTAGAAATGGGCCAAATCCAAAACTCTTTCATTCTTGAGGAGTTATTTGTTTTCTTGTTTTTGCTTTCTGTTTTCTCTTGCTCTTTTAAGATTGAAGAGAGGATGAAGATAGATTTCTCTCCGTACTAGGAGTGATAAGTGAGAAGGAAGTAGAAGTTAAAGAAAATGGATTGGATTGCCTCCCCTTTTTATTTTTAAGTCCTTTGAGATTTTAGAAGTTTTAACATCTTTAACAATGTGTAAATGGGCTATATGGAAATAAAGGACAGTTTAAAATCTTCAGGATAACAATTAAGAGTGCGTAAAAAATACAATTATCAAGGGTTTGGGTTATATAAAGAAAGGAGAATACTCCATGAACAAAGTACAGCATAAGAGAGAGTGATCAATTGCTGACATTGAACTTACTGAATTCCAGTGCCTGGTGAGCATTGGCCATTTTTTGAGCAAATCTTGCGGTTCCCATTGACACCATTGCTAGCTATTGCTCCGCGGTCCACATAATTTATTAAGTTAATTACACAAAACATAATAAGCAACCTGCCAAGAATCATATTAAGAGAATTTGTTTAATGGCAAGTGATGCAAAATGGAAAGTCTAATCTAGGTGTAAACGAAAATGATGCAAAATGGAAAGTCTATTCTAGGCATAAACGAAATCACATCAATTAAGACTATAATTTTCCATTATTTCGTTTTATTGATTTTGGTAATATGGTTGAGTTTGTCTTTTTTTAAAAGGAAATCATAGTTTTCCTTTTTTGTTGTAATTTTCCCTTTCTATGTATTTTAGAACCTTTAAAATCTTGTACGTGCTGTCACGCCCCAAAGTACTTAACATCACAATCGTAAAGCTAGGGACGTCCTAGTTGGATGTGAGCGACATCCATCAGTAACACATCATAGTAAATGTCTTTCGCAAAGAATGGACCCAACTTAAGAGGTACAAGACAACGATGAGTGACGGGCAAGGAAGTCCGATCAACCCATGCCACCTTAAAAGGACGAGGATGTGGTTCTATGTTGAAGTCTAACTTGGCCACAATGGATTTGGAGACAACATTCACGTTGCTCACATTGTCTCTCAGTGTTGCATGTGTCAATTGGGAAAGAAACAACACTAAAACACTAGGATGTATCTATTCCTCATGCTTTTTTGGCACGATATTAGCATGGATTTCATTCTCGGGTTACCTAAAACTGCTAGAGGCCATGACTCCATTTTTGTGGTTGTGGATAGGTTCTCTAAGATAGCTCATTTCGTTCCATGTTCCAAATGTACTTATGCGTCCCATATTGCAAAATTGTTTTTCAAGGAACTTGTTCACCTCCATAGGCTACCGATCACTATTGCTCTCTGGTTAAATTTGTTAGTTACTTTTGGAAAATACGATGGAAATTATTTGGGACAACACTTGAGTTATCATCCACATTCCACCCCTAAACCGATGGTCAAACAGAAATTGTGAACTATAGTCTAGGTAATTTGCTTCGTTGCTTAGTTGGGGATAAACCGGGTAATTGGAATCTTGTGATGCCTACTGCCGAGTTTGCGTACAATAACTCGGTCGATAGGTCTACCAATCATAGTCCATTTGAGATCAATCAGAGTTTTTCCCCTCGTCATCTACTTAATCTTGTCCTTTAACCTATCAACAAGGTTTTAAAATACGTAATGCGTTTTAAAATACGTAATGCGTGGCAATGCATTTCGGTTGATCATCAAGCATTACGAGAATATGTGTGCTTATATGAAGCATATACGTAATTATGCATTTTCCAATTTTTAATATTATTTTAAATATTCTAAACTAATAAATATATTAAATAATGCATTCTTTAAACTTTATACATATTCTTCTAATTTTTTTAAATACTGCTCAAAATCATAAATACTACAATTACTTAAACTTTATACATATTATTGATTTTTTTAATAAAAACATAATGCTCAATATCATAAATACAACAATTATTTGGTAATCAATTCCTGCAACTAAATTATATACGAATATCGACTTAAAAAATTCTAAATATTTTCTAACTCTTTATCGGATTCCAATTTAAACTCCTTTTATGTAAAATCAACTTCATCGGTCTCCCTTATTTCAACTCGAAAAATGTTAATACCTTTTGTAGATGTTAAGATATCATTATAAACGTCGTCGTCGTCATCACGGCCATCAATAATTTAATATTATTCATCACTAGCATCACTTGCTAGTAAAACTAAAGAAAAACCAAAGGAGACTCGAGCTCAGCTTACATAGTTTGCAACTCTACGAAAAATTTGTTATATATTTTTTTTTAAATGTCGAAATCCTATAGATTGCTTTATATAATTAATGGGCTTACGTGATTTGGGTTAATTTGATATTTGTTGGGCTCAATTTACTTTTTTAAGTTATAAAAATGGACTAGATTTTGCTAGGCTAATTTTGACCCAATTTTTAACACAAATTCGTGCGCATTTTGGGGTTTAAACGTGCATATACGGTCAACAAAATAAGTTGATCACATTATCATGGGCATACCCGATATGCGAGGCATTTCTAAAAAGTATCAAGCATATGCGAGTATATGCGAAGCATATGCATGCATTTTAGAACATTGTCTACCAATATCCATCTTGTTGCCTTCGCTCAAGCTTTTGCTAACCATAATCATGACTTGCATGATGAAATTAAACATAAAATTTCTATGAGTAATGATCATTATAAATTAGGGACTGATTCTCACCGTAGGCATAAAGAATTTAATGCTGATGATTATGTCATGATACACCTTGCACTTGAACAATTTTCTAAACACACTACTGAGAAACTTTGTGCTCAATCTCTCAGACCTTTCCGTATTATTAAACGACTTGGAACTAATGCTTATCTACTTGAGTTGCCAACACACTTAAATATTAGTCTTGTTTTCAATATAGCAGATTTATATCCTTACCAAGGCACATTTAAGCCTTCGATTTTGTCAGGTTCCTCGGCTGTCCCCTTGAGCACCTATCACCACTTTTTCCATGCAGAATATCGTTGATAAGGTGCTCGATAATCAAATTGTTGCTTCTCAAGATGGCGGTTTTCATAAGTTTTGGGTGCATTGGACGGGTCGTCCTCCTAGTGATGCTACTTGGTTTGCTGAAGGGGAGTTTCGTCAAATGGATGCTACACTTTTAGATGTCTATCTAGATTAAGGCTGTCCGTGGATCGGTTCGATTCGGTTCTACTCGGTTCCAAAATTTTCGGATATTTAATAAATGGAACCGTTCGGGTTTGGGGTAGGTTCGGTTCCAAACCATAATTAAATTTTTTAACATTTGCAGCAACACTATATAAATATAACTAATGACATTTCATTCGTAACTTTTACAAATTAACGTAGCCCAATTTAAAAATATATAAATAACTAGCTGTCGAATAACATTAATTCAATGCATACAATTACCAAAAAGTAGATATTAATATTAAAATATCAATGCTCCATGTTAAAAAATTGAGGCACAAGACTTAAAATTATGAAATGATCTAATTTATTTAATTAATTTGTTAATTTATTTAGAAAAAAATAAAATAATTTAATTAATTCAATTTAAAAAATAAAAAAATTATTTAGGTTCGACTCTTATTCGGTTTTTCAGTCTTGTCTAGACCCGAGACCCGACACATACCTATCGGTTCTCGATTCGGGTACCTGTTCAGGTATTTAACTTACGAAGAACCGATCAGTTCGATTCGGTCCGGTTCGGGACTTTTGGACACCCCTAATCTAGATTATGTCTCGTCGGAGTTGAGCTTTTTTCAACCGAGGAGCAATGATGCAAAATGGAAAGTCTATTCTAGGCGCAAACGAAATCACATCAATTAAGGCTACAATTTTCCATTATTTCGTTTTATTGATTTTGGTAATATAGTTGAGTTTGTCTTCTTTTAAAAGGAAATCATAGTTTTCCCTTTCAATTGTAATTTTCCTTTTCAATATATTTTAGAACCTTCGAAATGAGGCTTATTGATTGTAATAAGATAGATTTGAATATTGAATAAGAATACAATCTTCCTCCCATTTCTTTCTTTCTATTTTCTCTCTCTCTACTTGTTCTTGTTCTTTGCAAAATCGCCATCAGCGAGAAAGCAGATTCCAGATTTAACAAGCATCAACCACTTCTAGAACTGATAAAATGCATTTCTGATTCTTCAATAGAATTATTTTAAATGAACCGAATTTCAAGATTCATTAAAAATCAAATGTATTAATTATTGACATCATTCACCATCACCTAATTTCAAAATTTAATAGAAGACAAAAACCTTAGCTGTTGTCATCCTTCCATCATCCAACACAAAAACAGCCAATTTCCCTAGCGCCCTATTACAAATATTCCCTTAGATTAGCATTGAAGGGTATGAAAGATGAATACAAAAGTGATATAAACTATTTTCCAAACACAATGTCCTCAGATAAAATTAAAGAAGCATAAACCCATTCAATAGCACGCATTGAAACTCAATACAAGAGAAACCAACAAATTCCTGGGACCCACGTAGCAAAAATGCCCAAGACTCAAACTTTCTCCATTCCTTGTACTAAATTTTCTTGAAATAATCAGGAACCCAATAACATAACAGCATATACAGAAATAAATTTACATGTACAAAAAAGATAACCTTATGGGAGTGAACCAAGAAGGGTTGGAAGCTGATAATGGAGATGGGATTGGAGCCACGTCCATGCTTTTCTCTGTCTCCATGGACCCGGCTCCAGGAGGAGGTTTCGGGGTTGAGTGCCCCTCCACCGGCTGTGGCTGTGGCTGTGGCTGTGGTGGCTGTTCCTCTCCCATTAACACTGGAATTTTGGTTGGAGCAAATCTTTCAACTGATGGCGTCAGGTTTCACCTCTGTTTTTTACTTTTTCTCTAATAATTATTCGCTTTATAAGTGGAACATTTGTTTTGGGATTGTCAAGATTTGTTTTAACAGATTGCTCGAATCTTACCAAGACCTTTCGATGTAAATGCAGTAGATTCTTTAACTATCATCATTTACAAATATTTTAAAGAAAAATTGAAAAAGATAAAAAAGCTGTAAAGCATAAGCCACGGTTTGGCTTCCTTCCAAATAAAATAATTTAATCCTCATACTCGACTCCGATTTAATGGTCATTATTAAAAAATAATAATATTTTAAATAGTAATTTTTAAAAAAATATGATAAAATTTTGAATTTACGTTTAAATATTTTATTATATGAATGTGGTTGAAAACAAGTATGAGAATTAAGGAAATTTTATTTTAAAGGGAGACAAAAATATTCATTTTCATCATAAATTCACAAAATAAAATATTTTGCAAGTAAACTCAAAATATTTCTATTTTTTAACTACATATTTTTGAAAAAAAAAAAATCACTATTCAAAACATCATTTTTATGCATAGAATAGGGGCTAATAAACAATGTATTATAAATAACTGAAATATAATTAATCTAAAATTGAAAATTGGGTAATTGACGACATGTTCAACTAATATAATATTTAATTATGATTTATGTCATGCAACAGAATTTGAAATGCTTACTATACATAATTATTGCTAGACGACTATGTTCATTAGTTTTTGAACGTATATTCTTTTCATATTTAAAGCCCTTATGCGAACCAATGTTCTCATTTTTTTTACTCATTTTCAACTACACATCAATAACTTTTTCTTTTTTTTCAAACACATATTTACAATCACATCTTGGGGTGGGCAACGGGTCGGGTCGGGTCGGGTCGGGCTGATTTTTACCCGAACCCGATCGGGCCCGGCCCAAATTTATCGGTTTTGGACTATTTTCTAACCCGAGCCGGCCCGGTCGTTCACAGAAATCGACCTGGCCCAACCCGAGACGGTTGGGGTTGATTCGGGCTGGGCCATCAATTTTTTTTTTTTTTTCCCCTATTAAGTTCAAATTGCCAAATGAATCCTTATTTGCCTAAAATAAAATCAGAAAAAGGCAAATATTTTTTTCTTCATGTTGATGATAGTTTGTCATTTTCATAAATCATGATATCTTAAAAAATTTAATCGAAACAAGATAATTAAATTAAATTAAAAACACACTAATCAAACTAAACAAAATCAAAATAAACATCAAGCATGAAAAAAATTTAAATATTACAATAATTCAAACTCAATAAATAAGAAAATACAAATACTACAATCATCCAAAATCAAGAATCTCATAAAACAAATAATAAGTTAAAATGTTACAACTTTCGAATTATCGCATAAGTTTCAAACATTATTTCTACAATAAAAATAATAGAAATACTTAGAGAGAAAGATAAATATTACATTAATAAAAGTTATGCATGTTAGAATACATAAATTCAAAAAATGAACTAATCATATTGATTTAGCCTTCACTTGATTTCTCTAATTCCAAAAGTTCTACAAAATAATAATAATTAAATTAGGAATGAAATTGATAAAATATATATTTAACGTAATCATGCAATAACTACGTTACATTCATCAAACTTATTATATTCCTCCACATCTTCCATATATATATTTTTCATGTTTATAGACTCTTTAATCTAACTTTGTGTACACACCAAAACTTCCACCATTCTAGGAGTTAAAGAACTAATAAATGGATCAAGAATTCTCCCTCTGGTACTGAAAGCACTTTCTGAAGTCACTGTAAAACTTGAATAGCCATTACATCTCTTGCAAGTTTTGACAATGTACCATATTTGCTTTCATTAACTTTCCACCAATTAAGAATATCAAAAGTATCGTCATCAATATCTTCACAAGCATCTAACAAATATCTATCCACATCATTTTCAATTAAATTAAATCTTTTGCTACTTGTGATCTCTTAAACCTAGAAAGAGACACGTTTGAAGTGAGACTTTCTTTTACAGAAGAAACCTCACTTGAAGAATTCAAGTCACTAGATGCTCGATTGCTTTCAAAACTTACTTCACATTTCACATACCAATCATAAATAGAAATCAAATTGTCTTTCAAAATCTTTGTCATATTCAAGCAATTTCATTATCCTTATAAATATCACCAAAACAAAAATCAGCATATGTCAATTTGTACCGTGGATCAAGCATAGTAGCAATCAACAACAACGGATTAACATTTTTTATTTTTCCTCAATACTTGTCAAACTTTTTCTTCATGTTAATAGCCATTTCACCCAAAAGAAAATCACCACTTAAACTCAATTGTTCCAATTCGGTTACAAGTGAACATATTTCATGAAGATAAACATTAGAGCTAACATGCATTAAAATACTGAATTTCAAAGTAACTTAGTAAAAGCCTTTAAGGAATTTCACAAAAATAGAAGCATTTTCCCAATCAAAAGTTGTAGGAGGCCCACTCCTTCTGCAACCAACAAAATCCTGAAAATAATTTACATACTGTAAATCATTCTCCTCTAATCTTTCAAAAGCTTTTTGAAATTTTAAAGCAACTTCCAACATCAAATATGTGGAATTCCATCTCGTTGGTACATCCAAAAATACAAGTGATTTACAATCAATTCTTTCTTCCCTCACACATTCCTTTAACTTTTTTCTCTAGCAGGAGAAGATTTAACATATTTTACAGTATTGCGAATACTAACAATTGAATCATGCGCTTCCTTCAACCCCTCACCCACAATCAAATTAACAATATGTGCACAACACCTCATGTGCAGGTACTTTCCATCTAAAACACACTCATTACCACTTCGACCAATCATCTTTCTCTTAATATAAGAAATAACCATTTCATTTGTAGTTGCATTGTCAACTGTGATTGTAAACAATCTCTCAATGCCCCCATACATGCAAACAAGTCTCAATAGCTTTACCAATAGTTTCACCCTGATGATTAGCAATCACACAAAAGCCCAAAATCAACTTTTGAAGCTTCCAATCAGAATCAACATAGTGTACTGTGAGAGACATATAATTAATATTTTGAATGGAACTCCAAGTATCAGTAGTAAGAGAAACTCTTTGACGTTAGATCATTTTTTTTCAATTGCAACTTTTGATCCAAATACAATTGATAAATATCTCTAACAACAGTTCTACGAGATGGATGATCAAATTTAGGACATGCTACCTTACAAAATTCTCTAACCCCCTCACCTTCGACAAACCTAAAAGGTAATTCATCCAATATTATCATCTTAGCACATGCAAGCCTACACTCTTCCTTGTTAAAGCGAACTAGAATGTTTACACCGCCCTCAGTTGGGCTTTTTTGTCGTTTATCTTCCAATCTTCCAGGATATTTCTTACAATAAAGAACCAAATGATTCTTCAATGTACTAGTCTCATACTTCCTAACCCCACAAGCATAATCTTACACACAATAGTTGCATGCACACCTAACATCTTCTACATTTGGTTTTCCTACACATCCGAAAATTTTCTATTTTTTCTCTACCCTAAACATGATGGTGGAAGTGGAGGAACGGATGTTGAAGGAATTTCATCCATAGCTTCAATTTCACTATCGATATCCATGTTCATATATATACAAATCAAACAAATAAGAGAGTAAGAGAGTAACAATCTATACTAAGAAACACAAAGATAGGAAGTTTTGTTGTTTATGAGCTTAGAAATGTTTATTCATCTACTTCTTCCACAATTCGCATTATACAGTTTCAATGCAACTAAAAAATGGTGGCCCCAACGTTAACACTAAGACTATGGCTTCAATAGAGTGAAAGAGTACGAAGAAGGGGAAAAGTAAATTAATAAATTGACATTAACAAAAAGTAAACTTGAGGCAACAATACAGTTTAATATTCAATATCACAAGCCAATTTACAGCAATGTAAGCATATATATTTATGCGTGTATTAACTTAACCAAAACCATGTAAAAATGATCATAATAGTGTCATCTTGGTAATGAAAAAGTTGTCTAAGTCGTGATGTTCATCTAGGAGCTATCAAATACCCTCAAATCCCATGTTGAAATTGCTTAAGAATTTTAACAAATATGTGGCATTCATTTCTTCGAAGTTCAAAATTACATCGTAGTGTCAAGTTAAAGCAGTATATAAGTCCAATATAACTAGTAAGTATTCAAAAGACAAGCAGTTTTTCTCATAATTAAGGCCTAATCCCATTACTTTTCCACAATATTACTAAATAATTTGAATAATAATGCGGCCAAAACCTAAAATATTACCAAAAAATGAAGAAGTTGAAGAGAGAGAAAAACAAGAAAAAGACTGCGTGACACCACTAAAGCTGAAGATGTTGAGTCAGAGATTGAATCCCAAATGCCTAGAAACACCTATAGATTCATCGAAAAAGAAAAGGAAGTTTCAGAACAAGAAATCAAATAAGAGAGGAGTAAATCGAGCCAAACACCACCGAAGCTCAAGGAAGTTTCTTGCACCTTAATACTTTATATACTCGAAAGAAGAGAGTGAGAGGCTTAGGTGCTGGCGGATTCAAAGAAGGAGGCAATTTGAAGAATGAAGCACATGGTTTGGAAGAAGCAAGTGGTAAGGTTTTTAAATTGGGTTGGGTCAGTTTCATTGGGTTTAAACCCGAACCGCCCCGACCCAAATAATTTTATACTAATTTAAAACCCGATCCAACCCATTTATATTTTAAACCGACCCAACCCTAGTGGTTTTCGGTTTATGGGCCCAGCCCTAATCACATCACAAAAACACACCTAAAAGACATGCTTTTTTAGAAAAAAGATGGTATTAAAGAGCAAAGTGGTTCATGCCAACACAAAATCAATAAATTTTCTAGCTTTTATTTTATTATTAATTAATAAACACGTTTATATTTTCTATGATGAAGTGCAACAAATTTATGCCATAAAGCTTGCCTTTACTAGCATTTTTTTTTTTTTTTTGCAAGGCTTGCCTTGGCCGCCTAGAACAGCTTGAGCAGGCAACATGTACCTAGGGTTGGGCATGGTTACCCATTTTACATATCCGTGGTTCAATCATTAGATAATTAATCTCAAATGAATACTCGATATGAACGACTTTTAATTTAAGCCCTCTTTCTGCATGTAATCATAGATAAGTTACGTCTACTTTTACCTGAGAAGGTTGATATGAGAAAATCAAAGCACTCATCACCAATAGTTTAAGCTCCATTTATAGATTCACAGAAGCAACAAAGTTTAAAAAAGGCTGATAAGTAGCGTTGTTGAAACTTGAGGACAGTAGTGAAAGTGTTATATCAGACAGTGGAGTAAGCGATATAACCATATTTTGGTATGTTCAATCTAAATTAACTTATCTTTAAGTAGAGATGACAACGAGACTGTAATGAGTCAGGGCGACCATTACCCTCCCGATCTTGTCGGGGATTTTCGGGATTCGGACAGATTTGGAGAATTTGCAGAGAGAGGGGATTAAAATATCCCCATTTATCGTCCCTTTCAAATAATTATTTTTTTAATACTATTTTTTTATTTTATAATATGATTTAAATTGATAAACGTTAAAATAAAATATATTGAATTAAAAAGTTTCGGGGCAGGTTCAGGAAATTCGGGGCAGAGGCGGATGATTTTACCATCCACTTCTCACTACGACAGACTCTGATTCGGTGTGTTTGCTTGTAAGGAATGTCCCAATGAAATGCTTAAAATGACTTGCATGATTCGGTGTGTATCATCATGAATAGCATTAAAAATGCGCCAAGGGAAATTCAGCACTATAATTTGTTATTTTGTATTATGTTGACTGATAAAACTCATCAATTTTTCAGTGCCAGCAAAGTTTCTTGATACCCACTTCAGATTTTCCTCTTTGTTTTCCCGCAAGGATGTATTCATTTAATCAAAATACCGAAAACAACAAACGAGGTAAAGAAAGTAATAATATCAAACCAACGTACTAGACCCATATCTGAACAATCAAAAGTCACTAGTTCATGGGCCACTTCATTCCATCTCTAGGAACAAAGTGACACGAACCACTACTGAGATCATTTGACAAAGCGAAACTTATGGAGCATGTTAGCTCTCCCCACTTCTCACTGTGACAGAGTCTAATTCAGTTGGTTTTTGATAGGGGATGCCCGAAGAAAATGTTTAGATGTTTTACGCCATAATATTGGATTAACTACTTGTGCATCTAGTACGCCACCTTTATCTTGAACTCGACCAACCATGGAACAAACCCTGGCCGATTTAGCAATCTAACATTCTCAAACTCCAAAAAGGAAATATTCTTGTCTTCAAATATGAAGTTGGTGATCATAACGTGATCTGATATTATCTTTCTCATACACATTGATTTTACATTTGCACCAGAACATAAACGTTTTAAAACAACAGGAAGAATAAGGCAAGCCCTTTATAGAACAACATAAAACTTGCAATATCATGCTTTTAAGTAGGTTATAATTTAGCGGCACAGAATTTTCATCACTGAATGTCACTGAATTGCACTTTACTTCTACAGTAGAGGCCTTTAAGGTAAGAAATCAAACACCAAGGACCTCAATTGGCAGAAAAGACAACTGTAGTGAAAAAAGAAAATCATATTCTCCAGTTGATGAGAGAGTGCAAGAGCATGAGAAGCTTACAGAATGGTGAAACAAGGAGTTTTTGTTAAAATTTATGAATCAAAGAGTGGAATTTACCGGATTTACAATATGCTAATCGATTTTAACACTCCTAACAGTTTAGTTCAACTCACCGGATATACACTCAACTTACCGGATATTCACTAGACTTACCGTATATGCTTAAATGCTTACCGGAATTGCTACTGTCATGTTATATTTTTCTGTCCAAATAAAAATACTCTGTTTTGCTGGGAGTTTTTAAGAAAGAAGATTGAAGCACACTTCATTCCAATACATGTTGAGTTTATATAGATTACAAAGACGCTTTTTTCACCTCTTAATCTAACAAACTGTCTATGAAAAAGATCTAACTAAGATAACTTTTACAAAGGTGAAGTTTATCAAATTGAACACTTAAACTTAAAATACAAAATATCTAGCCTACTAAAACAAAAACAAAAAATTGAAAGTAAGAATATAAACTATATTCAACATTCCTCCTTGACATTTTTATTGGAAACACCAAGATTGTATCTCAATGTTTCAAATTTCGCATTGTCTAAAGATTTTGTCAAAATGTCAGCTAGTTGATCATCAGTTTTGCAATGCACCAGCTTTATCTTTTTTTGTTCTTGAGCTTATCTGATTGAATGGTATTTGATTTTGATATGTTTGGTTCTACCATGAAAGACCGGTGAAGGGAATAGTGGCACAATGATGCAAATGCCCATTGGGCTTATTGAGTTGGCCCAACTGGATTTAAATTTAAGCCCAGCCCAAAGTGTGTTATTTTAGTTGGTGCCAGAAACGTGTTCTTGTTTGTAGAAAGATACTGAAAACGTGTTTTCTTCTTACCTGATTAAATGGATGCCTATGGAGTCACCACGTGTCACCGTCAACGCCGTTGGATTGGCAACTGTTTGTGTGACCCATTTAAATACGGTTTCTAGGGTTTGAGACTTCACTAAGGGCTTCGAGATTCTTCTATCGCTTACTCGTCCTCTCTACGTAGTTCTTCAAGTTTTCTCTTCTCTTTACTGATGAAATCAAATAAACTCATTTGATTTCAGTTTTTCCTTCAATAGCTTATAATCTTGTGTGATTTACTGATATTGGAGGTTGGTTCTTTTGTGAACCGTGAGTTTGAAGAGACTTGTGTGTCTGTGAAATTAAAGGGCAAGTCTGAGTGTCTTCTTTGTATTCTTACCATTGGGTCTTGATTTGAGTATATACTTTGGCTTATTCTTGAGGTTGAAGCACATACTGTAATGTTTAGCCTGTGGGCTACATTTATCTACAATAAAAGATAAGTTTCTGTTCATTTTGCAGTTCGTCATTTATCTTTTGTTCAGTTAATACTATGATTCATGATTTCAGTGATATTTCTATGATTTCTAGTATATATTGTTGTTGATTGTTTGAGCTAATAACTTGATCTCCTCCCAACAGTGGTATCAGAGCAACTGGAAGGAGTTATTGATGTTTGTTGTAGTCGATCTTGACTCCAGTTTTTCTGTACATTGATGCAATTCACTAGGCTCTTGTCTGAACCTGGACAGTAGATTTACATCATAAGTGATATCAAGTCTGGTGACTGTTAAATACAATAAACAACCAGTCAAACTTCTATATATCTTTGCATCAACTTGCTTTGCACCATCTTCTTTTAACAACTTTTCATTTTGAACTAATGGAGTGCTAACAGGTTTGCAATTTTCCATATTGAATCGCCTTAGTATATCCTTAGCAAACTTCTTTTGACTGATAAAAATCTCCTGCTGATCTTGACAAATCTTCATTCCAAGGAAGTAATGTATTTCACCTAGATCTGTCATTTCAAAAACTTTCTTCAATTTATCAATCACTTCTCTAATTGATCTTTTGTTGCTGCCAGTGATCAAGAGATCATCAACATAAAGTGATATGATAACTACTTTTGTTTTCACTTGTTTTACATATAGAGTTTGTTCATTTAAACTCTTTATAAAAGCAAGATAACCAAGGTGATCATCTATTTGACTATAACAGGCTCTTGGAGCATGTTTCAATCCATACAAGACTTTCTTCAAAAGATAGACTTTATCCTCACTATCTTCTAATTGAAAACCTTCAGGTTGCTCTATAAAAATCTCCTCATTTAGATAGCCATTTAGGAAAGTTGATTTGACATTTAACTGATAGATTTTCCAGCCATTTTGAACTGTAATTACCATAAGCAATCTGATTGTTTCATACCTTGCAACTGGAGCAAAGGTATCTGTGTAATCTACTCCAAATTGTTGAGCAAATCCTTTGACAACTAGCCTTGCTTTCTGCTTGTTAACTGAACCATCTGGATTTAATTTAGTCTTATACACCCATTTTACTCCAATGACTTTCTTGTCCAGTGGTCTTTCAACTAGCTCCCAAATTTCATTTTTTACAATCTTATTGATCTCTTCCTCCATTGCTTTTATCAAGACAAAAGATTTTGAAGCTTTATCAAAGCTTACAGGTTCAACTATAACAGCATTACACCTTGCATAAATGTCTGCTAGAGGTCTCATTCTCACCCTATCTTCTTCTGTTTCTGAATCAATATCATTGACACTGGGTTCCAATTCTTCCTCATCACTCTCTTCATTTCTGATCTGAGGAATTATATCATTGGTTTTTTCTTTAACTACTAAACTTGCATTCTAGTTCCAAGTAGCATCTTCATCCACATTGATGTCTCTGCTGGAGGTTACTTTTTTGGTTTGAGGATTGAACACTCTATATCCTTTAGCATTGTTGCAATAGCCAAACAATATTCCAACTTTAGCTTTTTCACTGATCAGGAATATGAGTGCAACAAACACTCCCAAACACTTTCAAGTGTGAGATACTTGGTTTGACATCATACCAAGCTTCATATGAGGTTGTCTTCTCCAAAGCTCTTGATGGCAAACGATTGAGAAGGTAAACAACAGTGTTAACTGCCTAAGCCCAAAATTCTTTTGGTACCTTTTTTTCAATCAAAAAACACCTAGTCATTTCCATAAATGTCATATTTTTTCTCTCGCTGACTCCATTCTATTGAGGAGAATAGGGAATAGTTAACCGATGCTTGACACCTTCAGTTCTATAGAAATCATCAAACTGCATGTAGCTGTACTCAGTGCCATTGTCAGTTCTGATGGTCTTCATCTTGCAGCCACTTTCATTTTCCACCATTTTCTTGAACGTTTGAAATAGATATGCAACTTTAGACTTTGCTTTCAAGAAGTAGACCCAACACATTCTTGTTAAGTCATCAATGAAGAGGATGAAATATCTGCGGCATTCAATGTAGTTGCTTTCATTGGACCACATACATCTGAGTGTGCTAACTCAAGTTTATCAACAACCCTTTTTGACTGATTCTTTGGAAGTGGCAATCTTGTTTGCTTTTCAAGTTGACAAACATCACAAACACAGCCTTCATCAATGATTTTAGGCATGTTTTCAACAAGATTAAAATCATACATTTGCTTAAGTGAAGTAACTAGCATGACCAAATCGTCTGTGCCATAAAGAAGTTTTACTTTCTTCAGCTAAACATACTTGTATAGTATCATTTTTTCAATTTATAGGAAAGCTCATATTTTTCATTTGAATTGTCATCAACTCCTTTCCATTTTCATCTAATATAGTGCAGGCCTTTTCTTTAAACATTAAAGAATGATTTTTCTTTAACAATTGTCCTACACTTATTAGATTTTGATCTATCTCAGGCACATATAAAACAGCAGGAATGTGCTTAATACTTGTTGAAGTCTGAACAACAATCACTCCATTGTCTTTTACTTCTACAAAGTCACCATTTCCCACTTTAACTCTACATTTATGGGCTTTGTTCATTTTCACAAAAATGCACGAGTCTGCAGTCATGTGATAAGTGAAACCACTATCCAATGGCCAAGTTTCAACATTGCTACAAGCCTTAATAGCACAGAACATATGCTCTTCTAGCCATTCTTCCTGTTTTTCTGCTATTTTTGCTTGCTGATGTAGTTGATTCCTTCTTTTGTTTTTGCACACCATCTCAATATGACCAAATTGTTTGCAGCCTCTACATTAAACTCCAGGTCTATACCAACAAAATTTTGGAGAATGACCCTTTATTTTACAATGAGGACAAGGTGTAAATTTGTCCTCTTTATTTTCATTCCTGCCGCCTTCAGGTTCTCTTCTCTGAACCTGACATTTTTTCACACCAAAGCTTTTTTGAGCTTTGTATTTTTCCTTAGAAAACAAGTTACCTTCTGATTGTTCATCCTGCCTCATTAGCCTTCTTTGTTCGGTTGTATGCAAAGCATTCACCAATTCAGCTGAAGTCATAGTTGACAGGTCTCTAGAATCCTCTAATGAAGATATCTTGGATTCAAATTTTTCAGGTAGGCTAATTAAGACATTTTCCACCACTCTTTTAATTGGCAAATCATCTCTCAGATGTCTAATTTGATTTACTATCTTCATCATCCTATCTGAAAAATCTTTGACAACTTCAGTCTCCTTCATCTTCAAAGTCTCAAACTCTCTTCTTAAGTTGAGAACTTGCATTTGTCTCTTTTTTCATTACCTTGATATTCTTCTTTCAGAACATCCCAAGCTTCTTTTGCAGTCTCACAAGTCATGATTCTTGTGAGGATAGCATCTAAAACGACTGACTGAATGCAAGAGAGAGCTTTGAACTTTTTTGCTACATCTTCACTATGCTGCTTTATTTGAGCCATTGTTGGATTAGCCCTCAAAGGTTCTAGTTCAACTCCAGTATTAGTTTTCTCTCATAGGTCATAAGCTTTAAGATAAACTTTCATTTTTGCAGCCCAGAAGTTGTAGTTTTCTCCATTGAAGGTAGATGGTAGTGGTGCTGAAAAACCAGTTGAAGCCATTTTCCTTTCTGTCAATTTTTGCTGATTGCTTCTTTGTGAGTTTCTTATTCTCTTCTTCTTAGAGTCCCTTTCTAAGATCAATTCAACTCTGATACCATGTTAAAATTTATGAATCAAAGAGTGGAACTACCGAATTTACAATATGCTAACCGATTTTAACATCCTAACAGTTTAGTTCAACTCACCGGATATACACTCAACTTACTGGATATTCACTAGACTTACCGTATATGCTTAAATGCTTATCAGGATTGCTACTGTCATGCTCTGTTTTTCTGCCCAAATAAAAATACTCTGTTTTGCTGGGAGTTTTTAAGAAAGAAAATTGAAGCGCACTTCATTCCAATACATGTTGAGTTTATATAGATTACAAAGATGCTTTTTTCACCTCTTAATCTAACAAACCGTCTATGAAAAAGATCTAACTAAGATAACTTTTACAAAGATGAAGTTTATCAAATTGAACACTTAAACTTAAGACTTAAGATACAAAACACATACAAGATTCGTCACTACAAGAAGGATAATGGTAACCCCACCATTAACTACTTCATTTATGAATTTCATAGTAATAGAAATACATGTCCTACCGAGACGGAATTTGTAACTTGCTCTCCTCTTGCCTAGCAGGCAAAGATTGACCTCCGCGGAAAGGATGATTCATTCGGATCGACATGAGAGTCCAACTACATTGCATTGCCAGAATCCATGTTGTATATTTGAAAGAGGTTGACCTCCTTGCTTCTCTCATGTACACGCCGAGCCCCTTTTCTCCTCGGTCAACAGAGACCTTTATTTTTCAGGGGCCCAGAACGCTAAAAGATGGAGGAGAAGGAAGCCGAACCTCTAATCAACCTAGACACATAAAAAATTCTCGGCGTCGAGATAGATTTGAGATTCCGTAAGTAACTCAGGGAGTGCTTTCTAAGGCTTGAAAGAAGAAAATGAAATACAAACAAGTCAATTGTCTGTTTGAACTCCTAATGGAAAGACCTTGTTTTTCGCCTCAATGCCATTGGCTTTCATTAAGTCCAATGAAAATCGTGCCAGTTTTATCCAACCCCGTCGTAAGCATATTCAAAAGCTATCTAGCCTACTAAAAAAAAAAACTGAAAGTAAGAATATCAACTATATTCAACAGTTTTTAACTTGAGAATTACTGCTGCTGAGATGATGACAAGTATTTATGTGGGACATGAGCAATTTTCCACCAATCTTCACCTCTATCTTTCTGACAACGCCTTTGGAGATCGGGACATTCTTGAATAGACAGGTGCTGTAGCTTAGTGAGGTGTCGAACAGCTACAGGCAAAGATTTTATACTAGGCAATTCTGATATCGCTAGTGTTCTCAGAGAGGCAAAACTGTCCAACCACTCTGGCAAATCTGAAATTCTTTGACAGCTACGGATTTCCAGACTTTGTAGTGTTTTGACGTGTTTGAGACCCTCGGGCAAACATTCTATCAAAGGGCAGCTTATAATGGCCAAACTCGAAAGGGAAGAAAGGTGCTCCCAGCAATCGGGAAAATCAGCTAGATTTGGACAATACATAATGGTTAAGTGTTTGAGGGCTGTGAGATATTGAAGTCCAACTGATATGGATCTCAGGCTGCTGCAATTCTCAATTGACAAGATCTGCAGAGATCTCAAACCTCCAAGTGGATTCTCCAGCAGAATTTCCATACTGTGGCAGTCACTAATTTCAAAACACTCCAAAGCAATGAGGTTTTCAAATCCTTCTGGCAGCAAGGAGAGCTCGTTACACCATTGAATGCTTAGGGATTTAAGAGAAATCAAGCCTCCAAAATTTGAACCAAGGGACTGAAGCATCGGGCAAGATTTGATCTTCAAGCACTTGAGAACACGATTATTTAGGAGCAATTTTTCAGGTAGGGATGACAAATCATCAAACCCTTCAATCATTAAAGTTGAAAGCAAGTTTGATTCTTCCATGCTATTTAGTATTATTGAACGACAGCTCTGCATCTCGAAATGCTGTAGAGAGAGAAACAATGGGAGTGAAACAAGGTTTGGACACTTCCTGAGGACTAATTTTCTCAGTTGAGGAAATATTTGTCTGTCACTTGGGACCAACCATTCTCGCAAACTTTGAAAGTCTCTCATAAATAGTTCTTGGAGTGATGGAAATGGTACAACATCCTCACCACAGAACTCAGGGCCAATATGTGCAATGTTATCCATTCCTTCCATGCACAGTGATCTAAGAAATGGAAGATGACCAAGAATTGGTAACTGCACGCATCCTGGGCAGTTGATCAACACCAACTCAGTCAGGTTTGGAAGAGACCAGTGTGGAAACCTGATTCCAGGATAACCTACTACAAACATTTTCTTCAAATTTTTATGTGGTTGAAGGCACGCCAAAACTTCCCCAGCAAAGTCCTGATCACGAGCAGAAGCACGTGTTTCGGGCTCCTCTGACGTCCCTGGTGTGTGGTGTTTTCTTTCTTGAAATCCGGCTATATTGGCTTCTAAAGCAGGATTCATGATGACATCTGCTCCCTTATTGCCCCAACAAAGCCCTAATGACTCCAGATACTCTTTATACATCAGATTCGCAGATTTCACTTCTTCAACATCATGGACTCGCTCTAGGTGTTTGATTTTTAGCTCACCTCGAAGATTTAAAAGTTCCAGTGCTGATATGCTTTTTAGCATGGAAGGTAGCTTTTTAGATGATATAGGCACAATAAATATTGGCAATGTCTGAAGGTGAATTAACAATTGAAGTCCAGAGGGCGAGGCCACAAGTGCTTCACATCCGCTAATGTTGAGATGCCTCAGGCCTGTAATAGCAGCCACAGAAGGCAAGCATTTGAGATTATAGCAACCAAATAAATTCAGTGTCTGTAAGGAACGCAGGAAAGAGATTTCTGAAGGTAATTCGTGGAAATGACTGTTGGACAGATCAAGATATGTCAAAAAAATGTGACATATTGGTCGAGGCAGCTTTGTTTGGCATCCACTTAAGTCCAGCACCTTCAAGTAAATAAAACTCGAAAAGATTTCGGAAGGCACTTCCAGCAATCCACCTTCTGAAAATACAAGGAGAGTACGCAAATGTTTTGCTTGGAACAGGCCTTCTGGAATGAGAGATGGTCTGTAACCAGAGACAATTGAAGCATGATGAACTTGTCCTATTTTCTGTCGTGTAAATCCTTTCTCTATCACCAAAAATTCTTTTTCTGTAATAGATCTTGCAAGATTGTAAAAAGCTTCATTTATCCTGTACCTCCTTGTAGAGCCGAGCCACCTTCAGTTTCCTTGATACCTTCGAATACAGACATCCAGCGCAACTCGTTAAAATACTCATTCCCAATGTCCTCTTGTGGCTGGCCCCCCCCATCTGAAAGAATTAAGCCTTGTGCAATCCACATTTGGATTAATTTCTCTCTTTGGATTTCAAAATTCTTTGGGAATATTGAGCAAAACGCAAAGCATTGTTTAAGGTGAGATGGCAAATGCAGGTAACTTAAGAGTAGGGCAGGAAAAACTCCTTCTCTGTATCTCCTCAAATTCCAAATATCACTATTGTGCACGTGTAACCACTCCCTCTCCTCTCTCTTGAAGCGCATTAGACCTCCAAGAATTTTTGCAGCCAAAGGCATGCCTCCACATTGCCGCATTAGTTCTTTCCCAATTGCCTGAAGATTTGGATATTTCTCTTCTTCTGTTTGAGTAAAAAAAACACGCTTTCTGAATATGTTGAAGCAGTCATCCTCGGACAACCCCTCCAAATGATATGTTGTATTTGAATTGCCCACAACCAAGGCAACTTTTTGACATCGGGTAGTAATAAGCACTTTGCTTCCATCAAGCCCACAACAAAACATCGGCATCAGTTGATCCCACTCATCCTGATCTTCACTCCAAACATCATCGAGCACAAGAAGATATTTCTTTCCACTCAATAATTTCCACAGTTCAGACTGCAAACCCTCCAAGTCCATTAAATCACATCTATTTCCAGTTGATGACTCAATTGCTGATTTAATTATTCTTTTGGCTTTAAAATCACGAGATACGAAAACCCAAATTCTCAAATTGAAATGTTCCTTTACCTCATCGGCATTATAGATGAACTGAGCAAGAGTGGTCTTTCCGATGCCTGGAGTACCAACTATTGATATCACAGATGTAGTTCCCCTGGTGACTGTTCCATATGTTGGTAATAACATATCCATTATCTTCCTTTTGTCTTCCTCCCTTCCGTAAATCTCAGATCCAATAACAAAAGAGCTAGATTCTCTTTTTTCAAAATGCTTATCTCCAATTTTTATTTCTGCTAAGCGTAAGCTGAGTCCTTCCACCGCAGCCTTCTGTAAATCATCAAATATGTTCCTTTTGTTGGTTAAATTCACAGCATATGGCTTATATGTAAATTCTTCGAGCAAGTCCTCTGCTTTATAGGCTGCTTCTTTGAGCTGAGAAAGCCAAATTCTGACAGATTTTTGAGTTGCTGCTCTTCTGCATCCTGGATAACAGCTTGGACTAGAGGCAGAATTCTCTGGAGCTTCCTGAACCGATCCTCAAGATCCCAGTACCTAGCAAACTGTTGAAGAACGGGGTTAGCTAACTTCTCAAAGATAACTTGCAAAAGTGGAGCCAAAACTATCTCTGCCATCTGCAAGTTTAGAGCTCGATCAGGTTGAAATTGAATAACAAAATTGTGAAAGTCGATTCCAATGTGTTCAATTATTTGCAGATTGCAACTATTTCCAGAAAATTCAGGCCACACCTAATGAGGCAGAATTCAAGTCAAATCAAGTCAGCAAAACAGAGCCAAAATGATAAGGTAGAAAGTTTTCCTCTACTGTTCGTTTGCAAGATGCCAATTGTTGATTGCAAGTGGGTGACAACTTTGATAGTGAAAAGAAGATTTCCTACGATTATTGAACGGGTTAATCCCCTTTCACAGATCCCCCACCAATAGGGGGGTGCCCGGGTTTCCGGGTCAAACCCGGGCACAAAAATTGGCCCCCACCAATAAACCCGGGCACAAAAATTCTGTGAAAGAAGGGCCACCCTTATTGAACACAACGTTATCCCCTCTTTTTGCAAAAATAATCAAGTCCCAATAATATATTTGTTAAAATGATTTTTTTTTAAAATTTAAACAAAATTAGTTCAATTTTTTTAAAAGGTTATCTCTTTGTGTGTGTGTGTGTGTGTGTGTGTGGACACACTAAAAATGCAGCCCAAAATCAAAGGGAAGTCCAATTAAGAAACCCAAGATAAAGACCCAATGGAAATCGATTAATAGGCCCACGAAGAGAGGCCCAATCTGGAAACCTGAGGAAAGGCCTGGATATTGGAAGCCCGAGAGCAAAGGGGTATCATTGCCCAAGCCCATAGGACGCCCAGAAGCTGAACGAGTGAAGTACTGCACAATCGCCCAGAACGATAGCCTCACCATCGCCCAAACTCTCAAGTCGCCCAGAATCAGACAAGTCTAAAGGGTGTAGTTTAGCCAATTCAGCAGTTACGAAAGTAGTTGTCAAGTAAACCCGGCACGCCCCCACGATCCAGAAACAGGTAGTTAAAAGGCAAGAGTAGTGGCAACGGTTACTAAGTACTCTCTCCAATAAGCAAGTCCCTCACTGAAGAAGCGGATAGTTATGAATGTAATTGAGCAATTCCAAACAGTTTCGTTAACCAAGAGACGTCCGGGAGTATAAAAAGAAATGAAGTTGTAGAAGAAAGAGACCCCCGAATAAAAAACTCTCGACAAGAGAATATGTAATTTTTATTTCCTTAGTTTAAATTTAATCCTTTCTCAGTACGTGTGTGCTTGCGCCCCTTGGAGGTGTTTTGTCTACTTTCCAATTGTAACTCTTCACTAGTAAATGCACCCATTTTTGGGACTTTGTCTCAAGAGGTTTGTTCCTTACACAATCGTTTGATCCTTTTCTTGTAATTGTTGGCGGGTTGGAAAACGCGCGAAAACAATTTGGCACGCCCAGTGGGACAGTTGGTAAAAGTAAGTGAAGATACAAAAGGACAAGATATCATGCCTCATAAAAATTCCGATAAGGAACCAGCAAGTCAAGGAGTAGTCCAGTCTGTAATTGAGCGATATGAGGAGCAACAACAATTTCCACGAACAGATGGACCAAGTCAAAGCAGTCCGAGCCGCTACGAACCATGACAGAATTGAGCCCTCGCACAATGCGTGCATTGCTAGGAGAACTCACGCAGGATGTCGTTGAACAGGTAAATTTGCGAAGTATTCATAATATGGAGAGGTTTACCCAAAATGAGAATAGGCATTTTGACAATATGGCTAAACAACTGAATACGTTAAATGAAATCATGAATAAGTTGGTAAGCCAAATGTGTCAACCCGTTATGCCTATAGGTAGTCATTTTCAGTCTAGGACTATTGTAGGGCATACTTCGCCATATAATTCCCTTGGTGTAAACTCAGGCCCAAGTCTAGAGCCACCTTTTGGCCCTTCTACTTCAAACCCAGGGGGGAGCGGGGCCTTAAACTGAATAATGATAACACTGCGTCCAACTTGGGGGGTAGTACCAACGTAAGAGATAATGTCCTAAACAACGGACAAAATGGTTTACGTACAAATGACGGGTTAAACACTCAATTTAACAGTCATAACAGCCCGAATAATGGCACTTTTATTGCCAATCAAGGGCAAACTACCAGGCTTCCCACAAATCAGCCAGTAAATCAACCAATAGGGAACCCGTATGACCCTAACGCCATGCTAAGAAACCAAATTATGGAAATAATGCAAGATCAAATAGCAGTTGGGGTGCGTCCGGTTATTAGGCCAATTTATACCAAGCCATACCCTGATTGGATAGATCAAGCATATCCATGGCCTAGAGGGTACAAGATACCGGAATTCTCACTATTCACTGGTCTGGGAGAAGTATCTACATTAGAACATGTAGGGCGATTCACATTGCAAAGTGGTGAGGTGAATGATTACCATAAGTTGAGGTTGTTCCCAAGTTCTTTAACAGGGGTAGTTTTTTCTTGGTTCATTAACTTGCCAGCAAACTCCGTCCAAACATGGCAGCAAATGGAGCAGTTATTCCATGCTCAATTTTATAAGACCGAGTCTGAAGTTACACTGGCCGATTTGGTGAATTTACGTCAATTGCCCAACGAATGGGCTGAAAATTTCCTACAGAGGTTCAAAACGGCCAGAAGTAAATGCTTTGTGCCTTTGCCTGAAAAGGAATTTGTTAAAATAGCCCAAAGTTGTTTAAGCTTTGATCTGAAGAAGAAATTCCAAGATAGGGAATTCCCGGATTTATTCTAACTTAGTGTAAACGTTGTTAGGTATGAGCGATTGATAAGAGAAGAAGAACAAATGAAAAATTCCAGTAAAGGGACTTATTACAAAGACCCGAACTTCAACGTTCATATTGTCGATAATGGTTATTACGACCAAACTGAAGTATGTTTGGCTGAGTTAGTGAAGGGGGAAGCGTACACTTGTCCCATATCAGTTAAGCCAAAAATAGTAGGCAAAGATGAACCTGCAAAGGGTGAAAACAGAAAGGCGCGAACGTTCTCGTTCGACGTAACTAAAGCTGACCTTATATTCGACAAATTATATAAGGATAAGCAAATAAAGTTGAGCGATAAGCACAAATTGCCAGACCCTGAACAAATTAAGGGTAAAAAATACTGTAAATGGCATAATGCATGGTCACATGCAACTAATTATTGTGTGGTTTTTCGCCATGTGTTGCAGGATGCTATTGAGTCGGGACGAATCACGTTCGAAGAAAAGAAAAAGATGGCGGTGGATGAAAATCCTTTCCCATGGCCACTGGCAATGAACATGTTAACAACTGGTTTGAAAAACAGATTGCCAAAGTTCAGATTGGTGATTGATGACGAAGAAGAGGAATCCAAACCACATCCCAGCGTTTTTGAACACATCAAAGGGAAGGAGCCCAAACAGGGCGAGGAGGTACTGTGCGATAGGTGTAAACACAGTTGAAAGCAAATACAGGGCCACCCATGACGCAGCAATTCCACCATCGCTCTGACTTCATGCCGGTCGCTCAGCCTGTCAGGGGGCAAAGGGTGCCGTTTTATAGAGGACTACCTAGAGAAAGGGGGTTTGAATCGGCCAGTCAAGGAAGGACGTTTAGGCCGCAGCCTCGCCAACCCAATGTATGACATTCGTTCCAGTATAATGCAGGGAGAGTGGTGCCTTTCAACGAAATGACTAGAACCCAGCAAAGGCGTTTCCAACGTAATTACGGGCGGATGATGAGGCAACAGCAAGGAGAATTACGCCCTAAAGCACCCAAACCGCTCAGAATGGCCAACGAAAATGTTTTTGAAGATAGCGAAGAAACAGATACTGGCGAATCAATATGAGGATTGCCAGAAAGCTCGTCTGGGAGATCAAAGTTTGAACGAAACAGGGAAGACGAAGATAATCTTGATCAACCTCTAACTATCCAGTTTGGCACATTACCTCATGTCCTGGCTAATAACTATTTGTTGGCCGATGAATTCAAAAGCAAAGAAAAGGAGGAAAGCGAGGAAGAGGCTTGTGTACTAGTCTGCGACGAAGGCCAAACATCTAGAGAAATGTGTGACGAAGAAGAGGATGATGGTATGACAGATATCGAAGAGGAAATCGATTTAGAAGCAGAGAAAATGAAAAGAGGAGTGTCGCGCAATACCTTGTTGAAGCAACTACAACAAGAAGGAGTCCGCGAAGTAGATCTGTTGGGAGAACCATCTGGCCGATCGTTTGATTTCTATATGTTGTATGGGACACCCAAAAGGAAAAAGAGGGTACCTCGCTTTGAAAAATCTGGATCACCTCCCAGAATAATGCCTCCTCCTACAGGTTGGGTAACCGAGGAAGAGATGCTGAAAAAAGAGAAAGAAAAAACCCGAGGAAAGAAGGATCAATGCGACATGCTGCACGTCGATCTATCACCAAAAAATAGCCCGACAGAAGATAAGCAGGAAGTGGAAATAGATGCTGCTGAAAAAGTCATCTTCAACAAACCGGCTATGAGGTTAACCAAATACTTAAGACCGTTGTACGTCAAAGCCTTGGTTAATGGGATACCAGTAATAAAGGTACTTATCGATAATGGAGCGGCTATAAATACCATTCCAGCTAGGATGATGAGGAAATTTGCTAAAACAGAGAGCGACATGATCCCAACAGAAGTCATTCTTACGAGTTTTAATGGGGGGGCAACTTCAGCCAAAGGGGTTATGCCATTGGATATAACTGTAGGAACAACCACCAGGACTACTGTTTTCTTCGTAATAGACGGCCCCACCAGCTACAACGTGTTGCTAGGAAGGGACTGGATCCATGGCAGCCACTGTATTCCTTCATCAATGCTTGGTTTTCTGGAATGACAAAGGTGAGGCAGAGGTGGTGCAAGCAGATCATAGACCCTTTGTGGCGGAAGCAAATTCGGTAGAAAGATTTATGTACGAAGGGAATTATGGGCCTGTCAGAGTAGTTCAAGATGGGGAGGAAACTCAAATTACTGCCCAAAGCGAAGAGCCGTTTTCAGTGGATGCACTTACTGAAATGTTTAATCAAATGAGGCCAAACATAGTGGCTTTAGAGGAGCCAGTAATTGGCAAAAAAGAAGCCAAACAACCTTAAATGAGTTCTCAACAACAAATGTAAGAGGTCGAGATTCAGGCCTTCAGAGCCAAGTTGATGGCTTTCAATAAAGAATGCGAATGTGTGAAGAAAGAAGAAGCGGCGTTAAAGATACTGAGGGACAAATTAATAGTGTCCGAGATGGAACATAACTTGGA
This sequence comes from Fraxinus excelsior, assembly GCA_019097785.1. Classification (NCBI taxonomy): domain Eukaryota; kingdom Viridiplantae; phylum Streptophyta; class Magnoliopsida; order Lamiales; family Oleaceae; genus Fraxinus; species Fraxinus excelsior. The sequence continues at coordinate 26,274,734 of CM032639.1, read as the reverse complement.
TTGGGAAGTTCATAAAGTGGATTGTTTGGAAGAGGAAACACCTCTGAACGATGTTGATGATGAAGCAACGAGGATCACCAAGTCAGGATATGCACAAGCACAAGACCTTTTAGTCAAGGTGAATATCGGCGAGGAAGGAGAGGATCGCCCAACATTTGTCAGCCAGATGCTCCCTCACGAGGTTAGTAACAGATTAATCGCTTTACTAAAAGAGTATAAAGATTGTTTTGCTTGGGAGTATGAACATATGCCTGGTTTAGATAAAAATTTAGTAGAACATAGATTGCCGACTAAATCAAATTTTAAGCCTCATAAGCAACCTCCTAGGCGTTTCGCTCCCAATATATTACCAGAAATCAAAAAAGAAATAGAGCGATTGCTAAGAGCAGGTTTTATTAGAACAACCAGATACGTGGAATGGTTATCTAATATAGTGCCAGTGTTAAAAAAGAATGGCAAGTTGAGGGTATGCATAGATTTCAAGAATTTGAACTTGGCTACGCCCAAAGATGAATATCCAATGCCTACGGTAGATTCTCTAGTAGACTCGACTGCAGGGCATGTGATGTACTCTTTTATGGATGGATATTCGGGATACAATCAAATCTACATAGCTGACGGAGATATACACAAAACTGCCTTTAGATGCCCTAGGTCTTTAGGGTGCTTTGAATGGGTAGTAATGTCGTTTGGACTAAAAAATGCAGGGGCAACCTATCAAAGAGCAATGAATCTAATTTTTCATGATATGATAGGTAAATTTGTGGAAGTTTATGTGGATGCTATAGTGGTCAAATCTGTTAAAGAGGAAGACCATTTTGAACAACTGCGATGTTCATTTGAACGAATGAGGCAGCATAAACTAAAACTGAACCATTTGAAGTGTGCGTTTGGCGTGAATGCAGGGAATTTCCTTGGATTCCTAGTACATAAAAGAGGGATTGAACTTGATAAGAATAAAGCGAAAGCCATCGTAGAAGCCAAAACTCCTAGCAATAAAAAAGAACTGCAAAGGTTCTTAGGCCAAATCAATTTTCTAAGACGTTTTATATCTAATTGTGCAGGGCGAACGAAAGCGTTTTCGCCTCTTCTAAAGTTGAAAAATCAAGACGAATTCGTCTGAAAAAAGAACATCAGAAGGCTTTTGAAAGCCTGAAAACATACTTAACAAATCCGCCAGTGTTGGTGTCACCAATCCAAGGACGGCCAATGAAGTTGTACGTGTCGGCTGAACGAGAATCAATAGCTGGAATGGTCGCACAAGAAGGTCAATTTGGTGAAGAAAGGGCGATTTATTATTTAAGTAGACGGTTAACCAGATGTGAATGTAATTATTCTGCTATTGAGAAGTTGTGTCTCGCATTATACTTCACGTGTACAAAGTTAAGGGCCTATTTACGGCCTGTAACAGTCTATTTAATTTCCAAAGTCAATTTATTCAAGTATATGTTTTCTCGCCCTATTTTACACCAACGAGTAGGTCTTTGGACTTTAGCACTAACAGAGTTCGAAATAAGGTATATACCCCAAAAGGCAGTTAAAAATCAGGCTTTGGCTAATTTTCTGGCCGATCATCCATGCCTGGATATGCCCAACGAAATAGAACTAGAGGTTGATTCGTTTGAATTAAAACCATGGATTTTATATTTTGATGGATCAAAAACTTCTAAAGGAGCAGGGGTAGGAGTGGCTTTGATAAATCTTTTAGGGGTTTGCTATAAGTTCGCATTTACCTTAGATAGGATCTGTACTAATAATCAAGCCGAATACGAGGCCTTAATTATAGGTCTGGAGTTGATGGTAGTTATGAAAGTAAAGAATGTGATCATCAGGGGCGATTCTCAATTGGTGATTCATCAATTGATTGGCGATTTCAAATGCCAAAGTGATTCTATCATAAGTTTATACGAAATCGCCTAAGAGTTGTTGGAGGAATTCGACCAAGTAGAACTTCAATGTGTTAATAGAATGTACAACGATATGGCCAACGAGTTGGCTCAGTTGGCCTCTGGCTATTCAAAGGCGATGAGTTGGGAGTCTACTTACGAATACGAAACTATATTGCCCGTTATTCAGCGAAGGGCAAGGAAAACCGAAATTCAATGTATAGAAGATAGGGTCGCTCTGGAATTAAAGAGTCCTTTAAGGAGCTTAATGGGGGAGGTGATAGAAGAACGAAATTACGTCTGTTAAACTATGCATTAATAGACGGAGAATTGTTCAAAAAACGCTCTGATGGTGTGTTATTAAAATGCGTGAGCTTACAAGAAGCTAGGACGATTATGGCTGAGGTGCATGAAGGGATATGTGGAGCACATCAGGCCGGCCAAAAGATGAGATGGTTAATTATCAGAAGTGGATACTTTTGACCAAAGATGGGAGAATCATGTGTTCAATATGCAAAAAGTTGTTTAGCATGCCAAAAACATGGTCCAATGCAGAGGACACCAGCAAGCAATATGGCACCCATTATCAAACCTTGGCCGTTCAAAGGTTGGGCGATAGACTTGATAGGGAAGATTTACCCTCCATCGTCCAAACAGCACACCTTTATTATAGTCGCCACAGACTTTTTCACCAAGTAGGTCGAAGCAGTGCCTCTAAAAGAGATCACTCAGAAAAGCATCATAGAGTTTATTCGGGACCATATCATCTATAGATTTGGAATTCCGCAAACTTTAATGATAGATCATGGGACTTCCCTAAATGGAGATCAGGTGAAGGAATTCTTGAGCGAATTTGGAGTTAAATTGGTAATTCCACACCATACTACGCTCAATCAAACGGTCAGGCAGAATCATCTAACAAGATTCTGAAATCTATCATAAGGAAGATGATAAATGAAAATGCTAGAGATTGGCACGAATGCTTGAACAAAGCCTTATGGGCTTATAGAACATCGCCTCGTTCAAGCACCAACATCACGCCTTTCCAACTCACTTATGGGCAGGAGGCTATATTGCCCGTGGAAATCAACATGCAATCTATAAGAGTGCGTTGGCAGCACAAATTAAGCGAGAGTGAGTACAAGGAATCATTGATTCAAAATTTATTAGAATTGGACGAACTGAAGTTAGACGTGCTAGACAGGTTGCAAGTTCAGAAACAAAGGATGACTAAATCTTACAACAAGAAAGTTATAGCCAAGTTTTTTAGTTTGAACGAATTAGTTTGGAGGGCAATACTTCCTTTAGATAGTAAAGACCCAAAATATGGCAAATGGTCGCCTAATTGGGAAGGGCCGTATAGAGTAAAGAGTGTATTGCCTAATGGAGCTTACCACTTGGAGGATTTAGATGGTACTAGGCATATAAGATTTATTAACGGTAAGTACTTGAAGAAATATGTTCCTTCCCTTTGGGAAAGCGAACAGATAAAGGCATAAATGATGAAATTGCGGTTGTGAGGTAATCATACTGAGCGATGGCAGTAAATAAATTGGACGATCACGTTCTAAACAAAGTCAGAAAAACAAAGCACATTCAAAAATAAAGTCCTTTATTACCAAATGTTCCTTACAAACCATTCTTTACAAGAATTAAGAGACACAGTCAAAATACAAGACGAAACACGCTACAAATTGTCTTCTGTTTGAGGAGAACAGAAAGAGTGAAACTAGTACGGCCCAGACCTTCAGTCTATGGCCGAGTAAGAGGGTGAACTGCCCCTTAACCTTCCTAAATGCATAGCTGCAATGGTAGGCAAGGAGAAGCACTCTCAACAAGCAAACTGATGGCAAGAATCTTGCTTCAGTTTAAAGAACATTTCTTATACCTCCCATACCAAAAGTAATATCAAAGTAAAAGGAATGAGTCAAGAAACCCATCCCTATAGAAGAGGAAAGTGTTGGTAAACGATCGGAGTGCCATGCGGTGGTAGGAAGTTGTGATGGCAAGAAATCGAATATGAAAATGGATGGAGATGAAAATGATGAGTACAAACGTGCATATTTATAGGAGCTGGAAGATGAAAGGCCAGAATGTGGATGGTCACATTTATGACCAGTGAGTGAAATCAAGGTGGCCCAAAGACTTAGGGAAGAAAAATTTAAGTGCCAAAAGAATATGCATGGATGTTGGCATAAAACGATTGGGTACGTAGAAAATTGACGATCAAAGATAAAACGTCACTTCAAAATAATTGTTCATTACCAATGATGAATGACATTAAATTACAAAAAAAACAAAGGCAGTCAGCGCAAAAGAGTTACAAAGATTAAAACATTAAATGTTTAGCTACAATTCGTCCCAGGTCGAGCGCATCTGCTGCCTAAGTTTTATCCCACTCTTCGCTCTGCCTAAAAGAAAGGATACCTAATTCTTTCACTAAGTCATCATCAACCTCCAACTTTTTGTACTGCTCCAGTAGAGATTTGGTTTTAGCGACTCCTTGGGATGCAGTACGTCTCTTGGCAGCCATCCTCGCCCTGCAGTCATCCATTTTCACTTGTATCTCTTTCATCTCCGCGGCCAGGCTCAATATTAAGGAATCATCCACTACAAGCTCTGAAGAAACCTCAGTCAATTTGGCCTGGTTCTTGTCAATTTCCTGAAGTAAGGATTCTTTCTCAGAAGAAGCGCGGAGATATTGAGCACTTCTAGCCTTCAATTCTGCGTTCTTAGCCAGCAAAGAAACAACGTCAGCATGAAGAACCCTCAATTTTACCTTAAAGTCAGCGGAAATGCTGGGCGATGGGAGCGAAAGTGCCTGCAGTAGGTTCGCGCTCAACGTATCTAGCTTGGCCTTTTGAGGAGCAACGCTGGCGCGGCCAACCTCCACGTCCATAAAGGAGACATACTCAAACAATGCCTGTTTGAGAAATGTCATATTCTCGTTCGCAGGGGTGGAAGATGGCGCAGAGGATGTTTTCATGCGTGCCCAAGAGGTGAGTAAGTCTTGGATAAAATTAAGGATGTTGTCGGATCCCTGCAAAGGAGGTTACCAACATTAAAGATCTTCGTCACAACAAAGCAGAACCAAAAATAAAAGCCAAGTATAAAGACCTCATCGGCAGTAGTGGGAGATTCAGGCACCTCCCTTATTTCCTCCATCACTTGGGGAGATTTCCCTTTAGCTGAGCAAGAAGAACTTTTCCCGCCTGACAAAGCTGCAGGGATCTCTGCATGTTTCACACCGCAATAAATCAGTGAGCCAGCAGCAATAAAGAAAGGCTAAAGTATCAAAGGTAAGCATTACCTTCCAATTCTATGCTTGGGGGGTCGACACCCTGGGAAGGAGGATTTGTTGGTAATAAGGGTGTGGGAACTTGAAGCCTGGGCGACGCAGCCTCGATAGGAAATGATGAAGAAGAGTCTGCCAAAACTATAGCCTTGGAAGATGAACTCTTCTGGAAAATTCAGGTAGACCATCAATATACAGAAGAACATATCCGCGAATATACAAATATGGATTACCTTTCTCCTGAGGGTAAGGGGGGTGTCATCATCTTCATCATCATCATCGTCATCGGCATGCAAAACAGGGGATGCTGAAGCTGGCCGTTTTCGGCCTGATATACCCTTGGCAGCAATGGCCTTGGCAGATGGAGAAGCAGGAGTAAGAATAAGATCTTTAGAGCGATGAGGTGGAGAATGACTCCTAATCGATATAGGAGTAACTAAAAAAGGAGGAGTAGAAGAAGCACTTGGCCGATCCAGCAAATGAAAGGCAGTAGTAGCGTCAGCTGTAAATAGCATACGTTTCACTGACGGCCAGAGCTGCTCAAAAAGGGGATGAATAGCAGAACTGGAATGCAAAGAGGCTAGCGAAAATGCATCCGCCAAAACGCGGTTATGGGCCTCTATAGTTGCAACGTCTGCTTTATTAATAGTATGAAAACGATCGGTCAGATTTTTAGAATAGAAAAGAGGGACGGGCCAAGTCTGGCCGAAACCCAGTTGACGAGCAAAGAAATGGGGAGTGTAAATCTCTACCCCAGCCTTGGCGTTGGTTCCTGTGACAATGTCATAGAACAACTCTTTTCCAGCCAAGAACTGAACCCAAATGGGTAAAGAGTCAACCACTCCAGAAGGGATATGTACATAGTTGGGAGTCAGATGAGTAGGAAAAGGGAAGAAGGAAGAAACGGAATTTAAGGTATAGAAGAATGAAAAAATGTCTCTCCTAGACATGTCTGTCGGAGGCAAGGAATCTATGGCCAACCCATAACAGGTGGCAGAAGTATTGCGAACAGTTGGAGCCCCAAAAGAAGGAAAATATACTCTCAACCATAATTGAGCAAACCAAAGAGGCCCACTGCCAGTAGGGGACGCACCAGTCCTCAATTGAAACTGGAGCAGAGCCAAACCCTTGTAAAGAGCGGCTAAAAAGAAAGAACACAAATTCAAAAGCTTGCCACGGGCCAATGCATGCGTCAAAGGCAGGTAACTCGTAGAAGGTTTCAAGTTAGGGACGCAAAGAACGTATTTACAAAGCCAAACTTGAAGGAAAGCTACCCGCTCAACATGATTAGGCTCAGAAGCAAGAGCGACAAAAGCACTCTGCATAGCCGAATAAGATTCGCACATCTTCTTATCGAACTTGGGGGGAACACTGCCAGCTGAAACCGAAACCACCATGCCGGGAGAAATTGTATCTCCTAAAGGAGGAAGGTTCACTAGGGCCCCAACATCCCTCAGAGTAATAGACAACGGGCAGCAAGGGAAGACAAAAATATTATACTCAGAAGACCAAAAGCTCAGGGCGATTGAAAAAAGCGCTGGGTCGTATACGGGGGGATTAAGGGTAATTTCCAATAAGTCCAAAATCTTCGCACGTTCAAAAATTGATTTGGTGGGGCCGTGATTCACCATGCGTGCATGCCACCTACGAAAACCAGAATCAGCTTTGGGCCAAGTACGAATACCTTTATCGCAAATGGCCTTCAACGGTAGAGAACTCAGAAAGGGAAGGGTTTCAGCGCAAGGGAACAGCTGACCCGCCGCAGTCTTCTCGACTGATTCAGCATCAACAAAAGATGGACCCAAGAAAAACTCATCAATGTCGGGACCAACCCGCGAAAGAGGGTTTGAATTTATGTATGGCTCGGTGAGGAGGTCTTGGAAGTCCTCGAAGCTAAGGGCAGCATCAGACTGAGTGCTTGAAGTGGCCATTCGTTATAGAATGTATGTTGGGTAAGGACTGTTGATGAAACGTAGCACGGAGACAAGAAGATGAACAGTGAAAATAGCGATAGAGAAGCGTAAGACTGCAGAGACGTGTAACTAAGAATGTCGCGTACTTCTGGGTTTTAAGGGTTTGTAACGTCGCAATCCTTCAAACGGTACAAGTACGTGATGATTGAAATTCTGGGGAAGTTCAAATGTTGCGAAAGGATACAGAGTGAATATGGCAAAATTAATGATTGGTATTAATTCTGCCATATTGGGGGGTAATTGTTGACACACTAAAAATGCAGCCCAAAATCAAAGGGAAGTCCAATTGAGAAACCCAAGATAAAGACCCAATGGAAATCGATTAATAGGCCCACGAAGAGAGGCCCAATCTGGAAACCTGAGGAAATACCTGGATATTGGAAGCCCAAGAGCAAAGGGGTATCATCGCCCAAGCCCATAGGACGCCCAGAAGCTGAACGAGTGAAGTACTGCACAATCGCCCAGAACGATAGCCTCACCATCGCCCAAACTCTCAAGTCGCCCAGAATCAGACAAGTCTAAAGGGTGTAGTTTAGCCAATTCAGCAGTTACGAAAGCAGTTGTCAAGTAAACCCGGCATGCCCCCACAATCCAGAAACAGGTAGTTAAAAGGTAAGAGTAGTGGCAACGGTTACTAAGTACTCTCTCCAATAAGCAAGTCCCTCACTGAGAAGCGGATAGTTATGAAGGTAATGGAGCAGTTCCAAGCAGTTTCGTTAACCAAGAGATGCCCGGGAGTATAAAAAGAAATGAAGTTGTAGAAGAAAGAGACCCCCGAATCAAAAACTCTCGACAAGAGAATATGTAATTTTTATTTCCTTAGTTTAAATTTAATCCTTTCTCAGTACTTGTGTGCTTGCGCCCCTTGGAGGTGTTTTGTCTACTTTCCAATTGTAACTCTTCACTAGTAAATGCACCCTTTTTTGGGACTTTGTCTCAAGAGGTTTGTTCCTTACACAATCGTCTGATCCTTTTCTTGTAATTGTTGGCGGGTTGGAAAACGCGCGAAAACAGTGTGTGATGACAAAAATATAAATTTGAATACGTATTTTAAAATTTGCTTGAACTTCGTAATTCAAAAATGTTTTCGAATAATTATGTATTATTTTCAATATTTAAATTTTTTTGTAGTATTATTCATACAAAACCATAAACAGTAAGTTAACTCTAAAAGGCCCCATCAGTTTTTTTAAAGCACTTATAACTAAACCCTCTAGCCATTCATGCCATCTTCAATGCCTTGTAGATGTGCCTGATAATTTCTTATTGTTTCACAGCTGTAGAGTTCTTCTCACTGTTAAATCATAATTGATTTGCTCACACGATGTAGCACTCGACTAATAGTCGTCCAACGTGACATTGAAATGACATCAAGTAAAAATATAGGTCACGATAGAGGTCAAAATATAACCAAATCATAGTATTTTTAGGAGATCCTTGACAAGGTTAGCATGGTTAAGGATGAAGCTATCAAATTCATGACTCTATGAAATCAATTTTAACCATTGTCGAGTTGAAAGACCTACCATGGACACGCGAATATGAAATTTGAAGCTCTTTCACAGAAAAATGTATTCACAAAATTCATATGTTTCAACTTTCAAAAGCTTTTATTTATTGAGAAGGAAAAAATATAGCTGTGGCAGGTTTTTAAAGCATAATCATGGCATGCTTGGTACATAACCTGGATAGAATGGCACGGGATAACAAACAAGATTTTAACTTGCTATTGTACCTTAATGTTGTCTCGTACCCTCCAATCCAAGGTTACAAAGGTGCCAACATACCCTAAATGACTAGAAATTATATAAGCTATCTGCTTCCTGTGGAGTCTCATCTCAACAAAAGCAACATTTAAAACAGCAGGAAGAATAAGACAATCCCATGAAACTTGGAATAGCATGCTTTTAAGTAACTTATACTTTGTCCACTAAAATTCCATGACTACATCTCATTTGTGAATTATGTGTTTTAAATCATATAGAAGAAGCTCTTGTTCTTACTTGAAACAGAATGGAATTATGGAAATATATGTTGTGGTTCTGTCTCGGCTTCCAGGGGTTAAAGAAGTGACTGAATGGATCGTCTAGGGCACCAGTATGCCCCTTTTTTAATCCCTGGAGTTCCCTAAACAAGAGTGCAAAGCTTTTTCTTTTTCGTATATACCTGTTTATGGTAGATAAGTGCAGTGCCAGCTTCAGACATTTGCTGACACCAATTATTGCTGTGTAATAAAGACTCCATACAGCACTTGTTTGATGTATCTGATGGGCTCAATTCCCTTGTTGTAGGAGAAGGTCGGATTCTTTCTCAGGTAAAACAAGTTGTTAAAACTTGTCTGGGCGACCCTGGCTTTGATGGAAAATCAGCTGGCTGTTTAAGCATGCAATCACAGTTGGAAAACGTGTTAGAACAGAAACTAGGATTTCCAGGCAGTTCAGCTGCTGTGGAGCTTGCTTTAATGAAACTTCCAGAATCTTCTCATGCTACTGCTAGAATGTCGGTTGTTGGAGCTGGCAAGATGGGGAAACTCATGATCAAACACTTGGCTGCAAAAGGGTGCACAAAAATAGTGGTTGCTAACAGAACTGAGAACAAAGTTGCAGTTAGGCAAGAAGAGCTCAAGGACATTAAAATAGTTTATAAACCTCTCCCCGAAATGTTGGCATGCTGCAGAGTTAGATGTAGTCTCACCAGCACTGCTCAGAAACTGAGCTTTCTACCAAAGAGATAGCTCAGATGCTCTCTCAATGAGCTTTGTGTTTAAGTCGTCGAGCATAATTATTATTGCAGTGCGGAGCCAGTACGCAGATCAACATACACAATGAGATCTCCGTGGGATTGGAAGGGGCACGAGAAACCCCCCTCCAAGGGGGTTTAGGGGCCGGAGTCCCATACCAAATTTTCATTAAGGACAGTTTAGAAATTTCGTACTTATAATTTCGATTTTACCTTAATGTGTCATATTAATGGAGAACCTAATTTGGGTATTGTCATAATCATCTAACAAAGAGAGATGTTAGAGAATGTAGAATGTACGATTTCCCTTGTAAACTTATTTTTATCCTAGAATTACTACTGGAAGAGAACGTAGTCTCCAGTTACAGATATAGGGGGAGGCTAGACTGTAAAAATTTATGTAAATTGTTTTTTACATATTAGCCCAGCTTAAATAGTCCAATCCTAAATTCGCATATTGAGACAAACTTCTAAAAATCTTGTGTGTCCCAAAGTGTTTATCTTTCTCTTTGCGATTGATTGCTCTCTGTAATATTATTGTCCTCCAATTGATCCGAGATCCAAGTATTTTCGGGCTCAGTTTATCTCCAATCAACACCACAATCAACCAATCAATCAACAAACCAACAATTTCCCCAAACCCTATGGTTGCTCCAATTTCTACCGCCCACAAAGGACTAAGGGTGGAAACAGTCACAAAGACTAGGCAAAGAAGGAGGAGGAATGGGTCTTGCAAGGAAAAAAGCTCAAGGCTCAAAAATGCACAAAGCAATGGCAAGAAAACCGGTTTCTCTCTTTCTCAAACAAAAGGGACGGCTCCTTTAATTTTTCACATCCTTAATTGTGATTAGCAATCAATTTAATAGGTTAACAATATGTTAGGCTAACAATATGTTAGGCTTTTAGGTCAAAAGAATAGGCCCAATAGTAAAGGGGTAAGTGGGCTAACACCTTAAAGCCATCCAGTCGTTCGAGTTAGATCATGAGCAACACTAATATAATTAGGCTACTTCAAATGGCCCAAGTGGGTTACGTGATTCGATTGGTTGGATTGTAACATCAACATTTCACTTCACTCATCGGCCGAGGCCTATGAAGTATATTACAATTAAAACCGATTAACATCATAGCTCGAGACTTATTGGGTATCAAAACTTAACAAATGTTCACCTTGATTCCCAATAAATCTACATGCAAACAAAAAACACAGTTTATACCTGCACAATCAAGGTAATCAATAAAATTGGTATCGCAGACTTTACCTCGTGTCTCCACCTCCACCTCAAACACATACCATACTTGCTCCATATACTTATCAGGGCTAAGGTCAAGAACACCCATGTAGAAGCAAGTAATCACAACAATCAATTAGGAGCAAATAAATATGCGATGGAGATATCATATAGGATAATACTTAGATCTTTTCAACCATGTTCATACAGAACAACAGATTAACACCAAGTCAATCAACAGGCCAATACATATGCAACAAATGCATAAATGACATCACGAAGATCTCACCACACTTATCCTATCTCATTCTGTGTTGCTCACTCCTTGAGAGCACATATCTCACCTATCGCTCACCATGCTCACTAGATTAAACACTTAGACAAACTCATGTCTAACTGGTGAGTCTCTATAGATCCGAAGTTATCGGAATAATCCTCTATCACCACATCACTCCTCCAACCTAAGTGGATAATGGGTCTCCACCTAACAGAAGTGATAGAAGTGCCCCACTCATACTCCACCTGATCAGGGTCTCTTACAAATAAATGATTCCAGACATTCGATCATATCTCCACTCATGATCCAAATGTCACACTCCACATCGCACAATACAAACCATAGTTTACCCCTAGGCATCTATACTCCACCTTACCAAAAGACATCCTCACACTGCAAATGCATCCCACACCCACCACGCATGTAAACAATCACACAAAGTAATAAGATCACTCAATTCATGCCAATGCACATATCAAAACACATTGAAAAGCACATATAATCACGCAACCGAATAAAGTAATCACACATATGTAGAAAAAGAATAACATACGGATGCACATGCAGTAATTAGGGCTACACTCAGTAAACCTCACTAGGGTCATCTGAACCCTATAACCAAATTCGCACCACCTCTCACCTTACCATTCTGCTTATCCTTTTTAATCTTGGGACAGTCCCTAACGAAGTGTCCAGACTTACCGCAGCTGTAACACCGTCTACCATGGACTTGTCCCATCTCTTGCTCTTCTTCTTACCACCATCATCACTCGAGTCACTACTCAAATCACTACAGTCTTAAGCTCTTCCCAAAATCATTTGCTTAAATTTCATTATCTCCTCATTATATGCAACTCACCATTTTTTTATCTTCATTTTCAGCATTAATCTCCATATCCTTACTCCTAAGATAATCTATGACAATCTCGAGGGTTAAGGTATCCCTACCATACTTAATAGCATTCTTAACCTCTCTATATGACTCAGGCATAGAATTAAGCAAAATAATGGCCTTATAGGTTTCAGACACCTTCTCATCACAATTAACGATGTCTTGAACTAACTTGTTAAAAACATCCAAATTGTCATCAAAATCCTTTGAACGGTCCATTTTAAAGCTAAAAAACCTTTCAAGCAAGTACAATTTATTAGGAGTCGATTTAAGCAAATACAAATTCTCTAACTTTTGCCAAAGTTCTTTAGTGGTTTTCAGTTTTACCAACTTTTCTCGAAATTGCATCAGCCAAGTGTAAAATGATAGAGGTATAAGCAAGCTCATCAGCCTCTTCTTTTCGTTCTTTTGAAAAATCAGTAGGAAAATTGCCATCAATGACTTTTGAAATCTTTTGTTGAACTAAGATACCTCTCATTTTCTGTTGCCAAATAGAAAAATCACATTTTCTATTGAAAATTCCCAAATCAAAATTATACGTTGTCATTTTCAAAGCAAGAAACACAAAGTCACAATTAAGCCACACAAAGTAGTCCTAGGTTCGCAAATATACACCGTTTTAGATTCCCAGGGTTTCGTAAGATTCATGACCTTAGATCAAGGGAATTTCAAACGGGTAAGGTCTAGGTATTCTAAGGACTTGTCAATGCAACCAAAGAGGTATCAACAAAACAGTTTCACACACGATATATCACAAACGATAATATGTTATAATTAATCAAAAGAGCAAATTTCAATCACGTAACAATGAAGAACGGCAAGTAATTCCTAATTTCTAGGACAAGCAATGATTATTCCTTCACGGTAACCCCAATCCTAATGTCACCACACACGATGACGCGCTAGTGCTGAAATTTAAACGGGATAAGCCAATTTACTAGAGCAGACCTATCTGAGTCTGTAAATTTCGAGAGATGCGAATTTAATGCTTTAGGACCACAATTTATGGCCTAAAGTAATTCAGTAAGTACTTTGCAGTTTCGACCGTCGAACCACCAGGGGCAAAATCGTCTAACTTTTCATGTGTAACCTGAAACACTAAACTTAAAGTATCAGTATGTTCAGGAGATCAAATATAACAAACCGCTTAAAGGAACCTCCTCCAGAAAAAGCTGTACGCGCCCTCACGCGTCGCCCACAGCCTCTGCGCGTGGGCTTCACGCTCCACCGCCACGGGCCGCCGTCGCCGCCTACCACCCAGAAGCTCCTCAACCTGTTGAACACGTTGGTGGTCTTAGATTTTTCAACTGAGCACTGGTTTGGCCCGAAAATGGGTTTTCAAGTCCGATTTTTGTACCAAAAATTGGACAGGTTTCTTTCTTCAGTTTCTGCTTGGTTCTGCTGCGTTTTGGATAGATTTTGGTCGAAAATACCCCACCTAAAGCTCTAATACCATATGTCCTCCAATTGATCCAAGATTCAAGTATTTTCGGTCTCAGTTTATCTCCAATCAACACCACAAATCAATCAACAAACCAACACTTTCCCCAAACTCTATGGTTGCTCTAATTTCTACAGCCCACAAAGGACTAAGGGTAGAAACAGTCACAAAGACTAGGCAAAGAAGGAGAAGGAACGAGTCTTACAAGGAGAAAAGCTCACGGCTAAAAAATGCACAAAACAATGGTAAGAAAACCGGTTTCTTTCTTTCTCAAACAAGAGGGAAGGCTCCTTTAATTTTCCACACCCTTAATTTTGATTAGTAACCAATTAAATAGGTTAATAATAGGTAAAGCTTTTAGGTCAAATGAATAGACCCAATAATAAAGGGGTAAGTGAGTTAACACCTTAAAGTCATCCAAGTCGTTCGAGTTGGGCCATGAGCAGCACTAATATAATTAGGCTACTTCAAATGGCCCAAATGGGTTACGTGATTCAATTGGTTCGATTGTGGTATCAACATCTCACTTCACTCATCGGCTGAGACCTATGAAGTATATTACAATTAAAATCGATTAACATCATAGTCCGGTATTTATTGGGTATGATAGGTTTATAAATGTAGGACAATATCTCCATTGGTATGAGGCCTTTTGGGATAAAGCCCAAAAGCAAATCTATGAGGGCTTAGGACCAAAGTGTGGAGATATGTGGCGTCCATAAACCTAACACTCTTGATAAAATAGAATTGAGGTTTCTTATTCTCAACCCTCTAAAATTGAAGGATGGAGGTATTCATTGACATATCTGCTCCTCGAAATGTGGAATCGTGAATGTCCGATCTTGAAACTGCTCAAGTTTACAATGTGAATGATTTGAATGAAGTTGTGGCCAGTAATACAGAGGACCGGCTACAGAAAGCAATGGAAGCTCAGGCAATCACTAAGGACGAAGTGAAAGAGTTTCGAGCCTGGAATGAATCTCTTTAGACTGTACCAACCATCAAGAAACTTAGAGCACATGCAGAAAGAATCATGGCTTTTGAGCTTGAAAAATATTCGTCAAATATTGGTGACGATATTCCAAAGAACCAAAAGAAAACCATTTAAGAACTTAGCCCTTGTCTGGTTTTGTTAGAAATATAGTTGAAATTAATTTATAATTTTAAGAGATTTTTAGTAGATTTTAATCTATATCAAACAGAAGCTTAGTGTAGTAATCGTCAATAAATTACTACACCGCCCAATGTAACATTTGTGATGCGATTGCACGACAAATCGGAATCTAAATGAGATACAGAAAAATATGCATTCTCTTAACACGAAAGTTAACATCTCCATACTCGATTTTATAGAGTACTTTGAATACAATGAGTTTGGTACAAACACGAAATCTTGTCAAGCTCGTTCCTCAAAAATCATGTCATTTTCTTGCTTTAAGTTGAAAATGGAATTTTAAATATTACGAAGTAAATGAAAAATATTTGTTAAGGAAATTTTACAAGAAATACTATTTTATTTTCTTTACCCCGAAAAGTTTCTTAACTTCTACATCATTACAATAATTATTAATATATAAACAGAAAATTAATGCAATAATAATTATTATCTGTCAAATGCAATTTTTACATTTTTCGTATTTATTATTATTTTTGAATAAATGAATGAGAAGTACTTGATAAAGTTGTCAAATTACCATCTCTATTATGTAATGTAACCCAAAAAGATTTCTTTAAAAAAAAAAGTAACAATACATAAGTACTGTTGAGAATCTACTTGATCATGCGCATCGGAAATAAGCAATTTTCAATTTCCAAACAAGGATCTACTTTATGTTTAGATAAAAAATGTAATAAGAATTGTACCTTTGATGAATTCTGCAAACTTTTTTACTGATTCTCGAACTCGAATGACCACGATCTGCAATCTAAGTTGTCCAATTGTCCAGCTTCCAATGGTTATCCACACAAAGAATAAGAATGACGGCTAGAGTTTATTTTTCTTGTACTAGCAAGAATAATAAAATTATTTCTCTATAGTTTTTCAAACCCTAACAGTCTATTAATATAAGTCCAAGTGGGCTCGGCCTGTTTCTTAAACTTAACTCGGTCCAATATTTAATTAATCAAATAAATTAAATCAGGTCCATAAATTAATTAATCCAATTAATTAATTCGGACTTATTAATAAGCAACCCAATTAATTAATTATTCAACACATGTCAATTAATTAATTGGTAAATCTCATTCTTCTGGTTCTTTTTTGTGTGCGACCCATTATGTTCCCGATCATGATGCCTGACGACGTGAATTATTATTTTGATCTAATCAAAATTGATAAATTAAAATACCCCTTTTAATTTATCACTAATTCACATTCGTTATCCAGATTGACATCTAGCAATGTGTCAGGCAATACATGTAACGAAAAATGTCATGTGGTATGACAAAATCAAACTTGTTCGTTTATCGCGAAATTATAATCCTTTCGTCAATATGATCCGATCAATTACGAGATATGGATATGTGTCAATCTCAATCACCGATCATATCTTTTATCCCATTGTTAAGTCAATGTAAGTCGAAAACTCCTTTTCGACTTATGAGTTCACATTGGCCAAAGATTTCATTATCAACTTAGCTGGATCAAGATGTAGATCATAATCTCTTACTATCTAAGAGTGACGAATCCTCTATTGATCATTCACAACCTTCATATGATTCTTGACATACCCGAATGACACCGTATTAGCAACCCTTTGCAGAGCAACATCCAACATCACCAAAGTACGACTGTCCTCATATAAGGCACTATGATGACCTCAAGTCAAATGACCAATTCCACTACTGAATGTTTGAGATTAACTACTGACACTCAGATAGTTATCCATGTGAAATCTCCCAGCGGATCTCCGATGTTTTGTTCTATAAAAAAATATACACGTGTTCATTCAAGTGTCACCACACTTTAGCTTGTGAGATCAGCTACTTAATTCATAAGTAAGAAATGTCACACGTGATGGTCTATCCATAATAACAATATCCGTGTCTCGTTATTACATACGACCACGGATGATTTAAGATTCAATCATATGTAATTTGTATCTCACAATCACAATTCATTGTGATTAACAAATTACCAAGACTTGAATCTACAGATTCTACTATTTAATTAATTAAAATATTATTTTAATTAAATAATAGATCTTGCCATTAATATGCATCGATTATATACATTAAAAGTGTCTATGTCCAAAGTTGATTGGACTTAGGGTATAACACTTACAAACTCCCACTTGCACTAGATCAAATCACTTATGTATTTTATACCATAAGAGTCTACATGACTCATGTTTATACCGTGACAACTCTTTGTTAATGGATCTACAATTTAATAACTTGTGGGAATTATAAGTTTCCTCAATTCAATTTTGATCAGGACATGACAAATCCTCAGTTCAAGGTAGGACAAATATTCAATTCTGCAGTCGAGTTCCAAGAGGCGGTACAAACGTACGGTACATTGAATGGGCACAACATAAAATTTAAAGCAAATGAGGAAAGAAGAGTGTAAGGAATTTGTAAATTGGGTTGCAAATGGCGAATATGGGCTTCTAAATTTGATGTATCCAAGATGTTGCAAGTAAAATCTTACACTTCAGAGCCTACTTGTGCCGGAATCAATTTAACAGACAGTGTAATTACATATTGTTGACACGTTGATATATTGAGCAATTCTTGACGGACTTAGACTGGAAGACTGAATTAATTTTGGCAACAATGAAGAAGGATCTCCGTACCGATATTAGTAGAAATGTAGCATGGAAGATGCGGAGATATGCAAAAGAACTTTTAGTGGGAAATTTGCAAGAGCATTTTAGGCTATTGAGGTCTTATGTAGTCGAGGTACTCAGTTCAAATGTTGGCTCGACGGTCATTATTACATTACATGATCATATATTTCAAGGAATCTACATCTTCTTCAATTGTTGTAAGATAGATTTTAGAGATGGCTGTAGGAAGGTAGTAAGTGTTGACGGGTGTCACTTAAGGGGTTGTTTCGAAGGGATAATGTTAATTGCAGTTGGGATTGATGCTAATGACTGCATCTATCCCTTAGCCTATGCAATTGTTCAGAAAGAAAATACAACAACTTGGCGATGGTTCTTGGCCTATCTCTCAGAGAATATTAGGATTGGAGATGGAAGAAGTTGGACTCTAATGACCGACAGATAGAAGAGGTTACAGGTGTGATAAATGAGTTGTTCCCTATGGTCGAGCATAGGTTTTGTGTACGTCATATGTACACGAACTTCTTTAATGCTGGATTTAAAAGAAAAATTCTGAAGAGTTACTTATAGAGGGCTGCTAAATCAACTACTGTTGCTGACTATCAACATTGGATGCAACAAATTGGTCAACTTAGTGATGAGGAATACAAATGGCTTATGGAGAGGAACGACCAAGAATGAAGTAGATCACACTTCTCAGTTCAATCGAAGAGTGACATTCTACTTAATAGTCTATGCGAAGTGTTCAACAAGACGTTGCGGTCTAATAGGGAAAAGATGATACTATCACTGTTAACTTTATTACAATTAACCTACATGAATAGGATTCAAAAACATCGAGACACGATGATAAGGTGTACAAGATGCTTGTGTCCAAAAATTAGTATAAAATTGCACAAGATTGCTAAGAAATCACGTGAATGCACATTGCACTTTTCTAGTGGTCCGAAATGGCAAGTTAATACAGCTTCAGGACATATGTTGTCAACCTGGAAGACAGAACTTGTGCATGTAGAGAATGTGAACTTACATGCATACCGTGCATGCATGTAGTGGTAGTAATTAGGGAATGCAGAAATGATCTGGAAGACTTTATTCACAATTGCTATACGATAGAGACGTATATGAGATGCTACAATAGTATCATGCATCCAATTAATAGTATGCTGTAATGGACACAATTGGATATGGTCGATATCACTCCACCATTGTGGAATGTACCGTGAAAGGGCAAGAGACACATAAATCGGAGAAAATGAGCAGATGAAGATGTGATAGTGCATTCACAAGAGAAGACCTATATTCGGAGAAATGAAAGATTGAAGATGACATGCACATCATGCGGATAGCAGGGTCACAACAAACGATCCCACTCTAAACCTGATGCACCGGATTTTGTAAGTACGATCTTGCTTTCGTTGATGTTATAAATCGGTTCATGTACTATAACTTTATCTTTTTGTCAACATGATAAGTATGAAGGACATTTAGAAGCAGTTGGCACACACTGCAATAGAGCGGTCGACGAACGAGTGAGTAAATGTTTGATTGAGTTGCAAACGTTCATTATCATATTTTCTTGGATAATGTCAATAAGATGAAAATGTGTGTACATATTATCCAGGGTAAAATGTTGCCATACAGGGACAGCGAGCATCGAATGATTAAAACCTCAGGAAAGAACAAACTTTCCATTTCATTCCAACCCAATGGTGTCTCGTGAAGCGCGATCCAGCAGTTTGAAATCTAGTCCAGCAGCAACAATGTGCACGCAGTTGGTTCTTCCTGAAGTTCCAACCGATGATGTGAACTTTGACGATGGTCCGGTTTTACTGGTTTTTGACAAATTTTCAAACCAAACCGTTTAAACCGGTTTGAGAAAAACTCAAACCTAAACCAAATCATTTTGAATGGTTTGAAAAAAACTTAAACATAAACCTAACAGTTTGGTCCGATTTTAAACCGTCGGTTTCGCCGTATATTTTTTTTGTCTGTCTACTTTTATGACATTAATTCATTGAATTTAATATATATTTATATCTTACTAACAATAAATCTAAAACAAACTAAATATATCTACTACAAATTTAAATACCAACTAAATCAAAGTGAAATCACAATAAACTAAAATATAGTTTTTTGTTTGTCATTTTAGGCTAAGATGTTACGATAACATTACAATAGAAGTCTACAAAACTACATATAAAGCCTAAAAAATATAATGATGTTCAACAAGACATCGTGATCATCATATCTGAAAAACAAAACTATTGAGTAAACAGAAAAAATAACCAACCATAATAATAAATCAATTGTTTATAATATCTAAACATAATACTTACACAAACTTACCGTTGTATATTGTTACAAATTAAGTTTCTCACATATACTCAAACATCAATTGTTGTCACACATGATTCATAGTCTCCATTATCAAACAAATGCATTCGTTACATCATCATAGTATTGGATACTAGATAGATAATAGAATATTTAAAAATATGGTAATAGAAAATATAAACCACCTGCCACAACTTTCATTGAATCATCAAATGCTTCCACTTCATCTAAATTTGGCGTAACACTATATGTTCATTTTTAATTTGTAACCAATTCTTTCCGCATATATAATCCTCAATCATCCTTACACCTAATAAACTCTTAAAGAAATCAAGTATCCGACCTCCAGTTGAGAATACAGATTCAGAAGCAACTATACAAATTTGAATTCTGAAGAGAAAAGGGGTTTTAGATAGATTATGTTAGTTTTGAGATTATTAGATATAATTTAGGATTATTTGGTAATAATAATATATATGTAATAGAAAATTATAACTTTACAAAAATATAAACAAATGACAAAACTATTGAATTTTACATATTTGGATGAGTTTTCAAAAAAAATCATTATTTTTATTTTTTTATTTTTATATATTTTTTCGCCGGTCTGGTTTGGTTTTAAACCGCAATTAAAATTCTCAAACCTAAACCAAACCGTTTTTGACCGGTTTGGTTTGGTTCAAAACCATTTCGTTGACGGGTTCACGTGGCACCAAACCGACGGTTTCTAAAATGCGGTTTCGGTTCGATTTTTCGATTTGACGATTTTTGCTTACAGCCCT
The DNA here is from genome assembly GCA_019097785.1 of Fraxinus excelsior. Lineage (NCBI taxonomy): Eukaryota > Viridiplantae > Streptophyta > Magnoliopsida > Lamiales > Oleaceae > Fraxinus > Fraxinus excelsior. Next base: position 26,254,089 of record CM032639.1, on the reverse strand, counting down.
ATTATGGACGACTTAAATGAGAAGGGAGATGCAGAATTTATCTGTCTAAGAGCTTCAAGAGTAGGAAAACGATGATATACAGAGAAGACTACAAAGCAGGAACAGATGTTTGGAATGCATTTTGCTGTGTTTTTACATATGCTAAAAAATGGAAGTTGCTGTCATTTTTGCCTCCTAGTTTATTGTTTTTGGTTGTAACAAATTAGACGTTGATAGACTTTTAGATGTTGTCCCTACGTGTGAAAAAAGCCACACAATACTGGGTTTTTTTTTAAATGCTTATGAAATATTATTTGTCCAGTGTAAAGCATTTATGCATGTAAATTGTAAACATATTATTCTAAATGACAGTTTGGGTATATATTTTGACATTGGTTTGCTTGAAATTATTCTAGTATTATTTTTCTCTTTCCTTTTGAACTCAGGGTTATCCTGAATGTATATACTGGCCAGTTTGCTCTTTTTTTTTGGATTTCATTGCAGTTTTCTGTGTGTGCTTCGGGTGATGTGATATTTGAATTAGGTTGAGTTGGCCAAGAAGTTGATTTAATGTGACAGTTTTCTAAGTGTTTGATGTTCAGGTAGTGTCTTGCGTTCTTCTGTCGGAGTCGGTTTCCTCCCTTACTGGGGGAAGAATGTTTGTTGCTGTTCTGATCAAAATAAGATCGTCAATAACTTATCATTAAATGTTGAGTTTTAAATGAAATCTTTTATGATTGATTATGGAATGGAGGGAAAAGGGAAATGAGAAGCTAGTAAAGAATCTTGCTGAAGAAAGCTTCTCTACCAATACCTTTTGCTTGACCTAGCTTGTAACTAAAACTCGAGGTTATTTATGTTCATATGTTCTTGCTGAAGGACCTTTGAGAAGGTTGAGTTTGACATCTGAGTAAGGTACTATAAGTTTTTTTAAAGAAGTGGAGTTTTCTATATTTTACATATCTATATTACACTTCATCAATTCATCATTATTTTTTTCCATTTAATTGACCTTTGCTAAGTATTAGTTCAAAGTGCAAAAAGGCGATGGGTATTATATAGTGTCTAAAATGAGAATCATAACCACATTACCATGTAAATTGGTGTCTACCTTCTTATGAACTAAAATGTTCAACTAGAATGACATCTATTTTTTGAAGCTCAACTAGAACAACTATAGCAATGATAGATTAATATGAAACTCCATTACAAAGTTTGTTGCATAAAAACATTGAAATTACAAACATAAATTCCGAATTAATGGGATTAACATACAATCAGTGAATTACACAAACTTGACAATAACATAAATGGTTGAGTTTCACAGATCCCCTCCATTTTGTTTCCCGTTATCAATCTCCCATTTTCCCTTGCGAAAAGTAAATTTGACAGAGATATTCACGTTATTTTCTTTGGTTATTTTAGCAACATGCTTCAACAAACCCGACAACTCGTAAACTTCCGATATAACTCCTGATTGACCCTCATATCAACAATATTCATCTTTGTCGAGCCACTTGAAATGAGTACAACAGAAGAATAATTGACCTAAGTTTTCAATCCTCTTTTCAACCTCCATGCATTTTTGAATTCCCTTGCCGCATACTGGGTACAATTTCTTCGTCGAACAATCCAATAAGTAGTGGCCCGACTTCCGACAACGATGACAAATCCCTTTGTTCTTTTTGCCCCATTATAATTTGCTGATGCAGCCAAAAAAGCAAAATAAAATCAGGACTTGAACCTAAAATCCCTTTAATTCACGTGGGCATAGATTCATGTTTGGTCAGTCATGTAGTTGAGGGAATGAAATGCATAAATTTGTCGAGCAAGCTATGTATGCTAGAAAAAATACTGTGAATACATCCACTGGAAAGATCAAACATTAACAAGTTTCCAAAATATGGCAAGAACAAACCAGGTCAATCTCAAGTTCAATGTGAAGTTGAAATAACTGGAATGGGCAGAGTTGCATTCATGTAAACGATCCACATAACAAGAACACACCTTGTACATTGTTTTAAATTCTTGGCTTCTTTATAGACAAAACTCTGCTAATAAGTCAATCCGTCCCACCACATTTAATAGAAACCACTCCCAAGCCCAGAAGAAATGAAGGAATGACTATAACGAAAAGGAGAAAAAAAAGGCGACATGAAAACTTCATCCACTTATTAAGTTCAAATTTGGTAGATATATTCCACTAGAAAGGAAAAAAACTTAGCATTTATATAATGCAAAAAAGGACCATCCATGGAAGAATCAACCCAAAAGCAACAGATTTCAAAAGAATAAACTAAAAAAACCATAAAAACATAAAAATCATATATACCTACAAAGTTAGGAACTTCTCAAATCCAATTTCAGCCGTTGCTAGTTAGGCTCTTTGTTTGCTAAAAATATACACCGCGAGTGCACGGGGTTGCGATCAATTAGTAAAATGGACTTTTTGCGTCCGAGTCGATTCCTCGAAGAGTGTTTCTTCAAATTACAAGAGAATTGATTCAATTTAACGATAAAGACATACACAATTAAACTCTTTGAAATTAGAATTGAAAAGAAAATGATTAACTTTAAACTAACAATTGCGAAAGTTGTAGGATTTTTAGATTTCAAATGGGTTGGAATTTACGACTTTGCTTAACCTTCGTTTTATTAATATCTCAACAATAACGTGAAAATGAAAATCACCAAAATACAATGCTAGACTTGATTCTCGAATTTTAGTTAATTACTTCTCTCGAGTGAAATTAACTCTAATCGATTAAGTTTATCACAATATCTCTATGTTGAATAAAACCTAACTAATTGTGTTAAATGGTTGTGAAAATAACTCAAAGGGTCACATAGGGCTAGGAGTATATATCTATCACATAAAACAACTTAAAGCATTAATTATCTAGGTCTAGAAAGCACAATAATTTCTCAATAATTGCACAAACCACCTAACACATTCATCTATTGGACAAATAAATGAGAGAAATGCAACACAATAATTAATGCACAAAGACAGTGGTAATATAAGTATCAATAAATAAATATATAGATATTAATAAAATTTAGGTTAAGCTACATCATAAATTCCAACATAATAAACTTATCTCATTTTATACATATGATGAAAAGGGGAATATTTATACCAATACATTACAATTTTGACAAAACAATTGAGAAAAATCAAAGTTTAAAGCTAAAATCCTTTTGTAGAGCTAGACTTGATTTCTCCAAATTCTTGCCAAAGTCCTTAATGTATCTCCTAGTGCTCTTGATTTAATCTCCAAAATCCCCACACAAAATGGAAGGAAAAAAAGAAAATAAGATCAAAGCAAAAAAAAAAAAAGAAGAGGAAAAGAAAAGAAAATGAAGGAAAAATAATAATGGAAGAAACTGGCGGCGGGAAGAAACGGGAATAAGCCCATCCAAAGACCCAATTTGAGGTTTTTAATTCAAACTTAATGAATATTGCAGCCTCAGTCCCTAAAGTCTTGAAAATGTCAAAACGGTCCTAAAGTGGAGCATATGCGGTGCTACAGTGGCGCCTAGGTGCCAAGTTTCTGTAAAAAATGGATTTTGATTCAGTTTTTGCAGCTAAGTCCCCTAGATAATCGCATACAAGTCCCTCAACTTTGATATTGTACAATTTGGTCCTCAAAGTCATGTTTTTGTGCACTTTTGGTTCTTTTTTCCTTCATTTAGCTTATTTATCCATCAACTTGGAATTTTGGTCTACAAACGCCATAATTACACAATTATGAATAGGAATCCACTCAATTTCTTCAATAAATAGCTCGTGAAAGTGCCTAATAAGTGTATAAAAACACACTTATCAAACACCGCCAAATTTAAGCTCTTGCTCGTCTCGAGTAAGATTACTCCTAACACAATCATGCAATACATGTAAAGAACTAACAACGTTAGATAGCCCGTCAATGTATTCGGGAGTGTAAAATTGTGTAATCAATTCACACATATGCTTCTGAATCATGCTACCAAAAACAATATGAGCTTGTCTAATGTTTGATTGTGTTGTGTGTGTATAGTCACATATAGTCATCTTTTAAATTAGGAAACAATAATCAAGACGAAAAATATTTCAAATTAGATACAACCCGACCCTTTGTGGTCAAATATTTCATTTCCCACTCGTGAGTTTCACACTACAATATAGCAATTTTTTCATTATTTCCCCAAATGTAAAACTAAAGGTTGTATTCACTTCACTCTTTTCTTTTTCCGCTCTAGTTCGGTTAGGTCTAACTGACAATCTCAACATCTAGTCATGTGATGATTCTCCACTAATGAGTTCTTCCACATTCAAGCTTATACTAAGTAATTCAAACGCACTAGTTATCTAAACCCAAATATCAAAAACAATTGCACCAAATCAAATTTTTTCAATTAAAGCTCTTAATTAACCTCACACCCTTAAGCTTTCTTTTTGACCCTTGTAGAGAGTTTTAGGTCGATAGTTGCTCGGTTGTTTAAACCAAAGGGTACCGAGTTTCGAGACACCCCAACTAACTTAATAACTCGAGTAAAAAAGGCTATGAAGTGATGCCTAAGATTGAATAAGTGCAAAATCATTTTTTAAGCACAACAAAACCAATGGGGCTTAGATTTATAACATATGGTCATTACCTAGCTTATACTTGACAAAAGACACTCCACACAATTTTTTTATTTCTTTCAACATGCATGGAATCAACACACTTTTAGATAATATCATTTACCGGCTCGACCACCCCAAACTTATCTCACAATGTGGTAAAGTGAAAGAGAAGAGAATATATGATTGACAAATATTTAAACACAACTCACAACCTAGTTCAACCAATTCAAAAATCTTTCCATCAATCCAAAAACTTCCACATCTAGCTAACAATTAATCATGACAATTGTGCTCAAATTAACTCAAGATCTCACACGGATAAGTAATTTTGGAAAAATATTTAGGCACAAATAGCATATTTGGTCATGCATAGCTCATGAATCAATAATAATTTTAAACATCAAGCAATCCTAAGCCGGCGAGGATATCTAATATGTCAACACAAAATTACCAATTCAAGTCACCCAAACTTAAATCACACATTGTTCTCAATGTGTACAAGAACAATACAAAGTAAAGAAAGAGGGTTGACGACACTTCCCTGATTGAATGTTCGTTGAAGGGTGTTTGCAATGAATTCTGACTCGTTACTTTGTATATAATGTACTCCATATTTGTTGAGATCCATGGATGGCTGGGAGTTCAAAAATTATGACCTACAAAATGATGATATTAGTTCAAAAATGCAATAACAAAAGTATTAATCTCAAGTAATAACAAAAAGTTATAAGGGTAAGGAGGTTGGGTTACTTCCCAACAAGCGCTGGTTTATAGTCCTAAGCTCGACTATAAGGTTACTTCACTCCGGATTGCCAAGAGGAATGTATGACTTTTCCTTCAAAAAATAGACTCCAAAGTATGGTTTCAACCATTGCCTGTTAACCTTGAAGTTCCCCTTTTCTTTATGATGAAGTTCAACCGCTCCATGTGAAAAAAATTTAGCAATGGTGAAAGGACCCAACCATCTTGAGCGGAGCTTTCTGGGAAGCAATGGGAGTCTATAATTATAGAGAAGAACTTGCCCAATAAAGAACTCTCGCTTCACAATATTTTTGTCATGCCATTTCTTTGTCTTTTCTTTGTAAATTCAGGCATTCTCATAAGAATCAAAGCGAAATTCATCAAGTTCATTCTATTGAAGCAATATTTTCTCGTCGGCCAATTTGACATCAAAGTTCAAAGCTTTCATTGCCCAATAAGCTCGGTGCTCGAGTTCGACTAGGAGGTGACAAGCTTTCCCAAATAAAAGTTGGTAAGGAGACATACCAATATGGGGTTTGAAGGCAGTGCGATAAGACCATAATGTATCATCCAATTTCTTGGACCAATCTTTTCTCGAGGCACTCACCGTTAACTCAAGAATTCTCTTCAACTCCTGATTCGAAATTTCAACTTGGCCATTAGTTTGGAGATGATAGGGAATGGCCACACGATATTTCACTCCAAATTTTGTCAATGGTGAGTCCCAGAGGCGATTACAAAATGTTTACCTCCATCACTAATGATGGCTCGGGGGTGCCATAACAAGATTCTTTAAAACGTTTACTACCACCTGAGCATCATTCGTAGGTAAAGCTACCACTTTGACACATAATCAACCACCACCAAAATGTATTGATTTTAGAATGATAAAGGAAAAGACCCTATGAAATCAATACCCCACACGTCAAAAATTTCTACCTCCAATATAGAGTCCAACATCATTTCATTTCGATTGGAGATATTACTACTATGTTGGCATCTATCATATTTAGAAATAAGAGTGTGGGTGTCCTTAAATAATGTGGGCTAATAGAAACCCGATTGAAGTACCTTTGATGCGGTTTTCACGGCACCAAAGTGACCACCATAGGGAGAGGAATGACATTGCTCGAGGATTTGCTCCATTTCATCTTCCGACATACATTTCTGAATAATTTGATCCAAGCCATATTTAAACAACAAAGGGTCTTCCCAAAAATAATGCTTGAGGTCGGAGAAGAATCTCTTCCTTTGTTGGTACGAAAGATCCTGGAGAGTGATGCCACTAGCAAGAAAATTCATATTATCCGCATATATTGGTGTGTGAGTGACTTATAGAAAATGCATGATTTTGCAAGAGTTGTTCTTCGAGGAATACCTCATTTATTTCACTATCCACCACTTCTTCGGTGTGCTCAAGTCAAGATAAATGATCGGCAACAACATTTTAGGTTACCTTCTCATCACGGATTTCCAAATCAAACTCTTGTAGAAGAAGAGCCCATCTAATCAATTGAGGTTTGGCATCTTTCTTTGCTAGCAAATACTTCAGGGCCGAGTGGTCGATGTAAACAATCACTTTCGACCCAATGAGGTAAGACCGAAATTTATCAAAAGCGAGTACCACCACAAGCATCTCCTTCTCGATAGTAGCATAGTTCAATTGAGCATCAGCCAAGGTCCAACTAGCGTAATCGATAACATGCAAGATTTTATCTCTCCTTTGCCCCAAAACTACTCCGACGGCATAATTGCTAGCGTCGCACATAAGTTCAAATGGAAGATTCCAATATGGAGCTACAATGATATGAGCTGTGATGCGTTTCTCTTTAAGAGTGTTGAAAGCATGGAGACACTCTTGAGAGAAATTAAAAATAATGTTCTTCTCAAGCAAAGAGCAAAGTGGTCTTGTGATATTTGAGAAATCCTTGAGAAATCTCCCATAAAATCCAACATGTCCCCAAAAACTTACAATCCCCTTCACCGAGGTTGGTGGAGGTGATTTCTCAATTACTTGGATTTTTGCCTTATCAACCTCTATCCCTTTAAGGGAAATCTGATGGTCAAGAACTATGCCTTCTTGGACCATGAAATGACATTTTTTTCCAATTAAGCACTAAGTTAGTCTATTCACATCTCTTTAGCACCATCTCCAAATTTCTCAAACATCCATCAAATAAGGTCCCAAACCCCAAAAAACCATCCATAAAGATCTTAATACATCTTTCCACCATGTCAGAAAAGATAGCCATCATACACCATTGGAAAATAGAGGGTGCATTGCAAAGGCCGAAGGGTATCCTTCTATATGCAAATGCATCGTATGGGCATGTAAATGTAGTTTTCTCTTGATCCTCCGGGGCTATTGGAGTCTGATTATAACCCAAATACCCATCTAAAAAGCAATAGTGAGAATACCCTACCAACCATTCAAGCATTTGATCAATGAAAGGAAGAGGGAAGTGATCCTTTCTAGTAGCGTTGTTAAGCTTGCGGTAATCAATGCATACTTTCCAACCAATCACGAGTCTGGTAGGTATAAGTTCATTATCCTCATTCTCCACCACTGTGATACCTCATTTCTTTGGCACCACTTGAACGAGACTCACCCATGGACTATCTGAAATTGGATAGATAATACCCGCATCAAGCCATTTTACGACCTTGGCTCTCACCACTTCTTTCATGTTCGGATTCAATCGTCTTTGATGCTTTACTCATGGCTTAAAATCATCCTCCATAAGGATTTTGTGCATGCATATTGAAGGGTTAATTCTCCGAATATCTACAATCGTCCACCCGATGGCCCCCTTGTGTTCCTTCAAGACCCGAAGTAACTTTTCTACCTCCATCTCACTTAAGGAAGTGGAGATGATAACCAAAAGTATGGATGTGTCTCCCAAATAGGCATACCTCAAGTGAGATGGAAGAGGCTTTTAATTCAAATGTGAGGGCTTGTCAAAGAGATGGTATCTATGGTAAAGAGTTCTTTTCCAAATCCTCAAAATATGGTGTCCTCTTGTAAGAGTGAGAAAGTATAGCCCTCAAATAATGCGTCATGCGCTCAACTTCTGGGTCCCCATCTTTGATATCTAAAGAACACACAAGGTATGTTTCAAGAGGATCCGTAAAAAGCCCGTAAAGAGAGTCGACAACCACATGATCAATAACATCCACTCGAAGACATGAATAGGATTCCGATGGGTACTTGATGGCTTTCAAGATGTTGAATGTGACTTGTTCATCTTACGCTATCAAAATGAGTTGCCCCTCTTTCACATCAATTAGAGCTCGACCGGTGGCAAGAAATGGTCGTCCCAATCATGATCCTCCTCCATATCAAGAATAATGAAATTAGCCGGAAAGATAAACTTTTCCACTTTGACCAACATATCCTCAATGACACCCCAAGGATGTTTAATTGATCGATATGCAAATTGAAATGATACGGTGGTGGCCTGAACTTCTCCCATTCCCAATTTTTTTTGAAAATAGACAAGGGCATTAAATTAATGCTAGCCCCAAGATCGCACAAAACTCTACTAAAATCTAAGTCACCAATAGTACGTGGATTAGTAAAACTCCCTGGATCTTTGATTTTTTGTGGTAGTTTGTTTTGAAGAATGGTTCTATACCCCTCCGTCAACATCACCGTCTCATGTTCTTCGAGTTTCCTTTTATTTAAAAGAATACCCTTCATGAATTTGGCATAACTAAGCATTTGAGCTAGCACATCGGCAAACAGAATGTTTATGTGTAGCTTCTTGAACACCTCCAAAAATTTACCAAATTGAATATCCAATTTATGCTTAAAGGGAATATGAGGCACATAGACCTTGATCGGTGTTGGAGCCTTTGATGTTGATGGCTCCACTTCATCTTTCTTACTTTTTTCATCAATTGCCTTCGGTTCTTTCACAACCTCATCTTCGTCAATTGGTACCTTGTTGGCTTGAGCCTTTGGGCGTACTACTGTAATTTCAAGTAATTGAACCTCACTTCTAGTAGTAATGGCTTGCACATTCTCTCTTGGGTTTGTTTCAATGTTACTAGGCAACACCCCTTGTTATATTTAGGAGAAAAGCTTGACAATTTGTCCCACTTGATTTTCCAAGTTTTTCAAAGAGACATCATTGCATTCTTGATATTGCAATTGATGGTTTGCCAACTTATCAATAGCTTATTCCCAACCTTCTTTCTTCTCTTGTGGCCTCGAATTTAGCACATTTTGATTGTTTCCATAAAAGAGGTTTGGGTGATTTCACCAACCGGGGTTATACGTTTGAGAGTAAGGATTGCACCCTTGCTGCTAAAAGTTTTGAGCAAATGGCACTTGCTCGGTGGATACCGAACTACCAGCTATCAATGGACAACTTGAAGTTGGGTGATTTACTCCACAAATATCAAATAGGCGGAGATTGTATCATATGAGTAGAATGAGAGCCAGATGTAGATGTAGAAAGCCCTTCTACATTTCTTGCTAGAGAGTCGATCTTAGCTAAAACTAGAGAATATGCTTCACTCTCACGACCTCCACTAGCTCCCATTTGCACAAGTATATCCGACCACATTGCACTTTGATCACTCATGACTTCAAATAACTTATATGCTTCTTGGATGCTTTTATTTTGGATTGACCTATTTGAAGATGAATCCACATTTGAAATGTAAGATAAAATAAAACCGGCATAGAAATATTGGACTTCTTGTGCTATAGTAATCCCATGATTTGGGAACTTTCTGAGCATGTCTTTAAACCTATCCTAAGCCTCATGAGAGTTTTCTATGTCAAGTTGTTGGAAGGTGGTTATATCGTGTTTGAGCTTAGCCACATGAGCGGGTAGAAAGAACTTGGTTGTGAATTTTTGTACCAATTCCGTCCAACTCGTGATGTTCCCTGACGGTAAAGTATCAAGTCACTCTCTTGCCTTGTCTTTTAAAATGTGTACAAATAACCTCATCCGGATAGCCTCCACATTCACACCCTCATAATTGAAGTTACTAACAATTTCTACGAACTGCGCAATGTGAGTATGTAGGTTTTCATTGATTCTCCCATAGAAGGATATGGTGTTGGAGAAAAGATTAATAACATTCGACCGAAGTTAGAAGCTCGGATGCCCATAAGAAGGATAGATGATACCCGATTGATTTTTCACCCCAGACGATTCAAGACATCCCGAAACAACATGTCTTCCTCATTTACCACATGATTTTGGATTCTACTTGCTTGATTATTGAAGCTTGGAGGAACGCCATCCCTAAAAAAATGTTCGGGTTGAACATTAGGGTCAACATTACCTCATTGTGGGTGTTTGGATACTTCTTTGCTTATTTGGCACCGAGTTGGCGAGTGAGAAATTAATTGGACATATTTAACTGGCCAACTCGACTTTCCATTATCCATGTAGACACGTCTACTAACGGTTTTAAATGTGTGAGTGATGGAGTTGGACGAAGTGAAGTTCAGTGGCCAACAAGACAATTTGAAAATTCGATAAGTAAGTCGTGACATAACCTAAAGTTCAGTGGCTAATGAAACATTTAACTTATAGAGAGGGTGATAAAAGAGAGAAGGAATTAGAGTTTGAAAATGAAATTGGGTTTGTAGATTATGTTTAATTAAATCTGTATTAATTAAAGTAATAGTTATCAATAAGCATCTATTTTTTGAATTTAAAACTTATTCTCCTTATTTATTAAAATTTATCTTTAAAATGTAGGTCTCCATGTAATTTTATAAGAAGAAGAAGAAAAGTAGAAAACTGATCTAAAAAATTCAAAATAAAATAAGAAAAGAGAGTTTCCCAAAAAAATAAAGAAAGGAAGTGTTGTAAAATAATGAGATAATTATATATTATTATTTAGTGTTATCATGATTCATAGATAAGTCTTATCTAGTGTAGAAAGTCTATTTCATTCCAATTATAACTTTTATTTTAAATCCTATAAATACAGGTCATGATTTTCAATAAAAGACGTGCTTAAGTTTTAACTCTTATATTTTCTTCTCTTTTTGTTCTATTGTTTTTATTTCATAACACGTTATTAGTATGATTCTTTAAAAATATAGTAAATTAGTTTGAATATTCACAATGGATTTCTAAGATACTTGCTGGATTGATAGTGCAACTACATACATTATTTTTCAAGACAAAAAATATTTTTTGGACTTAACATTAGTATAAAATAATGTTAATACTATATCGGGTGTATCGAATATTGTTGAAGAGTCTGAAAGAGCTTGTATTATTGTAAATACAAAATTATATATTGAAGATGCACTTTATTCTAGTAAATTTAGAAGAAATTTTTTTAGTTTTAAAGATATCTGCTGCAATGGATATCACATTGAAACGATACAAGAAAATAATATTGAATATTTTTGCATAACTTTTTTTGTATTTGACCAGAAACAGATAAAAAGAAAACCTCAATACACTCTCATCCAGCATGTATTATGCATTTATAAAAATAGTCGAATCAAATATTATCACGAACCAGAAGTTCGTTAATCCAAAAAAATTATACTTTGATATGATCAACTTAGACATTCAGGAACTACAATGATGCATTGAATAATAAACAACTAACATGGATGTTTTTTGAAGAGTTAGAAGATTTTTTTATCTAATGATTATCCATGTGTAGTTTGTTCACAAGACAAGTTAGTTATTAGGCCTTCAACTATAAATGTCAATATTGAATTTCGATTTTTTTGAAAATTATTCATGGAGATATATGTGGGCCAATGTACCCACCATGTGGACCATTTCATTATTTTATGATATTAATTGATTATTTTACCAAATGGTCACATGTTTGCATATTTTCACTAGGAATGTAGCTTTTGCTAGACTATTTGCTCAAATCATGAAATTACGAGTGCAATTCATCAATTACTCAATCAAGATTATTCATCTTGATAATGCTAGTAAATTTAGATAACATGCATTCAATGATTATTGTATGTCAATTGGGATTGTTATTAAACATTTGGTTGCGCATGTCCATCGTAAAATGGTTTAGTGAAGTCATTTATTAAACTTCTACAATTTATTACTAGATCATTACTTATGAAAACATAACTCCTGACTTCTATTTGGAGTCATGTCATGTTACATGTTGCGTCATTGGTTTGTAGCAGACCAATTGTATATTATCAATATTCACCTTTGCAACCGACATTTGATCATGAACCTAATATTTCTCAACTGCAGATTTTTAATTGTGTTGTTCAAGTCCCTATTTCATCCCCCACAATGGATTAAAATGAGTCCCTGATGAAGACTTGAGATTTATGTGGGTTTTGATTCACCATCTATTATTATGTATTTTGAACATTTAACAAGTGATTTATTTGCTGCACATTTTTTAGATTGTCATTTTTATGAAATGACTTTCCCTATTTTAAGAGGAGAAAAACTACATCATGATAAAAAAAGGTAAAATTTCTTGGAATGAAATAACTCTATCTCACTTTGATCCCCACAGCAATCAATATGAGTAAAAGGTTGAAAAAATCATTTATTTGCAAATAATTGCAAATCAATTACCAGATGTATTTGTTAACGCAAGAAAAGTGACAAAATCATATATACGAGTAGAAAATATTTTAGCAAAAATTGATCTCCCTGTATGATAATTTACTGTAGCAAGTAAATCTCAAATACCCTGGAAGCGTGGTCGACTAGTTGATTCAAAAGACTCTATACCTCAGGAAAAAAAGTGCAAGAAAAAAACTAACCAAAAACTTCAGAAGAATGATCAATCAAATATTGAAAATATAGTTCCTAAAGAACCACAAGTATCCGAAAATAATGATATTTTAATAAATTATATGTTATCTCATGGAAACGAAATAATGTTATAGACAATATTCTCGCCTTTAACGTGGCTCTTGATATTATGTAAAATGAGGATCTTGAACCACAGTTTGTTAAAGACTGTCAACACGGAAATGATTGTTCAAAGTGAAAAGAAGTCATACAAGCGGGATTGAATTCCTTAGAGAAACGAAAAGTGTTTGGAAATGTAGTTCGAACACCTGAAAATGTAATTCATGTTGGACACAAATGGATTTTTGTATGAAAGAGAAATGAAAATAATGAAATTAAAAATCACATGGATTGAAACGGTCATTATATGGATTGAAACAATCTGGACGCATATGGTATAATTGTCACAATGAATATTTGTTGAATGAATGTTATAAAAATGACGATATCTACTCATGTTTTCATAAAGATAACAAATATTGAATTTGCAATTGTAACAGTTTATGTTGATGATTTGAATTTAATTAGAACTTTTGAAGAGCTCAACAAAACTACAAATTATTTTAAAAATGCATATGAGATGAAAGATTTGAGAAAAATCAAATTCTGTTTCGGGTTGCATATTAAACATTTTACAAAATGATTATTTGGTCATCAATCTATATATATAGAAAAAGACTTAAAATGCTTTTATATGGTACACATCCATTAACATCACATATGGTCGATCACTTGAAGTTAAAAAAGATCATTTTCGTCCACTTGAAGATAGAGAAAAGGTTCTTGGTCCGAAAGTACCATATTTTAGTGCAATTAGAGCATTAACTTATCTTGCAAATTGTACTCGACCCAACAAGTTGTTTTTGTAAATCTTCTTGCAAGATATACCTCTACACCAACACAAAAGCATTGGAATGATGTTAACAATATTTTTCATTACCTAAAAGGTACTATCGACTTGAAATTATTTTATTCTCAAAAATTGGGATCTACATGCAGATGCATGTTATATAAAGCTAACTAACAAATAAAATACATGTTTACATATGGAAGAACAACTATATCATGGAGATCTGTGAAGCAACCATTGACAGAATCATCATTGAATCATTCTAAAGTTACTCCAATCCATGAAGCAGGTCGAGAAGGTGTATGGTTGAGAAAAATGACACATCATATATAAACATCATGCAGATTAATTTCAACAAAAGATAGTCCAATAATTTTGTATGAAGATAATGATGCGTGTATTGCACAACTCAAAAAATTGTTATATCAAAGGTGATCGGACGAAGCATATTTCCTCAAAATTCTTTCATACACATGAGTTTCAGAAGAATGAAGACATCGATATTCAAAAAATTCGTTCAAGTGACAATGTAGCTGATTTATTTACAAAAGCAATGCCAACATCTACATTCAAGAAATTGGTTCACAAGATTGGAATGTGTCGACTCGAGAATTTTCAGTGATCAATATCAGGGGAGTAGCTGTACTCTTTTTCCTCCGCTTAGGTTTTATCCCACTGAATTTTCCTAACAAGGTTTTAATGAGACGACATTTATTTTTAATACTCCAAAATAACTATACTCTTTTTCATTCATTTGATTTTTTATCTCATTGAATTTTTATTAAATAAGGTTTTAACGAGACATTTATTCTACAAATAATCATCAAATGGTTAGTGTTGTAAAATAATGAGATGATTATAGATGGTTATAGAGTGCTATCATGATATATAGATAAGTCTTATTTAGGGTGTGTTTGAGCTACATTATTTTGGAAGAATGTATTATGAAATAGTAAATTGATGGAGAATGTGTGATTACAAAAATGAAAGGTTATTGATATGATGAAAAATATTATTTTATTAAAGAATGTGTGATTGAAAATGAGTAGAAAAATGAAAATGAAAATTTTAATATGTACCAATAAAAGACTTAATATTTCATTCCAATTGCAACTCTCATTTTAAATCCTATAAATACATGTTTTATTATTTTTATTTCATAACAAGAAAAAGATTTTAATTCCCTTTCATTTGGACAATGCTACGTGTATCGAATTATTTACCGAATCTTTTACCGAATAACCTAAATAGTTGATTTTGACTAGTCAACAATGGTAGGCTATATTATAAAAATATTATTTTGCCCTTAATAAAATATTTTGTAGAATAGATCTTATATTGTTTAGTTATTAGGTCTTTCAGGGTTGTATCTTACAATCCTTTCGTTTGGATCGTAGGCTTTTAGAGCTGATTCTAGGAATCTTAGTTCTATATCTACTTCTAGACGAATTAAGTATTGTTGTTATTCGTATTGGTGATATCTTATAGTTGTTTTTATTTTTTCTCTTTTTTTCTGATTTTCTTCTCTTCTTAGCTCTTCAAGGAGTATCCTAACTTATCTAAATCTTAATTTGTTGGTATTGTCTTGGATTCTTTTGAATCTTTCAATATCTTCGTGCTTCATTAAACTAATCAAGGCTACTATTTATACAATATCTTTTTAAACTTTTCAACTTGCTATAAATATTCTCTATATTTTGTTAATTTTTCAAAGACTTCAGGTTGATCTTTTTTGGTTATGTATCCAAAAATAATTCCTTTTGAAACTTCTTCTTCTCTATTTTTGTGTTTGGTTATGATATCTCCTATCTTTTTTATTTTTTTATAAGTTTCTACATGATCAAATCATATATTATACTTACAAGCATGATCTATATCAAGATATATTTTTTCAAAATTTTCTTGGCCAACAGGAAGTATATCTTCAGATTTTTTTAACTAATCTTAGTAAAAACGAAATATCTATACTATTCAAACATAATTTGAGACTATCATCATTGGACGTTGATGCTTGTGAAGTGTTCATGTAGATCAATATTCAAAGCATAAGCATATATAAAAGCATGTAAATAACTTACACTAATCAATGGAAATAACTAGGCTTTCCCTCCAGTAAGTTCTTATAGTTGCTTTGCATGT
Source organism: Fraxinus excelsior (assembly GCA_019097785.1). Lineage (NCBI taxonomy): Eukaryota > Viridiplantae > Streptophyta > Magnoliopsida > Lamiales > Oleaceae > Fraxinus > Fraxinus excelsior. The sequence continues at coordinate 26,237,993 of CM032639.1, read as the reverse complement.
ACTTAATCAATCTTCTGAATCAGATGAATATTTAAAATGTTTTGAAATCATTTGGGTCCACAACTGCTTCCGCAAAAGATTTTTCAATTAATGTTGCATTTCTCATTCTATAGAACTAGCTATGTTGCCATAGACGCTATCTTACAGTATCCAGAGTCTCTGTTTTCACATCTATTCAAACTCTTTTCAGAAACAAGTTCTTACTTAGAACGAAATTTTAAAAGATAACTTACACACAAGGTGCTACAATTTTGTTAGAAATATGCCATTTTCCCCTAAAACATTCATCAAAGACAGGTACTTTGGCATGGCTAATATCCATTCAAAAACAATATTTTGAAAATCTTCTAAAATCTTTATCTGAACTATCGAGGAATCATGAGAAACTTAACGAAATTATTTTATGAAAGCTTTGTTGAACATAACAAACTTCATCTTTATATTCATAAACTGAAATAGTACATGCTTACACACTATATTTACATACTTTTGGTACTCACCTTATGAAGTTTAGAACTCCATAAATGATTACCTTACTACAAGCTTTGCTATCTTCAAAACTAGATAATAGATTTTCTGAATACAAGTGATGTATATAGATTACAAAGAAATGTATTTGGATTTGAGATGTGTTTCTTCCAAGTTTTTTCGAGATGTCTCTCTTCTGTATACCTCCCATCCTTTTATAGAGGTCTTGAGTCATTCCTTTAGTGATAAGGAATCTTATCTTTACAACTATCCTCCCACTATCTTTTGTTAGGTAGTAAAAGCAATCTTATCTTTACGGGTGTCTTCCATTATTTATTGTCTTCCACTCTCCTTTGTTGGGTAGTGTTAGGTGGGTTTATCTTTTGAGTTGGATTGTGACATATTTCAATTATCTTCTGTCTTTTAGTGACCACAGTTTTTCTTTAATAATGAGCTTTATTAAAATAGTTATAAAGGGTTAATTTCTTGGCTTCATTACTTTTCCATCCTCAAATCAAAGAATTTTGCGAGGAATTCTTCACTGTTGAGAGATGCTCATTGGCTCATATCTTTTACAACACAGTGTTCGCAATGATGATTACTATAATCTCAGAGTATTTTGCACAGTTATTTTGACATATCTTCTGACTCATTAACTTGATTTGAGATATGGTGGATAGTAAATTGTCAAGAAGATACATATCTTCATCCTTTGTAGGGACTCTTGCATTGGAATAAATTATATATTCTTCAGAAGGATGGATCCATATCTTCTTTTTCTTAGTAATTAACTGAGTTAGATATTTAAATATTTCTGGGTTAATTACCCCAATAGTCATTGAACTTTGGCCAAAGTTTCCACCAGGTCATTGAACTTTAAAAACTACGTGGTTAGTCATTGAACTTTTGAAAAATCACCCTATTGGTCACTGAACTTTAAAAATCACCTCATTCTAAACTTTGCAAAACGTTTTCCAAATGGTCATTGAACCTAGTGACTATCTAGAAACTTTTTGAAAAGTTCAGTGACCCCGTAGAAATCTTTTGCAAAGTTCAGTGACCAATGTGGTGATTTTTTGAAAGTTTAGTGACTAACCACGTAGTTTTTAAAGTTCAGTGACTTGGTGGAAACTTTCGGTAAAGTTCAGTGACTATTAAGGTAATTAACCCAATATTTCTTTATACCCTTTTGCTCTTCTGTAGGGAATCATATTAATGATATCTTGGTATCCATTTTTAACAACCTTTTGATTGGTTGGTAAAAAATATTGATTTGTGAGTCCCATTTTTATAACATGGAACGATGACTGCATATATTCAAAGACAGAATCTCATTCCATAGGTGCTGAGTGGAATCTGATGTATATATTTGTACTTTTGACAACTTTAGTATATCTCTTTACTGCTTTCCTGACATTAGTCGGAAGTTGGGCAATTTCCCTGATGTCTTTGGTAGGATATATAGCAATTTCCCTGAGGTCTTTGCTATGATATATACATAGTATATTTTCCACTTCAAAGCAATTTCTTAACCAGCTGGCTGGTGCTCCTGGATAAAAATTGATATTGTTGTATTTTTCGCAGTGGAGTGTTTTCATCCACTTTCCTATCTCAAACTACCAGTCGGATAATATGTTAAAAATAACAATAAAGAATATCACTTTTTCATAATTATCTTTTTTGGGAAGCTTTACTCCATGACATATTTTGATAATAACTTTTAGATCGATATTTGCAATAGTTGGTTTAGGTAAATTTTGACTCGATGAAGAGATACATTCGCTAATTTTGATATCTTGAATATCTCTAATGGGATTTTTCATATCTTTTTTACAAGTAATAGGTTTGAATATTCTCTGTGAAGGGGTTCCTATTACCTTCTTTCCTTTTCCTTTATCCTCAGAAAGAGCGCTAGTATTCACAAGTCCATGTGAAGGGATACTAGACTTGGTACAAGTTTCTTCTACCTCAAGCATTATATCTTTGCCTCGAAGGCTATCTTGTATATTTTGAATTTGTGTTTCCAAGTAAGAAACTTTTATCTCAAGTATTTGGACTTTCATCGTTAGTTGTTCTAGCTTCATCCCTACTAAGATAATCAGGAAGAAAGTTAGTTTTTCCTTTTATATATTCAATATCAAATTTGAAATAAGAAAACCAAATTTAAATCCTGATAATATATCTGTTAGCAATAGATGGATCAACATTATTTTTAAAAAATGCTTTAACTTGAGTGTTATCAGTTCCAATTAAGAACTTTTTTGGCAATAAATAATCTTCATATTTTTGTACTCCAATGAGTTCTTTTCTTTTTGTCTCATATCTTGTTTCAACTTCTTTAAATGTTCCTGATGTATATCTTGCAAGTATCTCAGGACAAAAACGATTCTTTTCACATTTATATTCTTTATGATTCTTTTTAACATTTAATACTGCTCCCCAATAATTATCTGAAGTATCAATTTCAAGACTAAAAAAATCTTCTTGTGGAATTACAAGTTTAGGCAAAACCATTAATTCCTCTTTTACCTTCCTTATTTTCTCACAATCTTGTTCTTCCCAAAACTGCATTACATTGTTTCTTAATTTTGGTAGAAAATAGTTTTTTAACTTGGCACAATTTTCAATGAATCTTTCAGCATAATTTAATATACCAAGGAAGCTTTGTAACTGTTTTTTATCTTTGATTTCTTCATAAAATTCTTGAAGTTTTTCACCAGTATGAAATTGCAATTGCAATTCTCGTTCTTTTATGAATAATCCCAGAAATTCTATTTTTGTTTTGGCTATCTTAACTTTCTTTTGAGAAAGTGTAATACCATATTTTTTCATAATATAACAAAATTTATCAAGATGTTCAATATGTTCATTTATATCATTTGAATAAATAAGTAAATCATCAACATAAGCAATGCAGAAATGAGTAATTGGTTTTATTACCTCATCCATTCTTCTTTGAAATATCTGTGGTGCATTTTCAACCCAAATAGCATTACATTCTATTCATATTGTCCTAAAGGTCTAGAGGTACTAAATGCAGTTAGTGATTTACTTTCTTCTGTAAGTACGATTTGCCAAAAACATGACTTACAATCAATTTTTGAAAATATCTTCTTATTTTGTACTTGTTTAATAAGGACGTCCTTATTATGCAAGTAATATCCATCAAATTTAGTAACTTCATTTAATTGTTTATAATTTATTATCATCTTGGCTTTTCCTCTTTTTATCTCACTATATTTTCTAACCATAAAAGTTGGACTACTATGTGGGCTTTTGCTAGGCCTAATTAGTTTGGCTTCTAGTAATTCTTTTATTTGATCCTTAAATTCTTTTTGGTCTTCAACACTATATTTCATTGGTTTGACCATAACTATAGTGTCTGGATTAATTAGTTCTATCTTTGCCTTTACCTTGTCTGTGTTCCATTTTTCTAATGGATTTTCAGAATATCAGAAATTTCTTTTTTCAATTTTTTAACTTATTCTCTGTTGCCATTTTTAAAACTGTAACTGGTTTAAATTTTTTTGTATTTAACATCCATCGCGCTGGGTTGAGGAGCTTTGGTGATTGATTTCTTTGTATGCTATGCTAACAGTTTTAGTTATTTTTTGTGTAAATATTTTGTGTGCACAAGGAGTTGTGAATATATATATGTCAATATATTGGATAAATAGTGCATATTTTAATAGGAAATTTGTCCTAATAAAATATCACATCCAATAGTAGTTGACATATATATTGTATCAACAAATACTTCTCTAAATGATATTAAAAAAGATACTTGTGTAGTATATTTGCTATATATTATTTTGTTTCCTCCTGCTGTTGTAGCGGTGACAATTTTTTTTGAATTATATTTCCAATTTTCGAAAGGTAGTACATTTGGTAAGCATAAGCTTATTGTACTTCTAGTATCTAGATAAACATGAAATTTAATTCTACAATAACTTCTTAAATTGAGTGTAACTTCAATATATGGAATCATGGAATTTGTACTAATTACTCTTTCCATGATAACAATTGTCTCATATTTTCATCTATTCTTGATATGATGATTGTATTATCATCAACTGTTATCTTCAAATATCCTTGACAAATTTTATAAGGACTAAATTTTTCAAGGAAGTTCATTCCTAAGAATAATGGTGAACGATTGACTCCATATAATTCATCTTTGTATAGAATTATTTCTTCAGTGTATTCATTATGATCCTCTCCTACAAATATAAGATGAAATTTTACATATTTTCTTATTTCAAGATTATTTCTCAAATAATCTTTAATTGTATATGGCTCTGTTAACTCAAAATCTATTAAATGGTTAACAAATTTTGTATTTACATGACTTTTATCTGCTCCAGTATCTATAAGGACGAAAAGATTTTTTTGTATCCTTCTTGATTAACATATCTAGTTTTGATATAATATTGTGAATTTGATGGTTCAGCTATACTTAGTTTTCTAATTTGGCTTATCTTATTTTCTTGTATGGAGGAGAATCTTGCAATAAGATTATTTCCTTCTAAACTGACACTATTTCTTCTTATCAATTTTCCTTCAGAATTGATTTCTCTTGCTTGTTTGTGAAAATCAAGCACTATCCTTTCTGGTATGGTAACTTCATATTCTTGGTATTTCCTGGGAGGTATATATTCAGTTAACTCTTCAAAGTCTTTATGTATGATAATATTATCAGTTATTTTCCTCAAATTATTGTGATGACTAGTGCTAAAAGCAAAAATTGATTTTATGCTAACACTAATAGCCTTACTTTTTCGCAACATTTTTAAGTTTTCAATTCTATAATATAGATTGAAACTTTAGTCAATGTTTCATCAACTAATGATACATCATAGTTTGGTATTACTGTAAATATTATCTTCTGGTAAACTAGATTTCCTACTACAATTCCTAATAGTGCATCTATAAGATCTTGTAAGATTCTATTATCCATGCAATATATTTCTATTGGTATATTCATACATTCCCTAAAGAATCTTTTCACCATTATTTTGATTTCTCCTATCTCAATACATTTTAACTTGTTTCTTACATTTTCTGGAATTTTAGTTAGTTTTTGTTTTACCTATTCTTTTGTGATTATGAGGATTCTTGTTTTTCTTATTGTATCTTCTATATTAATAGATATTTCTTTGTAGTTCATACTAACAATTGTTTTATTTGATCTAGGCAATATTCCGAAGACTCATTAGTGGAATACATCTTTTTCTTGTAAATATAATATCTTAGTTATTCATTTATATCTTTTGATATCAAAGGTTATTTCTTGATTTATTCCTTCTATTGAATCTTCAACTTCCTCAGTTGTTTCTATTTCCATTTCCTGGTCTATTTCTTGCATTTCTTGATTCATATACACTATCTCTTCAAAATCTTCTTTTGATGAGAATGTATCTAATTCATAAAATATTCAATTGGCTCTATATCACTATCATTTTGGAATTCTTTATAAATTCTAAGAGTTTTTACATTCTGTTTTTCTTTCTTTTTAGGACATTGAGGGGCAATGTGTCCTTCTTCATTACAGATGAAACATCTACATTTCTTGATATATCTTGGTTTGGGCTTTGAAGTCCAATTTATTTTCTTAAAATATTTTTTATGTAGTTTAAAACTTCTTTTCTTAAACTTCTTGTAGGTTTTGAATTTTCTTCTATTTTTCTTATATGGCTTATATTTCTTTTTGTAACATCCAAATTATTCAATTTGACCTAAATCTTTGTAGCAACACAAATTTTTTTTTCTTATCTTATATGCTTTCTTATTTTCTAAAACTTCTCTACACTAGGTACTTATCATTCTTTTTGTGAATTCAATCATATTTTCAAGATTATCTACGTTAACACCTTCTTCTTCTCCAAGGGGTAGTAATTTCTCATATTCTTTTAGTAACTTATTTCCTCATGGAAATGGTAACTTAGTAAAATAAGCTCTTAGTACAGGTTTATTTTCTTGATAATTTCCTTGATTTAGTGTATAATATATTTCCTTGAATTTATATCTATATCTTTCTATCTCACACATATCACATATTCTTAAATTTTCCATTGCTATCATTCCTTCGTTATATTCATCTTGTTTTCTAGCTTCTTCATCAACTGAAAATTTATCTTCTAAGAATTATGTTCTTAGAGTTCTTTCAAACATTTTTAGTATTTCTTATATATTTTGTTCATTCAAAGCATTCATATTATTTAATGCTTCAGTAGTATTTTCTCCATACTTTATTTTTCTTTTAATATTTTCTGGTAATTTTCTCCACCATTCAGATATTATTCCTCTGAATGTGTGTTCTATAAATTCGTAGGCTGTATATGTTTCCCATTTATTAAATTGTATAGTTAAATCTGTACTTTTCATCCATATTTCAATAGCTTTTTTTTATCTACACAGTCTAGATCTAACCATATTCTTGTTGTATGGTTCATTATAAAATTTCATTGGATTTATTTCTTTTATAAATTGTTCTCACATTTCCAGTGTACTTTTTTTGTATTTTCCTATATTGATTAATATCATCCGTATTAGGTATTGGTGTACCATAAGGATACCATTTTTCAAGTTCTTCATCACTACTAAATTCTGGTTTTACATAACTAGATGTTGGATTAGTATTCATTTTTGTATTTTTCATTTTTTCAATCAATTCTTCTAACTGTTTTTTGTATTCATTATATTCTTCGCCAGTAAATTCTAAGAATTTTTGTTCTAATTTTTCAACTTCTGTAATCATGTATTGATTTATCTTATGATTTTTTTTTCCTTCTTTTCATCTTTTTGTGTTATCCTGAAATCTAAAAGTTGATTAATTATAATCCTATCTTTTCCCTTAAAATTTTTATCTAAAAGAGCATTTTCTATTTGTATATTATATTCTAGGTTTTCTAATATTTTATGTACATCTTCAAAACTTTCATTGGTATTATTTTTAGGTAAATAGGGATAATTTGATTTTTTATGTTTTCCTACTTTTTCTAAAAATTCTTCATTTATATTTTTTTCATCTATTATGTTCATCATTATTTTAGGTTCGTGACTTAGCTCTGATACCATTTATACCAGAGTGCGCAGAGATGACGAAATGTTGGAATGCATGTGCGAATTAGAGATGTGGGTAATCCAGATCAAGTGTTTTAGAGAGAGAGAGAGAGAGAGAGAGAGAGAGGTCTAAATTTACAGAAAAATTATTACAGAATATTTTACCTAAAAGTTAATCAATAGCAAGTAATTATCACAGGCTAATTTAGTGGAGGGTTTTATTTTTTTGTGCTAAATGTTTCTACTTTCTTTGCTGCCAAAGCAAGAAAACCACGAAGCTGTGTCTTAGTTTAAGTGTGAAGAAATTTAAATCTTCTTTGATCAAATTTTAACTCGAAGGGTCTTTCTGTAGTAATAGTGGTTTTATAAATAATTGTGCAACTCGTTTTGAATCGAGAAAACAAAGCATCATAAACGTACTACTCAGACTCGGTCATAGATTTCCATTTTTCATGGTATTCTTTGTGGTATTCTCAGAGTTTGAGATTTTTACATTAAGGTATTACCATCCTCTTCAATAACAAGTTGTGGAATATTTAAGTGCATTTATTTGAATCAATGTGTTCTGATTATTATTATGGCATGACTATTTTTTATTTAAGGTCATGGCATATTGAGTGTTTTCCTTCTTCGGAAGTTACAATGTTGTCAATAACAATTTATAATTGTCTTTTAGGGTATCTAGTATGTGGTTTAGCTTGGAATTAATAGATCAACTGTAGACCCTCATGGTTGATTGGATTTTCTTGGCAGATCTCTGCAGTAGTTTGATTTTGTGTTTTCATGTATTCATATCCATAGAAGCTATGCAGGGGAGTAGATGTTGCCAAAAGACAATTTGGAATAATTGAGAGGGATCGAGGGAAGAAGTGATAGTTCCTAAACATGAATGAGATATTGACTTAATGATTATTAGTTGTTATGATTTATCTTTCATACTTTCATCCTATTTTGCGAGGCTATTGGGTGCCCGAGATAGGGTGCCAAACCTACATGTCCTAGTATCGATTGTCAAATTTTGAAAACACCTAGTTGTTTTCTGATTATCTGTGTATATTTTGCAGTCACGTGTTTGAGTAATCATCATCCTCAGGTAACAGTGTCAATAATTTTGTGTGCAACTTAGAAAGTACGCCATATGTTTGGTTAAGTGGATTAGACAGCATTGGACATTGTTGAGGAGGAAAAATAAGCTAAAATCTTGTCCATTGTAACCTTAGGATTTAAGTTGAGTTATGTGTATAGTATAGAACGCATAGTTTATGTTTGGATCTCAAGGCCTGCACTTGGTCAATTTCCTCTAGAATTATTATTTTTTGGTCTGAGAAGTATCTAAAACTAAATTAGAGGTTAGAACAAAGCATGATCTGTAATTTTAGAATTGAAGTTGTCCCCTTGCAATGGTAAACTCATATTTATGCTTTTCTTCTCTTTTGTTTTTTTTTTTGGCAGAAACTAGTCAAGTATCGGAGAATGGAGCTTGGTAATATAGAAGATTCATTTGAGAGAGTTGTAAAAAAGCAAAAGTTGTCGTCTTCTAAATCCAAAGAGATAATTGACCAAGTCAGCAGTGAAATTGAACAGGCATTGGTGAGTATGCGATCAGATCATGAACCTACCATTTCTGTTGATCAGAAACTGATTCTCACTGAACTCAAAACCAAGCTTGCAGTGGTTGACCCAATCAGTCAATCAGAGGGATCACAGAGAGAGCTGAATATAAGTCTCAGCAAGCATGTAAAAGTCCTTGAGCAAAAATTGAATCCTGATATATCTAAGGCATATAGAAATGTTGATTTTGATACTCGTATTATAAACCAGATCATTATCAACCACTTTTGCCGTGAAAGCAAATTTGATATCGTAGACTGCTTAATAAACGAGGCCAGTGAACCAGATGCCATTTTCATAAGAGTGCAATTTCAAGAGATGTATCAAATACCCGAGGCAATGAAAGCTAGGAATCTTGAACCTGCTTTCACTTGGGTTTTAACAAACCGTGCACGACTAGAGGAGTCCGGTTCAAATATTGAGCTAAAACTTCACAAGCTGCGGTTTGTAGAGATTTTGCAGAATGGAACCCGAGAAGAGGCCATCAGTTATTCCAAAGCTTGCCTGTCTCCTTTAGCTTCTCATCATATGAACGAGATACAGAAGCTTATGGGTAGCATTTTGTGGGCAGGAAAACTTGACGTGTCCCCTTATTCTGATTTGATTGATCCAACACGCTGGGAAAAGTTGTCCAAGGAGCTTTTTCAGCAGTTCTGTAATTTCATGGGGCAATCCTCTCAGAACCCTGTGTGTGTGGTGGTAGCTGCCGGAGTGGAGGGATTGCCAACTCTATTAAAATTGGGGAATGTCATGGCTGCAAAGCCAGAAGAGTGGCTTGTAATGAAACAATTACCTGTTCCACTGGAGTTGGGTAAGGAATTTCAGTTCCATTCCATTTTTGTTTGTCCGGTCAGCAGGGATCAAGGTAGTGAAGACAATCCACCAATGTTGTTGCCATGTGGGCACGTTCTTTGCAAGCAGTCGATGAATAAACTCTCGAAAAGCAATACTCGTCCCTTCAAGTGTCCATACTGTCCTGTGTATACTTTGGTTGCACAATGCAAGCAACTTTACTTCTGACATGGTACATGAAGTTCATTCGATTCCACTCTTTATCAATATGAGAGATTTGTTACGTTATGGTTCAGCATTAGCCCATTCGTACCTGTTGGCTTCTGTAATATCGTTATCCAAACATAGGTTTCCTTCATTTAGTTACACAATTAATTTTCTCAAGGTTTTCTGTGTTCTTGATTGCCCAGCGAAATTATGGAAGTAAAAAAACTGTAAAATAACTGGCTCTGTTGCATGTTTTGCTGCCTAATTCCATCCTATTCTGATTCCTCAGTTTTAGTGAAACTGAATGCCATTGTAGACAAGCGATCCTTTGTTGCTTTGTGGTTTCTTGATTTGCTTGTTGGGTTGGTTCTTGATGTGATGCATACCTACGCTGCATAATAGTATAAAAGAATTATGGGCTAATTTTTTATTTTCAATAAAAGAGTAGTGCTACTCATCCAGGGAGTTATATCCCAACTAGAAAACAGGTACACGTGGCAGGGTATATTCTCTTGATAAAAAGTCACAGTTATCCTTTCTTTATACTTTAGTTTAAATCAAGGTTTTTTATTCCTAATATAGGATTATTTTGGTTTATCTCTCCTAATAAATGAAAAGGCAAATTATGCTTGTATTTATCTATATATTTTTTATCAAAATAATCTTTTAGTGTTCTAATTTTATTTTCTAGTTCATTAATTTCTCTATTAATTCTAACAGTATTTTCTGTTAAAGAAGTAGGTATATCTCTGTTAATTTTCAGAAAATAATGTAGCACATTATAATATGGTTTAATTTTTTCTCTTTTTCTTTCACAGTTAATTTCTAATTTTTTAATACAATTAACTAAAACATAATAAATAGCAGGAGTGCAAATATTAATACGAGTATTTAATATAAATAAGAAAGATCTTATAGTAATAAAGCTGAAGGTAATTGCAGAATAATATCAATGAGATTTCCCTCGAGCTTGTTCCCATATGTTTGTATACTCAGATATAAGTGATCGGTGTTATTTGAATTTAAGAAAGTGGGTTATGGTCCAACACGACTTCCGCACTCTTATTGGTCATCTCTAACTCTTTTGCATATCTCACAATGGATCACACGGAATCACAGTTTTCCTTTCAACTCCTAGTTAAAACACCACCTTGAATGGTAACATGGTTCTCATGGCTTTCTCTAACAACGCCTAAAACACCTACATATGGCAACACGACAACAAGATACTTGCACTAACCCTCAAAGTTTTCACCGTTGGAGTATAAGCAAGATAATAGCTTTTGATAATATAATAAGAATAAGAAAACAGTGTTTTTAAACAATTTTGATTTCATAAACACATCACACTAATATCTCTTATAAAAGAGTATACATACATATCTCGGCTACACTCTTGGTACTATCTCTAAAGAGTTTAGAACTTCATAGAGATTACCTTATTACAAGCTTCAAATGAAAGAGAGAAACTGAAAATGGTTACGAGATTTGAAAACTAGAGAGAAATAAGTTTTTGCTTAAGGATGGAATGCCTTCTTCTGAGAATTAGTCTTCCTTTTATAGACTCGAGAAAGCTCTATGGTTGTCCTTCATTATTGTTGTGTTACTGTGTAAGATAATGAGAATCTTACTGTGGCCTAAAGTTGTTTGTCTTAATATGGAAAATAATGTAGGTGAAACCCCACAGTTTTTCTTTATCAAGGTGATTTTGATAAAGTAATGATAAAGGGGGTTCATTACTTTTCCATATGAGACTCAAACCATTCATCCGGAAATTCCTCTGGATCTAGTGAGATTGGTGAGACATCTTCTTCATTGCTACAGCATTCACACTCACTACAACAAAACTGTGATTTTGCGACAAGATTTTTTGCGACATACAAAAAGTTGTCACAATAAGTGACTTGACGCGACAAATTTTTAAAGTTTGTCGCGAAAATTGTGATAAATAAAACGAGTACCAAAAAATATAAGGCGACATAAAAAGTTGTCGTGAAATGTGAGAAATTACTACAAACAATAATGAATGTCGCCAAAAATATAAGGGAAGCAAGACGTCAAAGTATTTTTTATGAGAAATTTATAGCGACAAACTTTTATTTTCTTGCAACATAGTGTTTATGATGCAATAGAGTCTAGTTTTTGCGATATAAAATATTTGTTGCTAAAAATTCTATATTTGGAGGAAAAAATCGCAACAAGAAAAACGGTCTTTTGCAACGGACAAAAAATGTTGCCATAGGTCTTTCATACTACTTGGGCCTCAAATGTTAAACGCCCCTAAAAAAGCCCAATCAGGTCCAATCAAAATGTGTGAGGGTTCCTATTTCCTTATCAATTTCCAATCTTCAACAGTTCCTCTTCGCCAGTTCACCTTCGGTCTCGGGTCTTCAGTCTTCTTCTCGGCTAGTCGGCTTCTTCAACAGTCTCAACAGTGGACGGTGGACTACAAGACTTGGGTAAGATATCAATCACACTTAGGGACTTTATCCATATGTGTTTGCTTTTGGCTTTTGCATTCTCAATTTTAACAGGTTCAATGAAAATGGCCAGCCCACTCTTTACAACCTTTCCTGTTCCCTTCCCTACGGCTTTGAAGTGCGAACTCTCCCTTCTTCTGCGAACTCATCTCGTTCCCTAGTCCCTTCCATTCCCCCCAAATCTCAAACCGTGCGATGTGCGAACTCATTAGGCGATGGTGGGAACTGGGAATCGTGGTGGCCGGTGGGAGTTCCAAATTCCAATAACCAATTTACTATATTTTGAAAGTTGAAGTAGAAGTAGAAGAATGGATCGGCGATTTGAAGAAAGCTTTGTAAGTTGAATCAATTTCGAAATGAATTCGTTATCCATGCTACCTCGCTTCTTGCATATTTGCATATGTTTGGCCTTTCAAGTTTTTATTCCTCTGATTTAAACTTTAGGCGCCCACCAGGTGTTTGGTTTTTTGCTTGATATATAATGAGATGATTTCATTGATTTGGAACTATAATTTGCTAGGCTGCTAGCCTCTGTTTGAGTTGGTCTCATGTTACATGTAGAAATGGAAACAGGAAACTTGACTCTTCTTCATTCAAACACATATGGTGTCACTTTTCCTATTGGCTGTTTCCCCTATTCCCTTATTCCATTATGAAAGGACGAAATTGAACTTACTACTTAGTCTGTTAGTCATATCTATTCCCTTTCGTTTCACTTTCCCCCAATCCTATCAGGCATGTGTTTGATGCTACCATGAAATTTATGAAACTTTTATATGCTCTCTAAAACCATTTACACTTTCATCATTATCTTGTCCACCTTTAATGTTTGTGACCAGTAATTTTGCAATATTTATTTTGATACTTGATTCAGATTCATGGGATACTAAATGTTGTGAGTTGGGGAATTGTGTTTCCAATTGGGATCATTATCGTGAGGTATGTGAGGTCATTTCCATTGGCCGATCCAACATGGATTTATCTTCATATCTTCTGCTAAGTCTCGTCCTATGCCATTGGTGTTACTGGTTAGGGGATAGGTCTTATGCTTGGAAGCCAATCCAAGGGCATTCGTTATACTGACCATCGCAATATCGGGATTGCCCTCTTCTCTCTTGCTACTTTGTAGGTTAGTTTCAATTTGGGATATATATCTTTGAGCAAATCTGTTTATCTGTTTATATGATACTGAAATATATACTGTTGGTTATGAGGTTGAGTAAAGAGAATTGTTTTTAGGAATGGATAAGTCTAGAAAAGTTAGATTTTATGAGGTTGACTGCCCAACTATGATCTAACCTGGTTATTAAAGGCCTCTTTCCATTGCCTTTTTGTAAAATTTTATTGTTATTTGGCTTTAAAATGAAATTAAATCGTGCTTGAACCGTGCTTGATGATTTGGGACTTGATGATCAAAGAAGCTATTTCAATGGCGTGGGCCGAGTTCACATTTACTAGAATTGAAAGAAGGTGGACAAGGAAGATGGGTTTTTGAAAGATAATTACCTTGTTTATGCTTTTTTGCGTGTAAGTGCTTGCTTTTTTGGTTGATTCAGAGGTTGATGCTGATTTTTATGACAAGTTTCATCATTGCTTTCCAGTGTTGTTGCTTGGTTTGGAAAGATAAATGCTATAGCTTGTGCATCAGAAACTTGTGCAAGAATCCCAAGGTAAGATGATCAAACTAGAAATCTTTCTCTTTTTAAAACAGGCATAACATTGTTACATCTTGAAACACATATTGAGCTCACTTTATTTTATTCATTCAGGGTCCTGCTAAATTGGTAAAAGAGGCCAGTTACTGGCAGCTGGAACGAGTGGCGCTAGGACATTGCAGTTGTTACAAAGTGGCTATCATGAGTTCTGAACACATACAGAACGATACCAGGAATTGTCAACAAAACTTGTGAAGTCCTTTGATGTATTACCATTTTATTTCATTTTTAAGCTCATTTTTATTTAGGTGGTGGTGTATCACATTTTAATGTTCAAGTTTATGGATTCAAAAATTTGTAATGAAATTATCAATTTTCATGTAATTCCAAAATTTGTTCATAGGAGTCATTTTCAATTTTGCAAATCAATTTGCATAAATTTTTGTAAAAAAAAAAAATCCTACAGCAACGCCTCGATTTGCAACACACGTCCAAACGTTGCAAAATGTCATCGACAACGATAATTGTACTTCGTTGAAGCGACAAACCCTTTGTGTTGCGGAATAAATTTAGCTACAAGCACAACTTATCACAAAATAAATTTGTGACAAACTGACTTGTCACCCTTTAATTTTTTCACGACATATATACGTAGCGACAATATTATGACTACAAATATTGTGTTGCCATTTCGTATGTTTTGCGTCAAACAAATAGTGTCGCGGTTTTGTTATTTTGACAAATGACCGAATAGTCGCTGAATACAATCCGTGACTCATATAGCGCGACAATACCCGCAACGAACATATTATTGTCGCTAAATTACTTTTGCAACAAAATTTCAATTTTTGCGACAACATTTGTTTTGTCGCGAAATCGGTTATTTTTTGTAGTGACTTATGGTTTGGATAACGCCAAAATTGTTTACACAGCTCATTTTTTATCTTCTGTGTTCCACTAGCGTCTCCTCCAAAAATATGATCACACCATGTATCAAGATAGTGTCAATCTTCTTGCTTAGTGGGTGCCACAGTCTTGCTGTAAATCAAGTGATCTTGTGACTTATACACCCAAATTTTCTGATTTTCTTCAATAATTTTTTGGAGATGCTCAAACTGTTCCTTATATCCTTTCGTTCTATGAAAAGCTATCATATTGATGACATCTTCTGGTGTGGTATCGTGGATTTCACTCTTCTCAGGCTGAAGATGTTTGGAAGTAGTGACAATCCTTATAACATGGCTAACTGGCAGTAGCTTATCTTCTTCATTATCCCATTCGGGACTAGTAGAGAAAAATCTGATGTATATGTTCTTATGTTTAAAAACTTGGCAATATCTTTCAATAACTCGGACTACCTCTTTTGGTAGCATCGAAATTTCCTTTAAAGATTCTGATGGGTAAATACAAATTATATTTCCCATTTCAAATTGAGTACGAACCCAATAGGCTGGGGCTCCTGGATATAAATTCACTTTGTTATAGGTTCCATATGTTAAGGTTTTCATCCAACCTCCAATACTGGTAAACCAGCAACAGGCTAGATTGAACAGTACATATGCTAAAATAAAATCATTTTTACTTTTGATATCCATAACATTGGGAGTGTTACAGGCCTTGATGATATTTGAACGATCTAACTCTGGTATGGAGATACTTTCCTTTGTTAATTTTTTCTCCTGTGAGGGAGACAAAGTAGTATTCTCTTGGACTGATAGTTTATGAAGCTTTAATGCTTCTTTTTCAATATTGGTACTAAGGCCTTCGAATTTATTGGCACTAGGGCCTTTAGATTATATAGCCTTATTGGCTTTCTCAGATATCGGCTTGACAGCCGCCATTTCTATTAGTGTAATCTTGGACTCCATAGCAGTAATTTTCATGTTCATTTCGAACTTCAATGTCTCTACTTCCTTCTTGATTTGCTCTATTCCTGGTTAAAAAATCTGGAATAAAATTGTCTTTCCCATTAATATGAACAATATCAAATTTAAATGGTGCAAACCACATTTGCATTCTAATAAGTGGTCTTTCAGTTGCACTTGTTCCAAGTTTATTTGTTAATAACGGTTTTACCTGAGTATTATCTGTTCTAATAAGAAATTTCTTAGATAGCAAATAAGGTTCAAATTTTTCTACTCCTTTCTTAACGGCTAAACATTTTTTACGATTGATATCATATCTTGTCTCGGCGTCTTTGAATATACCTGAAGTATAAGCAACAAACTCTTCTGGGCATTTACATAATAGATTACAAAGAAATTCTTTATGATTTTCTTTTCTTTTTAGAATTGCTCCCCAATGTAATAAGGATGCGTCAGTTTCTAAAATAAAGAAATTATCATCATTTGAAATATTTAATTCTGATAGATTTTCACATATTCTTTTAATTTTATTTACCATTTCTATATCTTCTTGTGTCCATTCCCATTCGACTCTTTTCTTGAGTTTTTTTGGTAAAGTGGACTTTGTATTTTGCACAGTTTTTAATAAATTTCTCAAAATAATTTAATAATCCAATAAAGCTTTGTAACTCTTTTTTATCTCTAATTTTTTCTGGAAAATCGATAATCTTTTTTCTGCATCCAAACTTACATTACTATCTATAGTAGTAGTAGATTTTTCTCCATATTTAATTTTATTTTTAGTTTTTTCAGAAGTTCTCCTTCAGATATCTGAAGTAATTCCTCTAAAGGTGTGGATTAAAAAGTTATAAGCTTGAGTTGTATTCCATTTATGAAAAGTAACAGCTAAATGAGTAGCTTTTGCCCATGAGTCAATAATTTCATTTTTATTATTGCTATCATCAACATTTAATCAGGTTCCTGTTGTAGGAATTGGTTCAGTAAATAATTTAACTGGATTATTATCTCTAAGATATATATGCTTAGTTGACATAATCTTGGGTCCTTTTCCAAAATTATAATCTTCTCGTTCTTCAGTTATTCCATGTTCTTTTATCAATTCTAGATTACAGTCATCAGATTCGACTTGTGTCCAATCTATAGTAATATTAGTTCTACTTTTCTCTCCGACTAACGGTTGAGTTTCAACTTGTTGATTTAGAGGTGGAGTATTTATTTCAGTAGTTTCCTCTTTGGGTGGGGGATCATTCATATAAATATTCTCGGTTTAAATAGTTAATTGTTCTAAACTTTGTTTGTAGATTTCTAATTCTTCTCCAGTAGTTTCAAAGAATTTTGTTTCTAATTCTTCTATAACATAAACCGGTAAGTATGGTTCAATAGATATACAAGAATCTCTTTTTAATTTTGATTCAATTTGTTTATATAAAATTTTTGGTCCTATTTTAATATTGTTATTAACAATTTCTAAATTGGATTCGATATTTATTATATGAGTTAAAACATCTTGATTTATAATATACATTTTTTTTAAAGATTGAGTATAATTATCATATTATTCTAAAAATTGATTTATTATAATATCTTCTTCTTCATGTTCGAAAAATTCATCTACTAAAATTTGTAATCTTTTATTTTTTATTTCTGATAATTGTTGAGAACTATTTATTTGTTGTATTTTTTCACTTAAAGTTTTATATTTAGTACTTAAATTTATCGCTAAATCTTGTAATTTAAGTCGATTAGTATTAGTTAAAATATTAATATTTTGTAATTCTTCTAAAATTATTTTATCTTTTCTATTCATTTTATAATTTAATTAAAATTTTCTTCAGTTTCATTATTAGTCTCTGATACCAATTTAAGGGGTTAAAAGCGGAAAAAAGGAAAAATAGTTAAAATGGCCAAATAAGGGTATAATAGTAATTTTACCTTAATTTTTTATTATCTGTTTTTTAGTAGATTTGCTATTAGCCTGGACAACTAGAATTTTTCATAAATTTATGGTTGATTTGCTTGTTGGGTTGGTTCTTGATGTGATACATACCTACGCTGCATAATAGTATAAAAGAATTATGGGCTAATTTTTTTATTTTCAATAAATTTATGGTTGACTAATTATTTTTAACATTTATTCAAGAATCTTGTTACATGTATATTAAAATTTATATAATGAATTATATAATATCACGTGGCAATCTACCATTTATCAGTTTAAAATACAATCAATTTTTTCATCCAATATTTGCCCTCCACGTCATGTTATGTAATCTATTATGCACATGAATAAATGATTTTGCAACTTGTACATAGCGAATTACATAATATGATATGGAAAGAAAAATTAGATGAAAAAATTGATTATATTTTAAACTGGATAGTAAATTGTCACGTGACATATAATTCATTATATGCAGCAAGATCCTTGTTGCACAACTTTTGACCAGGCAAAATACATAGTTTGCAATGCAAATTGCTTAATTAGGGGGTGTATAACACCTATTTTAGTAGAAAAATGTATTTTTGAATAGTGATTGATGGAAGAATATGTGGTTAAAAAACAAGAAGAATTTTTAGGTTTATATATAATATT
Organism: Fraxinus excelsior; assembly: GCA_019097785.1. Classification (NCBI taxonomy): domain Eukaryota; kingdom Viridiplantae; phylum Streptophyta; class Magnoliopsida; order Lamiales; family Oleaceae; genus Fraxinus; species Fraxinus excelsior. The sequence goes on along the minus strand of CM032639.1, from coordinate 26,219,260 downwards.
ATTTTATTGATAAAATGTGTGGTTTAAATGAAGAAAGAGAAAAAGAATCAAAATCAAAATCAGAATCAGAAAAAAAAAAATGGCTGCCAAACGAGGCTTAGTGTTACTATTTTTGTCCTACAATTATATACAAGTACAGTCATATACATATGAATAACACAACTCCAAGAAAGAAAGTAGTGACATTTGGAAAAGTATTTCTCACCCAATCTAATCTAATCTATCAGAAACCCTAAATTAGGCAGCAAAAAAAATCACTAATTTTGGGAAAAACCCATCAATTTTCCGAAATTCGGGAAGAATTTGTTGGAAGCCGCCATTGAAGATGTCTTTTCCATTGAAGATGGCTTTTCATCAGCCAAATGTTCATCAACCATTTCTTTAACAGATTTGGCAGACAATGGATGAAAATGGGCACTCCACTCTGTAACAAAACCTTTAGACAAAACCGATTTTTCCTCTTCATTCATTTTATCCCATTTCATCTTCACATCCTCCGAGTTCAATCCAATGAAGTTGCACAATTCCATGAACAATAACTCCCTGCTTTTCTTTAAGGCTTCTTCTCTTTGTAACATATGGGTGTTCAATTTACCGATTTCTAGGTCGAGTTCTACTGCCAGCATTTCGTCGTTACTGATTTCTTCGTTGGTGCATGAGATTTTGAGGTTTTTATGTGGGTATGATTTGAATTTGACGAAATAGGTGGTGGCGGCGGCGGAAGGGAAGGGGTGGGGGTGCAAATTTGTGGGCTGTGGGAGAAGTTTTGTGGAAAGGAGGTGAAATCTTAGAGCCATTTTTGAAGTCGGATTGGTGGATTGTACGAAATTTGGGGATGATTTTATTGTTAGATTAGGGGGAATTTGTGGTTTGAAAGTAAGCCCCTTACTTGACACCATTGAAACAAAACTATTTTTTATTTTATTTTTTTCCAAAATTTATTTTCAAGTACATATTTCTATAATAAAATGTTATGCGTATTTCCAAAAAAAAAAAATCTTTTAAATCACTCATTTTCTAAAAAATTACAATTTCAAATAAAAAACCTCAAAATCTCATGCACCAACGAAATTAGCATGTTTAACTATGTTATGCTTAAATAAAATGTTAAGATGCGCTTACGGGTGGACAAAAGTTACTCAAACCATTGGATAGAATAAGAATCGAAATGAAATCAAACAAGATTCTACACAAATTGTAATCGATTTTGGCTATCAAATATGAGAATAAGCTGATTTCAATTCTAACATTAAGAACCAAGAAACTCGATTTAATACGACAATTTTACTTTTGAGAAATGTTATATGAACATAAGTGTTGACACAAGGGTTGACACAATTGTCAAATGATGGCCTCTTATTGGGGGCACCTGTGGTGGGAGGCCACCATTTGGCAATTGTGTCAAAGGCTATGTCAACCCTAATGTTAATTTGGTATCTCTCTTTACGATTTTATTTTTAATAATTGCACCAACCATTGTACTTTTTCTTATGAATTTTATCAGATTCAGAGTACATCAAATTCATATTAATATGGTATTATTTGTAAACTCGAACAAAAATAATCCATTAAAATTTCATAGATGCTTGAGTTCCTTCCATGTTTTCAAGTAAAAGAAATTCAACCCCTCAAAAGTAAGATTTAAAAAAAAAATTAAATATTAAACAATTATAACTAAAATTTTTTTTAACATTGTTAGTCTCAAAATAAGTCGCTCTTTTTCCTTGATATGTTTTACTGTATATTAATCTACGGCCACCAAATAAATCATTTAATAAATTGAAGAAAACAATTAAGGAGAAAATGTTGGGCCACTGAGCATCCGCATGGAGCTTCAAACTTATACTGATATTTTAGCAACAAAACTAACAAACCAAAGTGCAGACATGCGACGATTCAATGTACCAAAGTGTACTGTTCGTCGACAAAGGACGTAAGATCAGACCAAAAGACGTCGCCGATTCTCTTGCCTCTTTGATGAGGAGAACAAACAATGTTTTATAAACTTAATAATAATACAAATCAAACTGACAAGACAATTTTTCACGCCAGATTTTCACAAGGTTGAGACCCTAGATCTCTCACGGATATAGCTTGAAATGAACCCCTTTAATTTCTTAATTTCCTTTTAGCATGTCGTAAAATTGCATAGGTTTCTTTTTAGGTATCGTGCAGAGTTCCTGAAATGAGGACAAATTCTCTATTAGAATAGCGACATTTGACAACTGGAGCAAAGCTAAATAATTCATTGTTGACGGAATCCATTATCCTTTCCATTATGTTGGTGAAAGTAGGAGTACCTACCTCTACGGCAGCAGCCAAACGCAGAATAGAAGCTTCACACCACGGACGGCCTATGATTTGTAAGCCAATTGGAAGCCCTTGCTTATCATATCCGACCTGATCATTCCACATTTTCGATCACATCAAGGAAAATCCCGTAACCAGTAAAAGGAACTATTAATCTTGAACTCGAGCTACGTGTTTGTTCAGATAATTGGAGTTGTAGTTGACAGCATAATAGGTGTAAATCAACCAACATATAAAATGGATAGATTAGACAATTTCATATATAATAAAAATCAAATACTGCAACAAACGGGTGACTAGATTAGGATCTCCTCGAGTTAAAGAACGAATAACAAAAGCATGGTGGACTTGATATTCTTGAATAAGATTGAGGACATAGACATTAAGATCAAAATAGAAGTTGTTACGCGGTAAAAATAGGAGCGATTTGCTCTTTTTACACCACTTTTATTAAAAAATAACTATAAATTGAACTTTCTAAACTGTTAAGAGAGGAGAGATGCATATCACTTACTGGGACAGATATTGCAGGAAACCCAAGAAGATTTGCTGATATAACAAATCGCATTAGATTTGCTGAAACAAAGAGCAAATTGATTAATAGACCTAGAAAGATAATTGATCAATAGTTTCAATTAGAGGGATGGAATTTGATCTTGGTATTTCTAAATCAAAAGTTGGAAACCTTGATTAGTGAACCAAACATAGAATTTCTGCTTTATCTTTCTAGTTAAACTAGAATCAGTATCCACCTTCTAATGGCATAATCATAAAATGGATATTCTTAGACGATGTTTGGTGGGGATTAAAATCAGATTTTTAGTAGATCGTGATAGAAATTTTTGAAATTTGTGATTGAAAAGCTGTGGGACCCATGAAAGATGGGGTTAATATTGATCGTTTGACTTTGACTTAGATTAAAATTTGATTTTAATTCGTACCAAACGTGGCCTTAATTAGTCCATGCATGAATTACTCATGGAAATCAATTAGGGTGGAATCAACTATTGGATCAGAGAAGGAAACCTTGCTTGGAGAAAAAGTATTCAAGTGACCAACCTGAAACTTGCAAATCTGTCTCCCCAGATTTTAGGGCAGCAGGAGGTATTATAGGTGCTGTCATGCTGAAGAAGAAAGGCGTAAGACATAGAACAAGTTGAATAGAGTTGCAGCAGATTAAAGACAAAATGTAAATAATAATTATTATTCTATTCCTTCATAAACACTGGCAAGGACTGGTACACTGATATTTGTAATATGGATGACAGTCGACACAAATTCACCAGGTATTTCACCAGGAGTAAATTTGACATCTTGTATAAGCAAGTTTTGGAGGTCCAAATGACTATCAAGCAGACAAGATAACCCTATGAAAGCTAAAAATCAACTCTTGAACAATTATTTAACTGTAAGAAATACAATTATATTTAAGATTGAAACACAAATGATAGTATGAACATTTCATTCTTGAGGATGAGATAACATCCATCCTACATGTGTCCTTCAAGGAAAGAAAAATGAAAAGGAAGAACAATTTGAAAATATGTGCATCGATAAGGAAAAAATTCAAGAAAATCGAACACGTGCGTATTCCAAAGTATGCCACTGGTATTACTTAAATAAGTAGGCACTGGATGCAGTATGGTACAATTTATTTGACTTATCAACAAGAAGGACATAATAAACCAGCAATTAAGTTCAGTATACCCGGTGGTCGGAGTAACAATGACATCCACCTCCCTAAAAATCTCCATATGGTAGTGCATTATCCGCCTCCTGCAGCAAATCAGATTAAATTAAATTATTAATATAATCTAAACTCTTATTTTACAGTAGTGAGGTTATTATTTAGAAATTTATGCACTTATGACCAATGTTAGTCAGAAAAAACTAGAACACGTGTGAATGTATTCCTTCCCAGACAGTGCCGTCATAGATGGACAGTTGATAGACTAAACAGAAGATGAAAAGAGAACATAATCTGGAAGGTAATAAGACGGCTGAAAGTATATGGTAATGTTGACCGACACAAAGCATCCCTTGAGTTTATCTTAACATACTTTCTGAAGAAAATCCATGAAACATTAGCGATACACAATATGTTAACATTCAGGACAAGGGATATTGATCCAGAGGGAAACTTAAAGAAAGGAAATCAGCCTGTGTGTATTCACAAAAAGGTGAACTTATCAAAAGCGATCAAACTCCATTTATATTTAGTGCAATATAATAATTTAATTGACCAGTCAAGATCCCTGAATTATACACAAATATGTTTGCATGTATGTATCATCCACTCACCTGAGGCATTGAGCAGCAACATAATCTGATGCTGTGAATGACCTAAACAGTGCCAGGTTTGTCCGAGTGTCATGTGTAAACTCCACCCGCTTTCTACAAGAGAATAAAGATCAATTCACATTATCAAATATATATTATCAAGATAAACCACTTTATCCACAATGTACATCCAGAAGATATACTCAAGTAGGGTTTGTATACTGATAAATCCAAAAGGTAAATTAACATACCCATCTTCAAAGTCGGGAGTCAATCCACATAGTGATTCGGAGCCAATTGAAACAATGTGAGCCATCCGCATCTCATGAAGCTCTGGTATAATAATCTCCACTGCCTTTTTGCAGCAAATGGGAAGGAAACAAAAGCAGGGCAATATATATTTATTTGCATAGATAACTATCTCTATTCCAAAGTTGATATGTATTCTAATATGTGAAATAAGAATTGTTTTAGGTGCAACAATAATGGGTAGAAAGAAATAGACTTACTTTGCATCCATATGTTTCTGATAAACGATTGAGAACATCCTCACACTTGTTAGCTATATCAGTTGAGAAGACATCATTAAACCACTGTAGAGGGACATCATTTACTAATCAATTCATATTCAAGTTTCACAAGGTAATAAAGTTTAAATAGAAGGCGAAGGCTATCACCTCAGTGTACTTCCCTAGTTTTAGTGATCCCAGAGTATTTGAACTCTCGTGTGAAGCTAAATCAGGCAAGCAAGGGACAGACTGCGAAAAGATATAAAGGTCAGTAGACCATATTCTTAGGACTTCCATCAAATGATCTAAAATTCTTGACTAGTGAGTTCCCATCGGAATCGTCTTGATAATATTGCCGTGTCGTGAAAAGCTACTTCAAAAACTTAAATTAGCTAATGTCGAGTACAAATTCAATACAGGGCCTCAAAACTGCAGCAAAAATGTTAATCATTACCGGTTTCAGAGCAATTTTTTCAGCGGCGGATGATCCCAAAATTGTAGCATACCTGAAATGTGGTCAATAGATAGATTTAGAGTCTTAGCTTTCCAGTATATAAATATTAAGTTCTACACAGTACTAATTTCAGCTACTGAAGAAATAAAGCTAGTTAAATTCATATTCGCAGAAAAAGGCAGCAAAAGAACATAAACGCATGAAGATTGAATTGCATGAAGTATGAAAGAAATACAGATTTACAGTCCTGTGTTGTATCCTTCCATGTTTCACATACAGTGCATCCGCCAATGCCACATTTGATAGAAATAAAACTGCCATTTGCACTGATCATCTAAATAAATAAACTATCCAATTGTGAGCCCAGTCATGATGAACTTTTGTTAGAAACCTAAAGCTTATTGTTCAAAAAATTGGATGCTTGCCACAGTATAGATGAATTACTCGTGGTCATTTGTCACTTGCCAGTACGGTCCAGATAATGCTTACAGGTTACCTTGAGCACAGTATTCAGATGCTTAATAACTATTGTAAAAACGAGGCAGGAAAAGCATGTAGCTTTCTACTGCTGAACTGGAATGTGATTCCTAGCATGTTGTGAAGTTTAGACTAGTTTTCGGAACTTCTGTAAACAGAATAATTTTTTAAAATGTCATACTATTTTCCATTGGTTACTAATAATCCTCTCATGCTCTAATGATCTCGGGGAGCATCTCGAGTGATGCGTATCCTCTTAGTAACCTGTAAATACTTCAGCAAATAAATAAGTTGCAGGCAAATCTTAAATTTGAAAATGACAGAGTAAGACTTAAGGTAATGATTTCTATAATGGAATAATTGATAGAGGACAAGCACATATGAAGATGAAAAAAGACATATAAAAGAATAAAACTGTCATGATTACTTACACAAGAATCGCATCCTCAACAGTGGATGTGATGGGTCCAATAATCTCTACAGTCCCTGAATCACATATAGCCCTGCCCAAAAAAATAAATAAATAAAAATCAGAAGACCCAAAAATGAAACTGGCCAAGTATAAATCTACTATTTTACTTGAAAGAATTTCAATGAAAAGAGATGTTACAGAGAACAGGAGGAAATTGCACTTAGAAGGTTCTTCAATATAATGGTTTGAGAATACAAACATGTTCAAGAATAATTTACAACTAATTAATTACTATAGTAGAAGCTTCTGTACAATGAGGTAGAGAAGGTTATAAAGATGGAAAAGAATAAAAGCTTTCTTAATAAAACATAACAATCAATTAGTTACATGGTTTTAACAAAGGGGTACAAGCTGAATTCTCTGTGTGAAAAGAGAGAGCCTTTTATCATTGAAAACAATAAAATGTTCGTAAATAAACATCAGTAAGGTCCCCATTTTTCTGAGCAACGGAACAGAAAAATAAACTACTGAAAGACTATGACGGGTGACATGAAAAGGTAAGGAAAGGATCAGTAAAGAAGCATAATGATATGAGGTTCATGAACTCGCCCTGTCATATCAGTTCGTCCATATGTTGATTTCAATCCTACTATACCACACAGGGAGGACGGAATGCGAACAGAACCTGCCCATTTGAATTACAGAAGAACAAAAAATTAGGATGATATCATGAAAAGGTGAAAAAAGAATTCAGAATCCAGATCTGATACAATTGCACAACCTCCACCATCTGTTCCTAATGCCGCTGAACATAGGCCGGCAGCTACAATTGCTGCTGGGCCTGAGGATGAACCACCAGTATATCTTTCAGGATCATGTGGATTTCTAGCTGTCCTGTATACAAAAGAAAAATATCAAGCACGACTTATGTTCAGACATGAAAATTGACTAGAGGATCTCTGACTTCTAAGGAGGAGGAAGACAGAGAGAGGAATATGCTAAGGTGATAAATGAATGAATATGAAGTGGTCAACAAGCTGAAAACAATCTACTTCGGGTCAATCTGCCATTGCAGAGTGGCGAATGCACACTTGATTATTAGGACACGGGAATCAGGATTAAAGTCAAGTAAAACTGTAAAAGCAAACAGGGAGAGGGTGGTTTTCTATGATAAACAAACTCACAAATCTTATCATATGCTAACATGTTTTTACTTCAATATTACCATTTGGTTTAAATAGATAAAGATATCTACAATTACAAACATGCACACAATTATACATACATGAATTCACTCATCCATGCATACGTATAAGCGGGTCTGTGCACATACATATATAGAAATAAGCACGACAAAGCTAAAGAATTAAAATACTGTCATAAAATAAAGTTTTTGCTAGATTAGAATCATTGGTAGAAATTGTAATTAGTTAACAAGTAAAGCATGGGGCTGATAATAATAATAATGAAAAAAAAAAATCTTTCTAAGTTAATAAGAGGATGCATAGTGCAGAGTTGCTGTTATGAATCTTCACCTATATAAAACAGAAATTAATTTGAAGATCAATTATGACATTAGTATGAACTCAAAATTATAAATTTATTAACATAAAAAGATTTTAAAGATTCCAGATGAAGCTATGAAATTATTGAAGCTGCTATCTTGGACCACTTTATAAAGCTTGAGAGCACTTGACGAGAACTGAAATGTGCAAATTGCCTCCAAAATTATTAGGCTTGTAATGGTGAATATTTCTCATTTGTGAAGTTTGGAATCATCATCAACTGAACAGCAAGAAAAAATTTTATGCTTGTACTATGCATAACATACCCATAATTTGGATTATTTCCCGTTGTGCCAAGTCCCAATTCATGCATATTAGCCTTTCCAACTAAAATCACACCACAGCAACGTAATCTTGACACTGAAACTGCATCTTTTTCAACCAGACGAATCTCATGAAAGAAGGTTGTTCCACCTGTTATTATTTTTTTTTTTTAATCACTCGGAAAATTTGTTAGTGGCTTTAAAGAATAGTTTAAAATGCAAAGTCAAATGATTACCATTTGAGGGATAAGGACTGCAATCAATATCATCCTTAATGGCCATAAAAATCCCATCCAAGATTGATAATGGGTTCCCTGCACGATCCATTCAAATAGGAGAATTTACCTTGAACTAATACCAGCTACATGTGGATAATATCAAGTACCATATGAGATAATATGCTAATGTTACCTTCCTCAAACCTTTTTGTGGAAGCTGCAGCTTGCTTTCTTATATGCTCCGGATCATAAGAAATCAACAAGGGCGTTGGAGGCTTCTTATTGTTGAACTCGTCCATGACCAAGATGAAGCGCTCTGCAATCTATAAAATAAAATTGCTAATTGCAAATAAGAAATAATGAGAGAGGTAGAAAACTAGCTTGAAAATGTAATTACTATAGATGGAGTCGTGAGCTTAGATCTGTATGCATGTGCATAATCACGAATCTTCCAGTAGCGGAAGGATGTAGAAGAATCAGTGCTCCAATTTGTAGAAGGGTCATAATCTGGAAGGCACTTCAAGGCTAATGCAACTCTCTCTTCAGGTTTTCCATCTTCGTCCAGAAGAACAACTCCAGTTTCTGATTCTGAATTATGATAATTGGGTAAATGACAGGTGTAGGTAATCAATATTTAGTACTTTTTTTGTTTTCAAAAATATTAATAAAAGCACACTCCACTTCAAGTGTAATTCCCAGTTGTATTTCTTGTACGAAACAAAAATCAACTTCTAGTTTCATTTCTGGTGCTATTTCCGAAACCAACATTAATATTCACAACCTTAACAATTAACCAACTTCATTTGCATAACAACGGAGCCCTATGCTAATTCCTATTTTGTTATTTTCCTCTCTTCACAAGTGTGACAATGTTTTTCCGTCCTTGCATAAGGGTTGCATATTACCATAATTTGAAAGCTATTTAAGAGCTCAACTGTCCAAATTAGGGAAGAATAATGAAAGTTATGCATAGATAAGCAATTTAAGATACAGATCTTCCAGCTTGATTAGTTTGTGGGGAACAAAGCCTGTCTGTATTTATTTATTTTCTTCTCTTTCTTTTACTCGTCATTCCTACCAGCAGTAGTATTAGAAAAAACATGCATTGAACAGCAAAATTGATAGATAAAATAAACACAGATTATATGTGTTAAACCACCTCAATTGTTAGAGTAGGCAGATATTTATCTATTTTTATTTTCCATTCAACACAACCTCTCAAGTGAAATCCTAATTCATTTTCTCATCAAAAGCCCAACACGTATAATTTTCCTAATAGATGTGCAAAACTTGATTCTAAGACCTTTGGTCAGCTTATACAATGTTGAACCACTTCAGTTAAAAATTGAAGTTGTTAAAGAGGGGTCAATTATTAAATTTCCATATTCAATAAAAAATTATACAATTTCAATAACAAGTCATAAAATAACACGAGAACTTCCCAACTAATAAAATAAATTCCTTTTGAAAAAATAAAATGGTGAAGAGAGTGAGATAAACCTTGAGGAGGAAACTCAGGCTTAAACATTGGAGGCTCCGGTATCACGGTATTCCTTAACATCTGTTAATCATAAGCATCATTATAAAATTAAGCTCTCCGAGTATCTATTGCAACAAGAAAAATGCAAGTCCATTAAATTGTAATTGTAGCTGAAAACGGACCTCAACCATTTTATTTTCCTTCTTCAAGCGAGATATAATCAAAGAGCCAAAGGAAGATTCGAGCAATCTAACAAATAACTTGAGCCAAAATCCAGTCAAATGCGGTGCTGCAATTGCAATTGAAATTCATCAACATCAAAACAACTACATTTCATCGAAAGTTCAAATTAATTGGAAACAAAAACTAAATCAAACATACCTTCAATTTTTTCATACTGATATTTCACCGTAGCCAATTCAACTTCCTTCGCCGGCAGCATCACTTTCTTCTTCCCCATCTTTATCCGATCTATCAAAAAAGCAAAACTTCAAACGAAAAATAATCAAAATTATCAAAATTATCAAATTCTAACTCTGAACTTTCAATCAATACTCACATTTCCTAAGTCAAGGTTGTGGTGTGGGCGTGTGCGTGTGCGTGTGAAAGTTGATAAACCATCGTCTGTTTAATATACATACCATACGAATTAAATACTGATGACGTTAACGTGCGCGAAAATGATAGAAGGAGTCGGGTAAGCGGGCAAGAATTTTATATAAATATAGTACAGGTTGGTGATCAACGCAGGCAGCGCAAGATAGAGATGCTACGCATTTGTTCTACTGGGGTAGTTGTCCTCGCCTATCACGGCCTATGGTGTTTCTTCTCCGGCATTCCTTCTAGATGAGACGACTGAAAAATAAATAACTGACAGTAAATTAACATTTCTTTTTTTGAAAAAAAAAAAAAAACCACCAACTTTTTTTATTATTCGAACCTGTTTGGCATTATGTAACTAATATTAATTTTACTTATAAGCAACTTTAATCTATAATCTATAATATATTAAGCATGTGTTTGACCCCTAGTTTTTAGAAAGAAATATTTTTTGAATAGTGATTGATGGGAGAATGTGTAGTGAAAAAATGATGAAAAATTTTAAATTTGTGTAATTTATTTTGCCTCTGTTTGATATCCTTTAATTTCTCTTTCTCATTCTCATTCTTCATTTCAACCACACATTTTCCAAATAAAATAATATTACACACAAATCAAAAACTTTTCATCACTTTTCCACCACACATTCTCAAATCAATCACTATTCCAAAATTTCTTTTCACCTAAAAATGGATTTCAAACGGAGGATTTATTTGGAGAATGTGTGATTGAAAATGAGTACTATAGAAAAATGAATGAGAAAATAGAGAAAGAATGAGGCTCAAACATAGGCTAAATATCATATCAAACAAGAATAATTTTTTGAACAATTATAACTCTACTATAATTCAATTATTTCAATAATATTTTTATAATTAATTATCAGTTAATTAACATTCATTTTCATCTAATTAATATTAATTAGAATTTCACGTTCACGTCCATGTCCCGATTATTAATTTTCAATTAATAAACATTCACGTTCATTTAACTAATATTAATTACAAATTCAAATTCAATGATGCAGCTCATTATTCACGTTCATGTATGCTAATTAGCATTCGATTTCACTGAATTATAAATTAAATTATATTCATTTAATATAAATAATTTAACATTCATTGTCACGGATATATTTTTTGGTATTAATTCTAAATTAATTAAAATTTACGTTAATTCATGTATCATATTTGCATTCATCTTTATTTATACATTTAGTTGTAATTCTAATATTCACATTCAAATATGCATTTCACTAATTACGTACGTGTATAATAATTAACATTTATTTTCAGGGACTTGCATCCCTTGTATTTATATCAAAAGAGTGAGTAAAATGTCAAATATTACATTCACGACACTTATAAAGCATTTCAAAATAACATTCAACGCCCGTTCACTCTACCTTGTATTTAGAAACGTACCTTTTGGTAGTATTTTCCCTTAATTTTAACGTTAAATTTTGTTGGCCAAAACTCAAAAGAATGCATTGACCTAACCTATCTAAGCCCTTTTTGATTGATTAAAATCAGATTATCATCAAATTCTCATACTTTAAAATTCAAAAATGCTGAGCATAAGTGCATAACTCTTTAAAATTAGAGTTTTGAATAAAAATTGCTACTCAAAAATCATACCGTTGAATTGGCCGACAACCCGTTATTCATGCCTTCCCTTCCGAGTTGTGCTACACTCACATAGGGGGGCGCCGGACACCCTTATGTGCCCCCTATGTTCACTTAGAATTTTCCCTTCCTCAAATGCCATTTTTTTTTTTGATAACTGGGACAACTTGCGCGCACCTTGACTAATCCCACGAGACCCTGAAATTTACAGTCGTTTCTCACCTCAGTGACCCTGAGGGAACTCGAACTAGTAACCATTAGGAAGCAAACTCAAGGTCTGAACAATTGAGTTACCCCCAGGGCTCTCAAATGCCATTTTTTTTACTCTAGCTAAACACTCGTTTGGCCATCATTAAAATTATAATACATTTTTCTCTCTATCTTTTTTTTCAATCTAAATAATATTATATGTAAATTGAAATTTTTTCCTTATTTTCCAACCAACCATTTTCCAAAAAAAAAATTATAATATCAAATAATGGGGGCTTAAATATATCTAATCACAGCTTTTAAAAATTAAACTGCGTTTTAATTGCATCTTGGCTTATAATCTTTACACACAATCACATTAATAAATCGAACTTTCACATTGCATTTTTACTCACAAATTAACATAAATTGTTCGTGAATATCATTTATTTCCAATAGAGTAAACATTAAAAATATTCATTTATTGTATTTTGGATAAGTAAAAAAAAAAGTCATAATGCAAAATAATAATTAACCATCATTTCTAGCACGTTAGCACTATCTCGGACAAATATCATGATTAAGAACAATATTTTTCGATTAATAAATTGTTAAAAATGAATAGAGGTTAATGACTTTCATTGTAATTAAATGTAGTGTCATGTGATCAGACAGTTTGTGACAAAAATTCAAACAAAACCACTTGAAGCAATTGATATTTTTTTTCCCAAACCACTTCAATTTTTAAATCAAACCAATCCAAACCCCATTTTTCGGCTTGGTTCTGTTTAAAACCATGGTTTAACAAATAAAAAATAACATACATCGAATAAATTAAATCATAAATATTAGTCTAAAATTTCACATTAAAAAATAAATAATATCATTAAAATGTAATATATTAAAGTTCTATAATTCTAATCATTATAACACAACAACATTATAGAAACATTCCGATCTCTTAGTCATACTAAATAACGCAACATAGGCAATTATAACACGTGATTCGTTCTCTATTTAAAGATAAGAACATAGTCATGAATTCACTTATTATTGTTAAATGATATAAGTCAATTCCCGAATCTACAATTGATTTGGAAGGTGGGCATCGATGATGTTTATGATCACAACGCTAGTATAATTAGTATTAAAGGTTACTTAGTATACTCGATAATAATTTTTTTGCTCCCGTGAATAGTCAAATTGCTCTCCTATTTGTAGGAGGGCCACGAAAGGATTTGTACCTCAAATAGTGGAATGTGTGGACACCAGATGGACTGATTAATTGGGATTCTAACGGGATGGTAGTTTCAAAGTCTCGAAAGACTTGGCCAACTTTCGATGGACTAAGCATCGTCGTTTGAAGGAGTGCTACTTTTGTTGCACATGGTAAGACTTGATCTTACTCTTGGCTCAAGGTGAAAAGTTGGAGGGAGTTGAACTCACTTGCACATTGAGAAGCTTATCATTTATACTTCATGTGGTACTGTGTGATAGGTAGGACGTAAAACAAGATTGATAAGTAGGTTAAGGATCGACGTTGTACACATACATAAGTTTGGGCTAAAGAACATCCAATATACATAAATTGGGTCGAGCCCAATGGACAATTTTAGACAACTACATTATAAAACAACTAATAAAAGAAAATGAATAGAAAGATCAAATATAATAATATACTCTATAACTTTTTGTGAATTATTTAATGCTTCTACCTCATTCAAGACGAATTACTATAGGTTTTTATACTATGCAACAAATTTTTAGGGTAAATCACTGCCTTAACCATATTTGCACTCAACGAACTTTTAAAGGAAACAAGAATCCGACACTAGCAGAGAATGCAGATTCAAAAACAATTATGGATTTTTTAATAGCTAACACATTTTTAATAGTTTGGGGACAATCTTGTACTTGTTTGCATTCAATTTCCACCAAAGTAAAAGTAATATGTCGAAAAGCTTATTGGTTAAATTTTCAAAACGATCGCTCAAGCAATCCACAAAATAACAGTGAAATTTAGAAACTAAGTTAAAATGTAAATAATTAATTAAGTGACCTGATTAGGAAATTGTGACCCAGATAAATAAAAATTGTTGTCTGCTAAAAAATTGGGGGAGTTTGGCACAAATTTGAATAAAACAACACAACTACCAATAAAATACAACAAACAATTACTAAAAAAATAAGAAATTTTGAATAAATTGACCTGGAAATTCAAGAAAATTATTTATAGAGGGGGAAATGTGTGAATTTGAATTAAAATTTAGATTTAATGGTCTACTCAATTATAATGGACTGTCGATTAATATAGGTAATAGTAGTTGTTCAATACTTCATTCACTTTGAGAGTTTTGCATTTACAGTAGTGATGATTGATAGGTATTTCGGTTTATCTTTTTAATTGTGATGTGTTTCGTATAAAAATTAAATTAAATTTTATTTTATAAACAATTTGGCAGTTCGAAACAGTTCGTAAAGATTAAAACATAAACAAAACCACTTCGAAACAATTTGATTTGATCCAATTCAAAATCAAAATGCTGACGAATCTACGTAGACCAAACCAATGATTTTAAAAAAAAAATCGATTTGATTTTGCGATTTGACGTTTTAGTTGTTCACCTCTAACATAACCAACATTTTACTCTTGGCTTGTGCAGTTGTGTGTGAGTAATGACCATTTTACCCCCCATCAACATCTCACCTAACCCTACCCATTTCATCAACATCCTATTTCTTCAATTATTTCCACGATCCTTTTAACCAATTAATGGGTGCAAAAAATTGATGGTTCATGTCCTTCGGATTCAGAATGACTCAGCCATCAAATAAGAGCTCTGCTAAATGGATAGGACCACGAGAATAACTCATCAAATAATATTAAATTGATGAAGCCTCCCTTGTCTCCCATAAAAAAAAAAAAAAAAAATGGATCAAGAATGATTTAGAAAAATTCCTAAACCCAAATCTTATCAACTCTTAATCTTATCCCTCCTAGACTCAATTTATATACCAAATTATGTACGGAGTACCAAACGTGCCTTAATTATAGAGATCAAGGTGCCCCTATTTTTCTTGGAATATGCCCCAAGAACAGGCTTCATTTTCACAGGGACCTTACAGGCCACTCAATGCAGAGCCGAGCCCCACCTCTGCAAAAAAAAAAAAAAAAAATTGTGACCCCACCCGCGGGCCTGTAAAAACAACCCCTGTACTTGTAGCATCTTCCATTTTTCTAACTATTTCACATCACGAAAACTTGCTTTTCACGTTATTCTTCTACCTGCATCTAGGGACGTCATTATATAAAATTCAATACAAAAATGTGCAAATGTCGCAACTTTTAAGTTTTGAGAATACATACGAATCTTCGAAAATTTAGAGATCAAAGATTTTGCAGTACGTAAAGGTTAAAAGAGTAGAGAATTGTCAACAAATCATCGTTTAATTCAAACAAAGCAATATTCTAATTCTCAGGCCAATACTCGGTGGGGGAGCGAATTTGTCATCTAGACGTGTTTTTTATTTTATTTTATTTTTTTTAACCATAGAAGAATTTTATTTTTTGGATACGTGAAATTAATAATTACGTTAAGAGAAAAAGGCATTTGGTTTTAAAATCGGTTATGTGGTTTGATTTATATTTATTTTAAATTTTAAAAAATAAATATCACCTAAATCAAAATATTAAATTGTAGATCAATTTTGAATTTCATCATCTGTCCAATTGCATCCGTCTATCTACTTGCCACTTTAATCATAGTGGATCGAATTGAATGCTTTGCATATGCTTTAAATTTAATGCTATTAAATAGGTATGGTTACACATAGTTGGGCAACTAGTGTAACGTGTTCATGTACGCGAGATCTTATTGTGAAGACATGTGCTCTTCGTCGAAATAACGTGATCAATTATTTGAGTTGACATTTTTTTTAATAAATAATGATATTCATTATTATTGATGTTAAACATTAGACAGATAGTAACTACATGACATTAAGCCCCTGTTTGTTACATATTAAAATTTTCATTTTTATTCTTCTACTCAATTTCAACAAAACATTTTTCAATAAAATAATATTTTCCATCACATCAATAATTTTTCCTTCTTTTTCAACATACATTCTCCATCAATTTACTATTTCAGAATACATTATTTCAAAATAGTGTGGCTCAAACACACTCTAAATGATAGATTCATTATATGACTCATTTAATTAAAATTATAAAGTATAGCAACTTAAATTGAGGCGGAAGCATTATCGATGCTAAATATCATTATTCTTTTTCAATTATTGGTTTGATTTTTCACTTGTCTTCTAAATTGTGCTTGTTTCGAACATAAATTTGCATAAATGTGCTATAAAAAATAAAATAAAATAAAATTACATAACTGGAGTAAGATTATGCCCTATTTGGTTTGACTAAAAACTGAGTTTTAGTTGATTTTGATAAAAGTGAAAAAAAAATGTGATTAAAAAATTGTTAAAAAGCCGTAGAATCCATAAAATATTCAATTGAAAATGAATTTGAAAACTAATAAACATCAAACAAGGACTAAATAAGTGAGACATATGGGCATGACCATACCTGTGTTTCGCGGGGCCTGAGGAGAATTTCAAAATTTGGACCCCTAATTCATAGCAAACAATCCACTTTTTTCTTTTAAAAGAGTTTTACGGAACCAAATTTGTTAACTTAAATTCAACAATAAAGCAACAAATAAAAATAAAATATTCAATTTGTATATAACTGGTCATGCAGCTTATATGCTCCTTAGATAAGTAATAATACATATTCAATTACACTATCATATATTCAATTTATAAAATCTCATAACTAATAGTCTAATATATGCATAATCCATCCATCCATTATCTAATATCCATTTAAAGTTGCTTCTTTTTCATATGTAACAAGTCAGCAAACATATCACATCTTTTTCACAGCTCGGCAAGTCTCACTGTCACCTATAGAGGACCAAAAAGGTGCAAAAGTCCTTTGCAAGGATCTATACGGGGACATTCATGTTTTAAAAAAGAAAAATAATGTTTCAACCAGCTACAATTTCACAATTTTTTTAAAGCAATGAAAGATTAGGAAACTTAAAAGTTATATAACATTGACAAAGTTAGTAAATCATCCAATAAGGAGTGCAGGTCTAGAGAAAACCTTTATACTCAACAACGAGAACCAATATTAAGCCATTATAAGTTACCTGGAGCCCGTAATTGAAAGGAATTGTTGCATTTTGTCCCGCCGCCCTCTTCCGAACTCATTCTGCCATGCAAATAACGTCTCAAATTAATCAATTTCATATCAACGGGAGAAGAGAAGAAAAATTCTTTTTTACTCGGTGCAATTATATCTTTGCCCAAACGAGCAATAAAACACCTAATTTCAATGATAAACAATTAAAGAATGATGAATGTTAATACTGCTGCTAGCAGAAAAGAATCTTTAGTTGAAATTTTAACTATTAGAACCTTTAAAAGTAGTTAAACGTATCAATACTAGCCATTTTTGAGTGGCACGAAGAGAAATCCTAATTATTCGAGATTGCGATAATCTTTTTCTGAATTGTTAATAGGAAATTATGAGAGAGAAAATGGGGAAAAGTGAATTGATAACGCTGAAGGTGGAGGTGAAGCAATGGAGGAAACTCAGGCGAGGAGAAGGAAGTGAAGAATGGACTTGAAGTCGAAGTGTTAGGTTAATTTTTTAAATAAAAAAACACACACAAAAGGGGGCTCCTAAAAATTCTAGGCCTGAGGCGGAGGCCTCTTGGGCCTCCCCTCATGTCTGGCCTTGCATACGAGTTAAGGTTGTTAAGTTCTATTTCTATGACAATAGATGTTTGGTATAGACTTTTACCTTTAAACATATGCTTCGTGTATATTTGTTTCTTCTCATGTGACTTTTGCTGGCAAAAACGACAAGTTGAGTTGATGGATACCTAATATAATGTGCTATAATAAATGGGAGTCTGTCCATCATTAAATGGAGATGTACAAGCTTTAACTCAGTTAAGTTAGAGTTTGTCTTTTATTCTTCCAGAAGAAAATACTTATTTTCAACCATATATTTATAAAATAAAATATTCTAAACGTAAACTCAAAACATTTCTCTAATTTTTAATCACGCATTTTTCAAAATTTCACTATTCAAAAAATATTTTTCCAAAAAAATGCCAACCAAACATGGGCTAAAAATATAAAAGGTTTTTCGATTTACATGAAAAGTTATTTTATTGGAAAATATATGATTGAAAAAATGAATTTGTGATAAAATATGGCTCTTAATTAAAGAGTATAATTTGCATAATTACAACAACAAAATTCATTGATTGTTAGTATTTTCACTTTGCAAACGATTTAGTTATTATTTATAATAAAATCTTTCGATTTATAATTAAATCTTTCCTGCGCTTAACCATCTCGTCTCAAACGTTAAGTTATTAAAAATGATATTTATTTATTTATAAGGTGTTATCATCAAGAATTTTAATGGATTTTAGAAACCCTAAATTCAAATGTCCACAATTGAGATTTTAATAGATTCTATCAAAATTCTTTAAAATCTAATTATCACCAATAACTTGCTTATATATAAGAATTTCATTAATAAAGAGATTTCAGATTTTTTTGATGGATTTCAAACTTAAAAATACACTTAACGAACTCTTTTGAAATTTCATCATTTTTATTGAAGTTCTTATTGATTATTTGAAAATTTACTCATATTCATGAAATTCATTAGAATTTATTAAAATCGTAATCTATATGATATATTTATCTTTTAATTGAAAATCTAATGCACTTTCAAACTCACGCCCCTTGTCTGCTTTGATTAGGGGTGGGCAAAACCCAAACCAACCCGAGAAAACCGATCAACCCGACCCAAACCGACCGGGTTGGGTCGGTTTTTTGAAATTTTTGGGCGGGTTGCGGGTTGTGGGTTGGGTAATCGGGTTGGGTTGGGTCGGGTTGCGGGTTAGCAACCCAAACCCGACCCAACCCAACCCAACCCAAAAAAAAAAAAAACTCTACATAAAAAAAATCAATCCTTAAGATACCAAAATCGACACGGCTATATAATTATATGCACAAAAGAACTCGAATAGAAAAAAATGTTAGCGGATTTAAAAAATGTTAATACAAAAGAACACATATAATCACAAGCGCAAAAAATTGACAAAAAATAGAGAACGGCCCAAACTCAAGAAAGTTGATATACAGCTAACAAAAATATGCCCTCTACACGAAAGTTAATTACTTGAATTCCATGACAAAACAAAATATATTAAGAAGATACTAAAATTCACATGAACCGTGTAATTACTCCAGTGAAAAGAATTCGAATAGAGAAAATAATTCAGAAATAAAATTTCACGAACCTTAAAAATGAATTCTGTAATCTAATATTGGCACACTGAATTGAAAAAGGAGGAGCGTGAATCGATAAATTTTAATTTTTGATTTTCAAGTCATCACTCGAATCAATTTTCATTCAACAACTATATTTTCAAAGATAATTGCCGTCAAATTGTGGGTGCAATATTGAGCAAACCCGTCTCGTGAATAAATAGTCAAACTCGTCTTTGTGAATAAATTTTTTTGAAAATGAGATAGTATTTTTTTTGTAAAAGTTACTAATGAACATATCATTGGATTGTACTATTTTATTTTTCAAGTTTATTAACATTGGATGGCTAACGGTTATATTAATGTTATTTTACATCAAAAAAATGGATGATTTTAATTTTTGTGTAATAAATTTTTCTTAAACCGACCAACCCAACCCAACCCGACCGACACATAATTGGGTTGGGTTGGATTGGGTTTCAACATTTACATGGGTTGGGTTGGGTTGAATTTCTAGCAAACCGACAATGTTGGGTTGGGTTTGGGTTGGGACAAAAACCGACCCAACCCAACCCACGCCCACCCCTAGCTTTGATAATAGGTTGGACCTGTTTGAGCCCATTATTTGGTTAAATAATACATTTATGAATCTATTACCCACTATTGCATTAAAAATAAAGAAAATTTGGTTATAACTCATTTGAAAAATGAAAACTCAACTCAATTGTAATATAATTAATTCCTCCAACCTTTTTAAGGAAACTTCTAATTCTAATCTTGAATCTCTTATTCTGGAAGATAACATTGATCAAGAATCATATGTTGTTGATTCTTCTCCTCAGAATGATGAATTCGATTCATCTTCACTAGAACATGATCTTGGACTATGCAAATCAATGTTTGCTTTTCATGTTTTCAATTTGCATAGCGTTAGACACATAGATGGATATTGTTTTTGTATCGACAAATTGATTGTCTTTTTAGTCAATCAATCTAACTTGCCTATTTTTGTATTCAAAATCGTCGTTTTCAATCCTCTTTTAGTTAAAAAAATTCGCTCAACCCCCCGTATTTTCGCCCCCGCCCACCCCCCGACTATGCAAATCAATGTTTGCTTTTCATGTTTTCAATTTGTATAGCGTTAGACACATATATGGATATTGTTTTTGTATCGACAAATTGATTGTCTTTTTAGTCAGTCAATCTAACTTGCCTATTTTGGTATTCAAAATCGTCGTTTTCAATCCTCTTTTAGTTAAAAAATTCGCTCAACCCCCCGTATTTTCGCCCGCCCCCCCCCCCGACTATGCAAATCAATGTTTGCTTTTCATGTTTTCAATTTGTATAGCGTTAGACACATAGATGGATATTGTTTTTGTATCGACAAATTGATTGTCTTTTTAGTCAGTCAATCTAACTTGCCTATTTTGGTATTCAAAATCGTCATTTTCAATCATCTTTTAGTTAAAAAAATTCGCTCCACCCCCCAAACTAAAAATCCTGGCTACGTCCCTGGTCGATACAGGTCAGTCCGGTCCTCCCCTGCTGGCTCCACTTCTGCTAGCCTCCAATCAACCGTAAAAAAAAATCCTACAAATTTATATATAGAAGAGACTAAATTCATCTATTGGCTAGCAAATCCTAGCAGTTTGACTTGATGACCTTTGCTGGAACGATTTCGCTCAAATGCAATATATACTGTTTAAACTCACACTCTCTCTCAAATCAACCATCGAAGAAATGGAAAATTCTTCCCCTTCAATCATCCCCATTTCATGCAGTTTTGATTTCAATTTAAAAAATAATTAACTCTGAACTCACCTACATCAAAGCGTTTGATATAGCTTCATTTGTTTGTGCTGAATCTCTTTAAATCTGGTTATCCATGCGGACTTCACTTCCCCTCCAAGGCCTATTTTAATTTTCCAAATTTGTCAATCTCGTCTTCTTTTGCTCACAATTTTTGTAACGAAACGAATTACAAAAATATAAAAACGTTGGGTGGTCCTGGTCATGTGGCGCCCTCTGGCCATTCAACTTTTTCCATTTTCAGCTGAATTAGAATATTAGATTTTGCAATTGTCATTGAAAGACTTTGGTTGAGTTAACCTATGTTTGGCTAATGTATATAAACAAATAAAATCACTTTTTATTTACACATTTCGTAATATTCATAAGTACTATCAATCATTCATTTTTTTTTTATCTATTTATAATTTAAACTAATTACAAGTTCTTTTCAAACAAAGTTCTAAATATAATTACCGTTTCCACTTTAGGAAAGAAAATTGATAGTTTCTCATAGGAAGTCGCAATCAAGCATTTGTAAAAGAATAATGCTAAGTGTACATTCCATGAATTACATTTTATTTGACACGATTTGTGTTTTCAAAAAGAAATGGGCGGGAAATAGTTTTTGTTTTTAAACTGACGAAATGTGTGGTATCACGTGACACAATGTAAACAATGATTTCATATATGAAGTACATGTAACATGATTGAAATAATTGTCATCTGTTATTACATATAATAGACACTTAGATACCTAAGGAATTATTTACATCGATTCCCACTAATCTTAATGCTTAGGAATATGCTAAGCAAGTGGCGAGTGTTTACAAAGAATAATGCACTAGTTTAGATGTCAGCATCTCTCAAGTACTGACAAATGAGTCACAAATTCTTGTATTTAATTAAATTTATAATTTAATGACACAAGTGATATCACCTAAACCAGCAATCCTAAACAACATTATTCGTTTATAAATTATTATAAAATGGTAAAATCAATTTTTTCATGCGAAAAATCACAAGTATTGTCCACTTATTTACCGAACAATTTTATCTATTTATAACGAAATCGTTTATATACATTTGTCAAATATATGTGAAGTGTGCATTAATTAAATGTAACATTACATATATAAGGTGGTTGCAAAATACAATTTTAAAATTAAAAAATTAGGTTTATTATATCAAAAATCAAGTCTTAATTAAATTATATTAACTAAATAATTAAATTAAAAAATATTAATTACTTAAATGTACTTATATTAAATATTTACTACCACCACCACAACCTCATGAGCACCTCACCAGCATTGTCACCTTACCACTGTAGTCAACATCACCACCAATAAAACATGCCCCAAAATCACTGTACAATCATCGTAAAACCAAATATCAAAATCACTGTACATCCACTACAAAATCAAATCCAAAATAATAGCCGCCACCACCACCACCAAAAACCACCAACGAAATTATCACCTGATTTTTGTATAAACAACTTTTAAACTTGATTTTTGAAATTGGAACTCAAAAGACCCGTCTCCATGTAATTTATACTCAATTAAAAGGACTATGACACCGCTGGGATTTTGTATTGCCAAACCACTTTGGAGCGATGCCGTTACATTAGTTGGACTTCAATAATTGAAGAATTAAAAGATTCGAACATTTCACATTGATATTACCCAATGATCCAGTCCAAAAATAGAAAGTGTCATTTTTAGTTGAACACAATTGTTGCTCAATGATATTTTTTAGTGAGGAGAGATCATGGTCCTTAAATCTTCATTTAGGGCTCGTTTGGTACGGATTCTCCAAATTTTACAGTAAATCAATTCTCATTTTCAACCACACATTCTTCAATAAAATAATATTTTTCATCACATCAATAATTTTTTCTTCTTTTTCAACCACACATTTCCCATCATATTACTATTCAAAATCAATTATTCCCCCAAAAAATCCCACCCAAACAAGTTCTTAATCAACAGTTGTGGGTCCTCCAATATAAAGGAAGCCTAGCTAACTTTACACGTCATTCTCTTGTTTTTGCTCTTGGGTCTCTCGTTTTCTCTTTTTTACTCTCTCTCACGGTTGCTCTTGCTTCGTGCGTTTTCTTCGTGACCTTTCCACTGCAGTCTATCTTCTTCTTGATGGAAAAGGTGTACGACAGTGTGGTTGATGGTATTTCAGCGTGTGAAATGTGGACAAAATTGACCTAGTTCTTATGGATCCTTTCTCGATGTCAAAAGAACCTCTCATATGAATTTTGTGCGATTTGGATGCGAATAATGTGGGTGAAATTTGGAAGATTTTGAGTAAATAATTCTAGGATCTTGTAAATATTTGTGATGGTGATATTCAAATGAAGCTATCATATACATCAAATCAAATGCTATATTTTATTAACCAATATCTTTCCATTTAAGTCAACGAACTCATCTCTCAATTCTCTCTCTTTTAATTAAAAATAAAAAATAAAAATGAACCGTAACATTGACGGCCTCCACCTGCCCTACCCTGGACCTTGGTAAATGAGGTAAATTGCAGGTTATGCCTCCAAGGATATAAAGTGGAAGGCTGCTTGTACACTTGCACTTACCCAATGACCAAATACATATTTCAGGATTCGAACCCTTGACTCGACGCCTCAAGTAAAGGTGGAGTTTTTTCATATTTTCCTTTTACTTCTTGGAGATGTGCCGTGGGGGCATCAATCTTTTAATATATCTTATATTTGGACGTGTGTTGTGAATTTTGCAGCTCTTAAGAATGCTCTATCCACGTGCCTTGACCAAAAGCCCAGTTTCTAGCCGGCATAGAGGAAAGTCAAGCAAATCATAAAATTTACCAGCAATTAAACATTTAAAAATAACAATTTTTGGCTCTATGATATATTATCTCATTTGTTTATATGCAAGTTTTAAAATAACTAATCCACTTATTAAATCATTTATTAATCTAGATTCTTGAAAAAAAAATCCTGTTCACCAAGTAATTCTATTTAAATCAGTGTTCTAAAAAGCGCACCTAGGCGTCGCCTAGACGCGAAGCGTGATAAAAAAGCTTCGCTGACGCCTAGGCGCGAAGCGTGATAAAAAAGCTTCGCTTAGGCTCAAAGCGAGAATTAAGCGGTCAACGCCAATGTTGACCGCTCTAGGCGTCCCTAGGCGCGCCTAACTACTATGGACCCCTAGGCGCGCCTTCGCTTCCGCCCATTTCAGGAGGCCCAACCTTCCCCCCTCTCCTTTTTTTTTTTAAAAAAAAATTAATTCCCAGCCCAAACCTGGTGCCCAGACCCACTTGCCACAACCCAAAATGAAGAAAGCCTTATAAGTTAATAACCCACAGCCCACGAGCCCAATAGTTTCAGCCTTTTAACACTTCGGTTTCTTCAAGGTCAAAGGCTCAAAGATGAAAAACTCCTTTGGAAGAAGAACTAAGAAGACGGGGCAGAGAGCAAAAAAATTCCATCAACGACACAGTTTCAAAATTTTTTTGAACTTATCCTTATGTAGGAATTAGTTAGTAAATAATAAATACAATATTTTATAATTTTAGATGTTTGGTATGTATTGTTTTAAATTTTTAATTGTTGAGTTTTTTTTCAATGGTTAAAAATTTAAAATACAAAAACGCTTTTTTACGCCTAAGCTCGTAAAGCTTGAAAATTGGCCTCCACGCTTAACGCTTTTTAGAACATTGATTTAAATATATGATTTACGACTGCAATTGATGTCATGCAATCGATTGATTCAAAATATTAAGTGATCGGGCTAAGCTGAATTGGTTCCTGATCAGGCATGGACTAGTTTATTTTAAAATTTATATAGTATACTAAGTTCAAATTCTAAGTTGGGCTGAC
Source organism: Fraxinus excelsior (assembly GCA_019097785.1). Lineage (NCBI taxonomy): Eukaryota > Viridiplantae > Streptophyta > Magnoliopsida > Lamiales > Oleaceae > Fraxinus > Fraxinus excelsior. Next base: position 26,193,854 of record CM032639.1, on the reverse strand, counting down.
ACTTATATTTTGACATTAAACCCCTGTTTAAGCCATATTTTTCACAAACAAATGAGTGCAATAATTATTAGAAGTTCTCTATAGTTGTATCCAAGGATGCACAAAGATAGTGTAAGGTACATATCTCGATGGCGAGACATCGTAGGTAGAGGTGGAATGCTAGATGTTGCAAAGCCAATGCAAGGGACCAAAGTTATGAGGTCGAAGTTGAACAAATAGTATCATGGCTCTGTTGATGTCAATGGTAGACCCAGCACCCGGCGAAGGGGCGTGGCCGAGCATGATGGGCTTCGCCGGAACAATGTTGGCTTGTTGGGGAAAGAAGAAGATCGGCGCGGGAGAGCCGGAGATGCGATCTTATGGCGGTTGTGCTTAACCAAGTATTTGGTTACTTGTGACCAAGTATTTAACATGTGGCCTAAAAGTTTTGACAATATGTGATTGAAAAATAATCTGTGACCAACTAATTTAAAAATCTGTAACCTCGAAATAATCTGTGACGTACAAATTTTTTGATCTATGACCTCAAAATAATCTGTGACAAAAAAACTTGACGATATATAACCAGTAAATAAATCTGTAACTTATAATTATGAATATGTGACAATTAATCACAAAATTGACTTTATTGTCCTTATTTAATAATTTTTTTAATTAATTAAATTCATACCTGATTTTTAAATTTTCAAACTATTTTACCTTACTTGTGAATTGAGATAAAAAAAAATACACCTTAAATATGAATTTTTCCCTCCGGATTTCGATCGGACCCAGGCCCATCTCGGTAACACCTTAGCAAGTAGACGCCACCACATTTTTTGTTGAGGAAATTGCACTCACCTCTACTTTTTAATTTTCCACTTCACACTTAATGTAGAAAACCCAACCCTAAACCCATTTCTATCACTTCCAATCAACCACCATCATCGTGGTTGCTGCAAAACACTAATGCTAACATGTCGGTGGATGTGTGCACGATGTACTTTGTGCTGTGGTGGGTTGTGGAATTGCGTGGTAGTACTTAGTGTTATCATGATCATCCAATTTGACTTTATTTCATCATGGTTACCTAACTTTATATTTAGTATCACCATCACGATCCAATTTGATTTTATTTCATCATGGTCACCCAATTTCAAATAACGTTTTACCATTGCCATCTAATTTCATATAACATTTCACTACAATCACTCAATTTATTTTCATCATTTTCACTAATTTTAAAAGTAGTAAAACGATAACTTTGTATTTTCACACACATACACACACACATATAGTTTTTGTTTTTAATTTTAAAAACGTTTATTTTAAAATAAGTTTTTATTTTATTTTAGAAACGTTTTCTTAAATAATTTTTTATTTTATTTTGTTTTTTTAAGGAACAATTTTTTTAAAATAACATTTTATTTTATTTTACAAATATTTTTTTAAATAAGTTTTTTTTTAAAAAATAAGCTTTTATTTTAATTTTTTTTTAAATATTGTATATATATGATGAGTTATCATTTTATCCATTTTAAAATTAATGAAAATGGTGAAAAGAAATTAGGTGGTCATGGTGACATTAAGTATAAAGTTGGGTGACCATCAATGGATTTAACCCATTAATTGAATAATTGTAATCATTAGATAATTTTTTACTAATAAATAATATGTGACATATTAAATATGTGTGACTAAAATATGTAATTGTAACCCATAAATTGTGTCATTGTGACCATTACTTTGGCTAATTTGTGACTAAAATATGTAACTTCAACTCACAAATTGTGTCTTTATAATCATAACTTTGGTTAATTTGTGACAAATAAATTATAAATGACCTATTAAATATTTGATTTATGACTAAAATAAGTAATTGTGGCTTTGTGATTATGTATTTGTGTGTTATTATGATCGCGACCTGGTTAATTAAGTTATAGGTGACAAAATTTTATTAGGCGTCATATAATGTGACCAGCTGAATTTTGAAAAGATTCCCCAAGTTTGTTCTTCTTTAAGAACACTGGTCACTTTTGAAAGTTATGTTAGCGTCGAAATTAATGGGTAGGTTAAACTATTTAAATTGAAAGATATTTTGGCTCCAATACATATTTCTAATTTGTTGATACATTGTTAAAAAGATAATGAAATCTAATATAACCCTCTTTTTTTTACCTATTGAAGTAAGACATTATTTCTCATTCGTCTCGTATTCATAGAATCTTCAATTACATGTATCAATTACACCAGTATTTAATTTCTTTACAAAGACCATATGCAAGACGTTATAATCAAGACTAATTAATTAATAATAATACAGTGCAAAATTTAGGACAATCAAGGGTCTCTATCAGTATTAAAACCACAATACAACGAAAACTTCCATCATAGAGGCAAAAAGAATGATAAACGATCACATAACTTCATAAATTTCGTCGAATATCTTTTCAACATATTCTAATGATACCGTACATTATTTCAATTTTTAAAAAATCAAAATACTTCACTTCATAGAAGATGTTTGTCTACTGGATTGCATGATGTTAGAGGATTCTTTTGAAAATCATCGAGTTCCTTCAATATCCATTTTTGACGCCATAAATTTACCATTTTTAACCGTAAAAACTGGAAAAAAAAATGAAATTGAGAAAAATTGATGTGAGTATGAGGATTGAGTGTGGGTTAGGTAGAAAATAAAAATTAACGATTATGATTTTACGTTTAATAATTTAAAATAAAAACTGAAGAAAAATGAAATTGAGAGAAATTAGTGTGAGTATATGGGTTGATGGTGGGTAGAAAAGAAAAATTAACGATTATGATTTTACGTTTAATAATTTAAGATAATTTGTATATTTAAACTTAAATCAACAATATATTTATTATTATCATATTTTAAGTTTTTTCAAAAAAAAAAAATTAAATCGATCCAAATGGATATTCATATCGTGAAATATCGAATCAAACGTTGTAGGAAAAATAAAGTTCGAAAAAAAGATATTGGAATGGGATTGAGATTGAAAATAAACATAAACAATTACTACTTTACGTTTCACAATTAATGTAAAATTATTTTTTATATTTAAAAGTTATCGCCCATATATTTATTCTGGACGTATTTCAAGATTTTCAACAAATTTTAAATCGCTTAAAACGCATATTTGTAACTTAAAATACTGAATCAAATGTAAAAAAAAAAACGGCTTAATTTAAGCTAAAAACTGAAGAAAAATGAAATTAAGAGAAATTGGTGTGAGTATGGGAGTTGAGGGTAGTTAGAAAAGAAAAATTAACGATTATGATTTTACGTTTAATAATTTAAGATAATTTTTATATTTAAACTTAATCGATAATATATTTATTGTTATCACATTGTAAGTTTTTTTTTTTAAAAAAAAACTTAAATCGATCCAAATGGATATTCATATCGCAAAATATCAAATCAAACGTTGTAGAAAAAATAAAGTTCGAAAAAATGACATTAGAATGAGGTTGAGATTAAAAAGAAACATAAACAATCACGACTTTACGATTCATAATTAATGTAAAATTATTTTTGATATTTAGAATTTGTCGATCATAAATTTATTATGACCGCACTTCAATATTTCGAACAAATTTTAAATCAGTTAAAATGCATATTTGTAATCTAAAAAATTGAATTAAAAAAAGGCTCAAGTAGCTTAGCTGAGCCGAGCCATAAAGCCACTCGGCTCGGCTCGAGATATGGCTTTATTACTCACTCTTTTATATTAGTTATAGATATCTTGAAACATTCGTAGTGATGTAATTTTCCTTTGTTGTTCTTTCATTGTTTTATTTTGATACTTTCACCCATAAGATTTATATAAATCTATGTTATTAAGAGTGTCTTTAAACATGAAATGTTCATTATTATAAATAATCAACATTTAAAATTATGTTTCAAAAGACTCTTTAAATTAACATTTTAATTTAGAGAGTGTGTTTGACTTTCCAAATTTGGAGAGCTAAACACACTCTCTATAATTAAATGCATTAAAAAAACTTCAATTTTTAATGTAGGAAATTAATAAAATAACATAAAGAAAAAGAAAAATAATAAATATTTGTTCGGAGTAGTAAAATTAAGTGTTAAAAGTAAAGAACTTGTTGGAGTACTTCAAAATTTTAACTTTTTAAATTTATAAATGCTCTCCAAATGATAGAATATACTCTTTAAAAATAGAGAGTCTCTTAGAGATACTCTAAGCTCCTATTTTACATCCTTTACTTACTTTTTTTTATTCATTTTCAACAACGCATTTACACAAGAAAATGTTTTACACGTAAATCTAAAAAAAATTCCCACTTTTTAACTACACATTCTCCAAAAAAATACTATTATTATTATTATTATTATTATTATTATTATTTTAAGGATGTCAAATAGGGGTTGAAATGTAATACTTTATGTGTATGGTCTTTTTCTTTTTATGGACAGGATTTTATCGAGAATTTGTCGATTTGAGCATATTTGGTTGTGTTTATTTAAGTTGCTACTTCTATGTAAGTAATCAAAGTGTAACTTTTCAGCATCCATGCAATTCTATAATTAAGAATTGAATTGTAATAGTAAAGTAATAAAATGATTACTTTATGAAAGAGCGAACTATCCATTATAAATCATACTATATATACCAAGGTTATACAAGTGAAAGTTAAACCCTAACTACGAGTTTAAGATTATTAATGTGACATTTATTATTATCATATTATTTTAATTATTCCAAAACAATAAATAAATAAAATAACTCTTACTTTGAAAATTTATATGAACTTCATATGTATACCCAAATCAATAATTTTTTCAACAAGCACGAGTTCAGACATTTTCTTCACGCCTTGCACCTAGACGGATTTAAACATGTAGAGTGTAGACAAGCCTTTTAGAACACAACGCTTCTTTCCTCGCAATTTTTTGTACGTTCGTGTGATATCACAATGATGCAAATATCATTTGAAATTTGGCTAAAATTGATTAATGCTATTGTCATTGGGAAAGTTTCCAACATTTTTGTTGATATCTTCAGGTCTAAGGGTCTCTTTCAAGGGAAGATGGGCTTCCACAAATAACTGTGGGTGTTTTTTCATTATAATATCAGGCTGGTTTGAGACGGCACTGTGAAATTCAGTGTTTTAAAAAGCGCACTTAGACGTCACCTGGTGCAAAGCGTGATGAAAACGTTTCGCCTTGAGTTTAAGAGGAAATTAAGCGGTCAACGTTGTCGTTGACCGCTTAATGCTCGCCTAGGCAAGCCTCAGATCCAGATTTTACGAATGCCTGATTTTTTCCTTTTAAAAAATAAAATAAAATCCACAGTCCAGACTCAGTAGCTCACCATCCCTTCAAACTTCAAAAACTCCACTCCAGAGAATTGAGAAGATGGAAGAACGGAAAAAAGATAATACTTTAAAATGAATTGGAGTCCAATAAAGAATTAGACTAGATAAGATTTAAACTACAAGTTATCTACGTTATGTATTTATGATTTTGAAATTTATCTTTATGTAGGAATTGTTAAGTAAATATAGTATTTTATAACTTTAGATTTTGGTATGTATTATTGAATTATTTTACTATGATTTTAAAAACTTTTTTTTACTCATAAACTTCGCCTAGGCTCGCTTAGACCTGTAAAGCTTGAAAGTTGGTCTCCACGCCTAGTCACGCTTTTTAGAACACTGGTGAAATTTAAATATTGTAACCCCGTTGGCACCTACCATGTATAATGCATTGTAATATGGAAAATTCTATATTTACAGGGTTTATCCTTACAGGTTTTTTACAAGTGCGGCATCTTTTGTCACCTTTGTTTTTTTTTTTTTTTTTCGTTGTCCAATCAAAAACTGTCAAATGTATCCATAAAAATTCTGGCGGTGCTCTTTTCCGTATGTGTAGCACAACTCATTGTTTTATAAGGATTCTTTCTAATAAATATTGTAATTGGGAACCCTCAACATTTCTAAATTGGTAGTAAATTGTGTTAAACTGATATAGTTTATGATATAGAAATTTTATTTGTGAAAAATTTAGATCCAAAAATGGATTTTTATTTAAAATTGGCCAATTTTGGAGTTTGACACGTTCAAATTTCAACTTGACCAACTTAAAATAATACAAATACGGAAAATAGCCATGAAAGTTTCAGATATTTTCATAAGTTTACAATTATTGAGTGAGTCGAATTTCCAAACTCAACAATCGTATGAGCATAGTATTTTTGACGTGTGAATTGCGCAAAATTAGGACACACTTGAGCCAAGAGAATGTGAAAGCAAGCTTAAGTCAATTTGATATTATTGGATTGATGATCATTATTAGTCTACGTGGCATGGTATCATTGCCCCGTACAAAATTCATCTTCACTATATGTTGTATCAATAACCCCACTGTCACACGTACGAAACAGTAATATTGATCCATGACATCAACTCAAGTTGTTAAGATCAAATGCAAATCCAAGCAATCTTCTCGGAAAACTGGGTCGGAGTTTTCGAGATCAAATCACACAACTCCAATAACGACTTCATTTTCAATCAAATAGCAAAACTCTTGATTTAAGCTTGGCTGAGCTTCGGATCTATAAAAATTGTTGGATTTTAACAACGGAATTGAAAATTTCGAAGGATGAACGGAAAATGTATAGTAAATGTGATCGGAATTTTTAGATGAAAGGTATATCATTATATTTTCTAATCAACTGCTCATTACTTGGAGTCTATGAATGGCCGATAAATCTCACCGGCGGCAAAATCAAGCTGGATTTGAGGACGAGCTTCTGATCCGAAATATTCGGAAAATCCGGTTATAAACCATTCAAGTACGGGTTGACCCGACCAATTCCAACTGGAAAGAGGAAGTAAATAGTGTTTGCACTTTCACATGCCTCTTTTTCTATGGAACCTTCTGGACAACTGTTCCTTTCCTTTTTATAAATAAAAATCTCCGCTTGGAACGTGACGCCAACCGTCCCTTTCCTTTTTATTTATAAACAAAAGTTTCTGGTAATTTACGCAGTTACATAGATTTCCTTTATTGTCCTTATCCTAAATACTACTAACGACTTTTAGAATAAAAAATATTACTTCTTGTGGTTCATTTGGCTATGTTTGGTAAGATTTTTAATAGATTTTGATGAAAGAAAAAATGATGAAATGTGTAGTTGACGATTTAATGCAAAACTTTTTAACTCTATCAGACGGGATCTTGGTAAAACAGAAGATAGTATTAATTAATTAAAATTTTTCAATCACGTATTTCATTAACTTTTATTAAAATTTACTAAAAATTTAAATTTTTAGATAAAGGTAACAAGACCAATTTCGTCCTAAAATCCCAGAAACTCAAACTCGAAGTGTGAGTTCTTGGAACTACCTCAACGAAAGTAAAGACCAATATAACCGAGTTTCATTTCATCAATGTATATGACATTCTTTCTATTGACTCTCTCATATATGTTTTATCAATCGTAAAGACATACATTATAGTTTTATCACTATAGCGCGTTTGATCCTCATTTTTTTTTTTGCTAAGAATGCATTTTAGAATAGGAGATTAATAAAAAAATGTATTGTAAAAGCAAGAAAATTTTGAATTTAATTTAATATTATTTTATTTAAGAACGTGTGATTGAAAAGAATAGAAAAAAAATGTATTTTAAAAATAATGAAGATTGAGACTTGTCAAGTAATTAGATTAATATTTTCTTTAACAAATATCTATATTTTTCAGAGCACAACCTTGTCAATTGAATTATTTACCAAAAAAATTGGATTATTTTACAGGGTGGAGAAGTTATTTTATTTGATTGAAGAAATTTCGATATACGAGATATCACCATATCATGTATATTGAAATTATTATGTCTTTGTTTGACATTCGTTAATTTCTCATTCTTATTCATATTCTATATTTTAACCATATATTCTTCAAATAAAATAATATTACAAAAAAAAAAACTTTACATCACTCTTTCACCATACATTCTCACATTAATCACTATTTAAAAATTTCTATTTTCCTCAAAATTAGATTCAAACCCAACATATGTAAATATATCATGTACATGGGAAAGTCCCCTTGTACATAATGGGGGATTATCGAATGGTGTACCCCCTCACAATGTGTGCGGGTCCTATGTGTGTTTTAAAATGACGGTTCGTGGTCCCCACCTCCTAATGTGAATGGAGTGTAAACGATTAGGTAAAAAATTATGTACATGTAGTATAACCCTCGTGTACATATGGTACCATCATAATTATAAATAACGAGGTCAAGAATGTAATTCCAACTACGATTGAAAGAATCTAGCTGACACGTCATGAATTTTCTTCATATAACGACTTTGCCAACAACGTTAGCTATTGTATGGGGCCCAGTCCTATACGAGTGTGCGATCCAGATTCACTCCAAACCTAAACGCAACGTATAATCCGACGCTTCAGATTATGTCACGCAGACAGTGTGTCGCATCTTAAACGTCGAGGAAAGAAGTCGAGGTCAGCCTGCAAATAAATTGATTTCCGGCCATCGATCACTTACCCCTAGAAAATCAACGGTCCAAAGACTGCCCGTAATTTTTCTGGGCAGATCTTACCGCCTTTAAGAAGCCTGCGATTCCACTCCCAATCCTCGCTCAATCCCCAAAACCCAATCTTTACACAAGCACGTGTTTACGTACCCCGTTTTTCCCCGTTTAAAGATTAAAGATTCCGGTGAGCGCGTGGCTTTTGAGGCGTTTTCTTTCCAACTATAAGATTATACATGTTTTTGGATAGATTTTGTCCGAGATCTGCCGGAACTGAGCTGCGCCGTTGCAATTATGGCGTCAGCTTTGTTTGCTAGTCAGAATGAATCTAGCTGGGTCCACATGGGTAAGAAGATCCCGAGCTCCAATTCTCGCCTAAATAAAAACCCTAATCCTAATTCTAACCCGAAGAAAAAGCAAAAGCAAAAGCAATTTCACCATGTACCCACCAACGGAGGTGCCGCCGGACGTTATAATGACGATTCCCCCGTCGTCACACAGACTGCCTCCGACGATGCGTACTCCTTCAACCAGACCTCGACAAGACGTAGCGGTTTCAACCACGGTGAATATTTGACCTACAATGTCTCATCGTACACCAAATCCGAGCTTCTCGAGCTCCGCAGACGCTTGGCTGCAGAGCTTGAACAGATCCGAGAGTTCCGGGCCCAAATAGATACGAGTCAATTCAACATCAACAATCATCCATTATCTCGGGGGAAATCAAAGAAATTGTCGGGCAACAAGCGGCCTGTAGCTTCGTTAGTATCTAATGAGGACCCTAAGAGGCTGTCCAGTGGATTAGACAATGAAAACTTTGGTTTGGAGGCCCTGATTAATTACCAGGATATGTTGAAACAATGCAAGCAGATTTTGACTAAACTAATGAAACACAAGAATGGGTGGATTTTCAATAAACCTGTTGATGCAGTTTCCTTGGGGCTTCTTGATTATAATCAGATTATTAAGCAGCCTATGGATCTTGGGACGGTAAAGTCAATTCTTGTCAAGGATTTGTATCCTTCGCCGGTTGAGTTTGCTGCAGATGTGAGACTGACTTTTAGTAATGCTCTGTTGTATAATCCGAAGACAGATCAGGTGCACAGTATGGCAGTGCAGCTATTAGCACGATTTGAGGAATTGTTTAGGCCAATTCAAGAAAAGATTGATTCTTGTAATATGCAAAGTAGAGAAAGAGAATTTCAAGCATTCCGGGTTAATGATGAAGTTCAATTTTCAGTTAATGAAGAACTGCAGGGCAGTTCATGGGATAATCATAATCAGATTATTGCATCCCCCGGACTGGGAATGGAAAAGAGAAGTGAACCAAGGTTGAGTCCGGCCCCGGTTCCACAAATGCCAAAGAAACCTGAGAAAGCACCAATGCATACACATTCGAGTTCCTCAACGCCTTCGTATCATCCTCCTTTGCCAATGGATCAGCCAATTCTGGAGGAAACCCCTTCTCCTGTGAGAGATCCCCCGCCAGTAAAGGAACAGAAAGTTGGAAGAGGGCCAACAGTGAAGCAGCCGAAGCCCAGGGCGAAGGATCCAAATAAGAGGGATATGAGTATGGAAGAAAAGCATAAGCTTGGGCTTGGGTTGCAGAGTTTGCCTCAGGAAAAAATGCCACAATTGGTTCAGATTATTAGGAAGAGGAATGAACGTTTGGCGCAAGATGGGGATGAAATTGAGCTTGATATTGAGGCCCTTGATACTGAGACTCTTTGGGAACTTGATCGGTTTGTGACTAACTGGAAGAAGATGGTGAGCAAGACAAAGCGACAAGCTTTGATGATAAACAACAATTTACCTGCTGCTCCGACTTCTCCCATTGCTGAGACTGTTATGGTATTGCTCGATCCATATTTGATTTTGTATTTGAATGACCTGGATATTTTATTTTATTTTATTTTTGCTTGGGAACTGTTGAGGTTTACTAACTTGCTTATATATTTTAGAGTGCAATGGGCGAGGCTAATGATTTGGAAAATAGACCTCAAAAGAACGAGGACGAGGATGTGGACATTGATGATGATATGCCTGCTACAAACTTTCCTCCGGTGGAGATTGAAAAGGACGAAGGAGGAGGGGGAGGCAGTCATGATCGAGACCATGATCATGGCAATGCCTCTAGCAGCTCCAGCAGTTCCAGCAGCTCAAGTAGTGGTGGTTCCTCATCTTCCAGTGGTACTGAATCTTGCGTTTCTACTTTTGTGTCGATGAATTTCTTTATTGGAATTCCAGTATCAAAAGACATTGTTCATGGACTGCTCATTAGTTTGAGCTTTGTCATTACAGATTCTGATTCCGGGAGTTCCTCCGGTGGTGGCTCTGATGCAGATGATGCTCATTCCTGACATTTTGTTTTAAGCAGTTTGCTTAAAATTAACTGGCTCCGGATCGAAACTTTGTGCCTTGGCCTTAGTGTTGTTTGTTTACCTTAGATTTTTTATTCATGAGGTAAACATACGTCATCATGGTTTTCATAATATCTTGCATCTCTCTATCTGTGTATATATGGTGATTGGGTGAAAATTAAAACTAATATTTCAGAGATTTGCGAAGACAGCTCATGAAGGAAGAAAATGGAACTTGGATGGGGATCTTCACGGACCGATCGCATTTATGTGGATTATTCAAGAATCCAAGGCGACTTTCCTTGTAGAAAGAACTAATCAATTAACTTCAATGAAAACGGTTTCACTGGGCTAGGCTCCATGTAACCCAAGTTCTAAGAAATTTGGTTGTTGCCTATGAAGGTCAGTTTAGCTATGATGATTGGGTTTCCCAATCAAGGCATGCTACATGTACATTCATTAGTGGGCCCACTAATAGTGAGTGGGTTGCAAAAATTACAATCCACTGATAGATTTTTCCTTCCCAATCAGGGTTGAGAAGCAAGAAATGTAGAGAACAAATGAGATTGTTGTACAGTTTTTTTTTTCTTCCCTGTCATAAATAGCATTCAATGAATTTTTTCCAGTTTTCTTGGAATAATTAGCATTATAGAAATTTCAGTTGCTGTCAGTGTCTGAAATAGATATTTTATTTTCTGAAATTGATATTTGAAATGATTGGGAGTTTTATATATTTTACTGCCAGTTTGGAGATAAAGTGAAAAGACAGAGACGAACGTGGGATTGTGAGGTTGCCAAAACATAAATTTGCGTTATGCCAACTCAAATGTAATTAAACCAGAGTAATGCTAGAGGTATTTTGGGGGCTACATAAGGGTGTCCATTATGGACACCCTTATGTAGCCCCCAATGTACAAGTAGAACAATTCATTAAACAATTATGTGAATTTTTCGCAGATTATAAAGAAACTATTGTGTTGGGTTAATGACTGTGGTCCGTTCCTTCTTTCCCATCTTTCATCCCTCACCAAGTGGAAGGAGAAACGGACACGAGGAGCTAGGGGATCATGGGGTGGGCTGAGGTGGGGAAAGGCGGTTTTGAATAGTAAAATTTTGAAGAATGTGCGATTGAAAATTATGAAAATTTTTTGAATTTACATGTGGAATATTTTAGGGTAATTGGCGCAAAATGTTCTTACCTATGACGGACTTTGTGGAAAACATCATTATGTTTGATTTTTTAGTGCAAAACGTTCATATCTTTGTATTTTCTTGCGCAAAACGTCATTTTTACCAATTTTTAACATAAAATGACCATTATACCTTTCTATATAAATAAAACAAAAAAGAAAAGAAAAGAAGAATAAAGTTAAATAGTTTTAACTTAATTTAAAAAATTCTAAACCCTTATAAATGATTTGGTTAGAAAAATCTTCCACTAAAATTGAAGTGTTCACTCAAAAAATTAGGCACTTGAAAAAAATTGAATTATTAAAGATATAATTTCTATTGACAATTTATAGATAATCAAATTTCATTTTCAATGACAAGTATCATTCACTTATGAAGATGAATGATTTAATAAGTATCGGTACTCATCTTATACTAAGCAAAATGACATGTCATATCAATCAGTTGGTGGATAGCAAATTAAATTTAAATGTTTAAAACTCACGATACAATTATCTACAAATGAATGATGCTCATTAAATCAATTCTCGACTTATCAATCATTTCACGATCTATTTATAACATTCGTAAATAATTCCAAAACGGAGACTTAATGAATGGTTGTCGATAAGGATTATTCTACACTTACCTACCAATTTACATAAAGTTTTATATAATTGACAAGTGGTGCCTCCCTATTGGGGGAAGTCCGGTGCAAAATTTTATGTACATTAAGTTTAATCCTGTCGATAAACCCCCTTCAATGCGTAAAAGTCAAAAATGAAAGTATCATTTGAACCACAAAAGAATCCCGAAAGACACCCAGTTGCCGACTTTTTTTCCATCGACGCATAGTTCCCATGAATACACCGCAGATACCACCAGCCATGTGATGCACAATCACACTAAAATTATGTAAAGGCAACTTTACATACCGAAAAAAGTGTAGTTTTTATTAAGCAATAAAAGCTTCTGCCCCAAATTAATATCACCCAAATTTAACTTGAAAATCTACTGCTCAAAGAGTTTCCTTCTGAGCAAGTACGTTCACGATACGGAACTTCTAAATTGTAATACAACCAAGCCTTCCCAAAGGAGGTAAAATTAAAACTACAAAATTGCAGAACACTAGTCAAATGAAAAATTTTACTTCTTTGCCTCCTCATACTCTGCTTCTGGGGCCTGGTCGCCGCCCTGAGCACCCCCAGAGGAACCACCAGAACTACCGGTCATGTGCTCCCCAATTTTTGATACAGCTTTATTTGCAGCATCAAGTTTTGCCTTAATCTCGTCAATGTTATCCCCGGACAATGCAGATCTCAATTCTGAAACGGCTGACTCAATTTCTGACACCACTTCACTTGGAACTTTCTCCCTGTACTCATTGACACTCTTCTCGATACTGTAGATGGTGGTGTCCGCACTGTTTTTGATATCAATCAAAGCCTTTCTTTCTTGGTCTTTCTGAGCATGCATCTCAGCCTCCCTAACCATATTGTCGATCTCACTTTCAGATAAACCACCCGATGATCTAATGGTAATCTGCTGCTCTTTACCGGTGGTCTTGTCCTTTGCAGAAACAGTGACAATTCCATTGGCATCAATGTCAAACGTGACTTCTATCTGAGGCATGCCCCTAGGAGCTGGAGGAATACCCACGAGGTCGAATTCACCTAGGGACTTGTTGTCGGAAGCCATCTCACGTTCTCCTTGCAAAACTTTAATTCCTACTTGGGTTTGGTTGTCAGCAGCTGTTGAGAAAACCTGAAAATAAAGCGACAACAATTAGGAAGCATCAACAGAGAACTCGAAGCCTAACAATTATGAGGTGGCCTGAAGAAAAGCAGGTTTGTTTCATTCTATATTGAAGAAATCTTAGCACCAACAAAGTGTAAAGCTGAAGGATCAATTAGTCTGTCTCAGATAAATGATTCAAGAAATGAGCCATCATAATGAAGGAAATTGTACATGAACTGCTGCAAGTGCTTACCTGACTCTTTTTTGTGGGAATGGTAGTGTTTCTATTGATCAACCTCGTAAAGATACCACCCAGTGTCTCAATACCAAGTGATAGAGGAGTAACATCCAGGAGAAGCAACTCTTTCACATCACCACGGAGGATGCCACCCTGAATGGCAGCTCCCATGGCAACTGCCTCGTCAGGATTCACCCCTTTGCTTGGCGACTTGCCAAAGATTTCTGAAACAATTTCTTGAACTTTAGGTACACGGGTCATTCCTCCAACAAGGAGAACTTCATCAACCTCCTTTGTTGAAATGCCAGCATCCTTTAAACAATTCTTGCAAGGAGCCTTAGTCCGCTCAATCAAGTTATTCACCAAAGCCTCGAACTTTGATCTGGTCAATGTTATATTCAAATGTTTAGCCCCAGATGCATCCGCAGTAATAAAAGGCAAGTTGATTTCAGTCTGAGACGTTGAAGAAAGCTCTATCTTTGCTTTCTCAGCTGCCTCCCGAAGTCTCTGCAGAGCAAGCTTGTCTTTTGCTAGATCAATTCCCTCAGTCCTCTTGAACTCACTCACCAAAAATTCCAACAGAGTATTATCAAAATCCTCTCCTCCCAAAAATGTGTCACCATTGGTGGCTTTCACCTGCACAGAAAATGAGTGCTAGTATGAAACCAAGAAAATAGAAAACAGCAATGAAGAGATAAAATTGCCAAAGAAATTTTGGATACCTCAAAGACACCATTTGATATCTCCAAGATGGAAACATCAAAGGTTCCACCTCCAAGATCAAAAACAGCAACAAGACCCTCCTTGTTGTTCATACCATAGGATAATGCAGCAGCCGTAGGCTCATTAATAATTCTCTGCACATCAAGGCCAGCAATTCTTCCTGCGTCCTTAGTAGCCTGTCTTTGAGCATCATTAAAATAAGCCGGAACAGTGACCACAGCTTTGTTTACAGATTTTCCAAGGTAGGCCTCTGCAGTTTCCTTCATCTTAGTCAGAATAAAAGCTCCAATTTGGCTAGGGGAGTACTGCTGCCCATTGGCTTCAACCCAAGCATCTCCATTTGAGGCCCTGACGATTTTGAACGGAACCATCTTCATTTCCTTTTGTGTCTGAGGATCGTCAAAACGTCTACCAATTAGCCGCTTAGTTCCAAAAACTGTGTTTGTCGGATTGGTGATAGCCTGCCGTTTTGCTGGTGTACCAACGAGTAGCTCTCCTTTTTGGTTAAAAGCAACCACCGACGGAGTGGTCCGAGCACCCTCAGCATTCTCAATAACTTTTGGGTTCTGCAAACAACTAGAGTTTAAAAAGAGCACACCAACATTAACAAGCATAGGGCAAATATTCAACTGTAAATAGAGATTTTACCTTCCCTTCCATGACAGCAACACAAGAGTTTGTAGTACCCAAGTCAATACCAATCACATCATTCCCAGCCGGTTTTGTGCTGTATAAAGAACAGAATGAGCATTGAATTTCGAAAGGCAAGATTCCACAGCCAATAAGCGACAAATATAAAATGCAACATACCTGAATGGCCTAGCAAGACCTGCCCATTTGGTACCTAGTGCCCATGAAGGCTTGCTGCTTACAGTCAACTGAAAAAAGCAACAAAAACTAAATGATAAGTCTAAATAAATTTTAGCAAGTTCAGCAAGGCAAATGCACAAGCCCCTAATATATAATATAAATGAGCTTCTACAGATGTAGGGATACTTGTGCTAATAGTGGATGCTCAGTGGGAACTAATGAATAACAAAATAGCATCCAAATGAGAAGTATGATAGCAACTTCTAAGATCACTTTTTGCAGCTCATATGGCTATTGGAAAACCTCAGGTCGTACAACGGACGGCCCCTTTTCCCACCCCCACCACCGGCCCACAAAAAAAATAAAAAAATCCGTAGTTTGGGAATCGGCCAAGTGAAACCAAGATGAAATGAGTCTCTCTGGTACACAAGTTAAATTCTCTGAGTATAATACTATACGCAATCTAAACAAACTACAGCTGAATATTGGGAAAGTTATATAAGTGCTCAAACAAGCCGATGATTTTTTCATTGGGAAAGTAATACAGAGAAAGAAAGCTTGTTTTAATTTGCTTAAAAAGAGAACCTTTTGAGACAACAGAATCCAAAATAGCATATTAAGCAATCAAATTACGCATTTATCTAGCTTTTTACTCCCAATTTTTATGCCCCTAATTAGCAGCGCCCTTCGAAGGAAAAAAAAAATATATCTAGACTAAAAGAGCAGCATCAGGCAGTACCAAACGATCCGCATGCAATGGATCCATAGTATCCATACACAGAGACTTAAGTAAAACACAAAAACAAGTTATTAAACATAATTATCAAAAACTAGATCAGAAAATGAGTAAGTGAAATAGAGAAGTACCGTTTTGTAAGCAGAGAGAGAGGCAGAGGTAAAGTCACGTCGACGGAGAGATTGGAGGAGGACGGCGGTCGCCATTTGAGAAGAGAGCTTTTCCGTGACTCAGTGACTGGTGGTTGGAGATGCTAGGGTTTAGGGTTTATGAGGGAGAGGGCAGATATTAAAAAGAGAAGATAAACTTTCTCCCGGCGAGTTTCGATATGATATATATATATGAGGGAAAAAATTGAAAAATTGCGTGTCAGATGGTTCTAGAAAATATCGTATCGCCCATGTTATCGTACGAGAAGAAGTGGAGTGTTGCCCAAGTTCAACGTTTAATTTTGCTTATAGAACGACGTCGTTCACCAATGGATAAATAGTTTAATTTCTTTTTCACTTTCCTCCTCTTAAATAAAATTTATAAATTTTTTGACTAGATTAACGGAGAATCCGTGCTTAAAAAATAAGGAAATATTTTGAATTTACATGTAATATTATTTTATTAAAGAATGTACGGATAAAAAGAAGAAAGAAAGACGTATTTTGAAAATAATGAGATCAAATGAAAGCTTACCACCCTTTCATATATTTGTGGAAAAGTA
The DNA here is from genome assembly GCA_019097785.1 of Fraxinus excelsior. Classification (NCBI taxonomy): domain Eukaryota; kingdom Viridiplantae; phylum Streptophyta; class Magnoliopsida; order Lamiales; family Oleaceae; genus Fraxinus; species Fraxinus excelsior. The sequence goes on along the minus strand of CM032639.1, from coordinate 26,176,837 downwards.
GGAAAATATTTCTTGTACCTAATTATTTATACAATACTCCATCCGTCCCAATTATATAGGTTTATTTCGTTTTTCACACTTATTAAGAAAACTTCTTTAATGCCATTGAAAAATTATTTTTTGTCAAAATCTTTACTAATGTACCTCATATTTAATTTTCAGTATGTAAAACTAAATTATTATTGGAATTAATAAAGAATTTGAATAAGGAGACGAATGAGAGTTGTTCTATTTTTTCAAAAAGTGGGAAATGTGTGTATTTGGATGATTTCAAGAAGTTGGCATGTTAAGTGAGGAAAATTTAATAAGAGTATATTGGTAAAGTGACACAACAGAATATTCTATATTAGGAAACATACCCATATATTTGGGACAAAAAATAAAGGAAACTCGGCCTATATAATTGGGACGGATGAAGTATTTTATATAATGATGATGTGCTAAAATGTAAATAGGAAAGTTATTTGATTGATAAGATTTTGATCCAATTAAATTTCACATCATCCATTGGTAAACTATTATGTATGTGTAACATAATCGAGAAAAATGAGCCCCTATTTGACAACCATTAAAATTGTTGTAAATGGTAAGTTTATTGGTGAATGACAATTATACCCCTGTAGCCATACAAATTATTACCATATGTATCAATATTCCTTCCCTATTAAATATACGATTTTGGTTCTCATTATAATATATAAAATTTTATTGACTTTTATTCTTTCTTCTCTTTTTCTCTATTTTTCATAATACGTTATCAGCATGATTCTCTTGAAATCAAAGCTAATTAATTAGAAGATTTTTATATATACACGAATTCATGCATACCTATCCTAATTTGTGCATAACAGAATTCATTGTAGATTTCCACGTCATTTAAATATTTATTTAGAAAAAAAAAATCTTATATGTTTACTTCTGCAATTAAAATTGCCAATAGGTCCAAGGATTGTGCTATGGGTAATTGTACCTATAGGGATGTTCATAATGGACCCCCAGCGCCCCCTTATTAGGTGACGCCAATTGGGGGCGTTGAGTGGTCCATTATGGACACCCCTATGGGTCTCATACCCATAGTAGTTTCCTAGGCACAATAAGCAAATTTGGAATTATGTAATCATTCTTTATGAAAAGTTATTTGTTTTTGTTCTTTACTAAATTCAGCCCCAATATATAGGTTCAACTATTAATGATGGCATCACGAATGGTCCACTTGGAATATTGGACCAAACACAAGGACAAGTTGGTGATGCTAAATTTATGAAGGTATCGTCGTTTAATTTGTGATTTGTTTTAATTTATGATTTATGCCTTGTGGATGTGATCTTATTTATATTAACGTGTTTTATGTTCACGTATATATTATTATTGTTGTTGTTGAATTTTTTTTTGTTGATAATATATTATATTATTGTTCCTAAGTAACACACTAATCTTGTTATTTTAGTTATATTTTGTTTGCTCTCGAAAAGCATAATTAAAAATTATATTTAAATTTTTATACACTTTATTATTTTAAATAATAATATGTTTTTGCTCCCAAAGAGCATGATGTTACGATTCCAATATTTCAGAATAATATTATATTGTTGTTCCTTAAGTAGCACATTATTATTGATATTCTTGCTAGATTTTACTTGCACCAAAGAGCATAATTATGTAAAGTTTAATATAAATTGTGTTTTTCCAGAAAAGTAAATTTAAATAATTTTATTATAATAATATTTGTTTCCTCCTGAAGAACATAATTATAATGTTCAATATTTTAGAAGAATATTGTCATATTGTTCTTGAAGAAGAAATAATAAAGAATAACGTGTTCTTCGAAATAGCACATATTTCGAAGAATATATCATTTTGAATTCATGTTTATCTCTAAAAGAAAACATACAACTAATGTAATGAAGACATTAATTAGTTTGATTACTTGAATGATATATGATTATATAATGTTTAATTATATTTTTCGAAACTAAATAATTGAATTATATCTTATATTGAATCAGAAGTTTAATTTGATTTTATTGTTTAACACGATCAATGGGATTATCACTAGACAAATAATGATGCGAAATTAAAAATTCAAATGGATATTTAACGGAGAAACAGAAGATTCTTCAATCCAATGATTTCCTATATATTATTTGTTCTCTTTATCGACAATTGATCATTATACATCAATAACTAAAGTAGAGACTGAATGTGTATGGTTGAGGAACATGACTCATCATATTCAAGTATGATATGAATTAATTTCGACAAAAGATAGTCCAATAATTTTGTATGAAGATAATGTTACTTGTATTATACAACTCAAAAGATGTTATATCAAATGTGACAAGACGAAACATATTTCTTCAAAATTCTTTCATACACATGAGCTTCAAAAAAATGACGACATCAACATTCAACAAATTCGTTCAAGTGAAAATGTAATGATTTATTTACAAAAAAAAACTACAAACATCTATATTCAAGAAATTAGTTCACAAAATTGGAATGCGCCGACTCAAAGATTTTCAATGATCAACATCAGGGGGAGTAGCTGTACTTTTTTTCCATCGCTTATGTTTTATTTCACTAAATTTTTCTAGTAAGGTTTTAATGAGGTATCATTTATCTTTAATACTTCAAAATAACTGTACTCTTTTTTCCTTCGTTTGAATTTTTTGTCCCATTGAATCTTTATCAAACAAAGTTTTAACGAGACGGATATTTTGTAATATGTCATTCAACGAGGAGTGTTGTAAATGGTAAGTTTATTAGTGAATGACAATTGTACTCTTGCAACCCTAGAAATTATTACCATATGTATTTATATTACTTCCTTATAAATATAGGGTTTTAGTTCTCATTATAATATACACAAATCTATAGACTTTTATTCCATCTTCTATTTTTCTCTCTCTTTTTCATAACACGTTGTTAGCATGATTCTCTCAAAATCAAAGCGAATTAATCAAAAGCTTTTTATACATACACAAATTCATTCATATCTATCTTAATTCGTGCATGGCAGAATTCATTGTAGATTTCCACGCCATTTAAATATTTATTTAGAAAAAAAAAAATCTTATACGTTTGCTACTACAATCAAAATTGCCAATAGTCCCAATAAGCAAAATTTGAATTATGTAACCATACTTTATGAAAAGTTATTTGTTTTTGTTCTTTACTAAATTCAACCCCAAGATATAAGTTCAACTCTCAATGATGACATCATGAATAGTCTACTTGAGATATTAGACCACATACAAGGACAAATATATATATATATAACACTAATCTTGTTGTTCTAGTTATATTTTGTTTGCTCTCGAAGAGTGTAATTAAAAATTATGTTTTTACGCCCGAAGAGTAAATTCTTATACAATTTAATATTTCAAATAATATTATATTTTTGCTCCCGAAGAACGTGACATTATGATTCCAATATTTCAGAATAATATTACTTGTAGATTTGTCTATTACAAATATTATTTCTTATTAAGTAGCATGATATTATTGATATTCTAGTTACATTTTACTTGCTCCGAAGAGCGTAAATTATGTTTTTACTCTAGAAGAATAAATCCTTAAATAATTTTATTATAATAATATATGATTTCTCCTGAAGAGCATAATTATAATGTTCAATATTTTGGAGGAATATTGACATATTGTTCTTGAAAAAAAAAATATAACGTACTCTCGAAGCAGCACGTGTTTCGAAAAATGTATCATTTTGAATTCATGTTTATCTCTGAAAGAAAATATATAACTAATGTCATGAGGACATTAAGTAGTTTGATTACTTGAATGATATATGATTATATAATGTTTAATCATATTTTTCGAAACTAAATGTTTGAATTATAACTTATATTGAACCAGACGTTTAATTTGAATTTATTGTTTGAAACCATCAGTTGGACAATCACTAAACCAATAATAATGGGAAATTAAAAATTCAAATGGATATTCAACGAAGAACCAGAAGATTCTTCAATCCAATGATTTCCCATATATTATTTGTTCTCTTTATCGACAATTGATCATTATACATCAATAACTAAAATAGGGACTAAATTTCCTATATTTTTGAAAATTAATTAGGGTGATAAATGGGGTCACGTCACCCACCACGTCGACCATCTAGATATTGTTTGTATCTAGTAGATTTGATACAAAATACTAGATTATTGCATAGTGTTTGCAACCTGAAGCTTGTGAAAATACTACTCAAATTATGAGCATAATTCTCAGATTATATAATCAAGACGGCGTGTCTTGTTAACACTAGTGATCCTAAATCTCAAATTTTTAGTAAGTATTAATTTAGATGTCGATAAATGGTTTAACATTATTGTTTGTTAAACGCCTTTAATTAATTTAATTGAGAACAAAATACTTTTAATTTCTGTTTAAAAAATGCATCATGCCAACATCAAGTTCTTTCTATTATAATTGGCTTATGGTAATAGCTTGATTTCTTCATCTAAATATTTGATAGTACGATATATGTACAATTAATACACAACATTGCATTGAGATGGAAAGTAAAGAATGTTGAGAATAAATGTGTAGTATTAACCTTTATCTCAGTGGGTGATATTTTATAACTCAGAAAAAATGATTGTCAATTTGACTTGACAATTCTCTCAGCATTAGGGGGAGAAATTAAGAAGATGAAAATAATGTACAAATATATCATTATATAAATCATTGCAAAAGACAATTTGAACCACAAGTTCGAAGGAAAATTTATTTAGGTACATTTACTGACCAAATAGATTAACAATCTCACATATTAGCTTTAAATGCTTAAACTTGAATTGACTCCTCAAAGGATAATTCGTTAATATTATGTTTGATAAATTCATGACACGCATGAAACGTGATGATATTTAATTCTATTACAAAATCCTCCAAACAAAATGGAGTAATTGGTAAAGATGGTGTTATTAAAGAAGCATATACTCTTAATGAGTATAACATATTATATAACCCTAGAAGATGTTGAAAATTGAGTTATCTTAATAAATTATACCATTATGTGAAAAGAAAAAATAATCGAAAAAGAAAAGAAAAAGTTGTCGGCAACATTTTTGTGCATATTGTACCGCTTCATATAGCGATGACATCGAAATAAATGCACTGAAGCCTTGAAGTATATAAATCGAAGTAATGATTGAGCAAATAAAAGGACGCATGTGTATAATCGCCTTAGCGAATACTTGTTGAAGGAATACTATAAAAATGACGATATCTGTCCATGTGTTTTCATAAAGAAAGCAAATATTGAATTTGCAATTGTGGCAGTTTATGTTGATAACTTAAATTTAATTGAAACTTCTAAAGAGCTCAACAAAACTGCAAATTATTTAAAAAATGAATTTGAGATTAAACATTTGGGAAAATCAAATTATGTCTCGAGTTGCAGATTGAACATTTCTCAGAAGAAATATTTGTTCATCAATCTACATATACAGAAAAAGTTTTAAAACGATTTTATATGAATAATGCACATTCATTGGCATCACCTATAATTGTTCGATCACTTGATGTGAAAAATGACCATTTTTCGTCCACTTGAAGATGTGAAAAAGATTCTTGATCCTGAAATACCATATCTTAGTACAATTAGAACATTAACTTTCGTTACCTAAAGGGTACTATGAATTTGGGATTATTTTATTCTCAAAATTTTTCATTTCTCTTTGTACTTAATTTATATGTATCAATTTTAAAAGAGATATATTTTTGAAAAAGATATTTGCACTTACATTGCACAAACTTTTTATACTTCTTCATATTGAAACTTTAATTGAATCAAACTTATAAATATCATATTCATCAAAGTTTCTAATTTCTCTCTTAGTACTTAATTTATTACAAATTATTCATTGAAAGAGAGATATATTTTTTAAGAAGATTTTTGGACTTATATTGCATGAACTTTTTTTTTATTCTTCATATTGAAATTTTGATTGATTGAACTAAACTTATAAAATCATCACATTCATCGAAGTTGCTCATTTCTTTTTTTAGTACTTAATTTATTACAATTATCATTAAAAAAAGATATATTTCTTGAGAAGATTTTTGAACCTACATTGCATTTATTTCTTCATCTCCTCATTGAAACACTTTGATTGATTGAATCTAATTCTTGACTATCATATTCATCAAAAAATTTCATCTAAGACTCGAACTATCATTTATTACTATTCATTAAAGTGTTAGCCTATCATAGTACTTAATTTGTTTATATTATTTATCAAGAGAGGAATTTCATTTTAAAATCACTTTGATAAAGTGTGGGTCGTGTTAAAGTTTCTTAAAGATCAACATAGTACAAGGATCAGTGCTCCTTGTTATAAGTCACTGTGTGAGTCATATTAAAGTCTCATAAAGCTCAATAGTGTGGGTTGTGTTGAGGTCATGTAAAGCTCAATATTGTATAAAAATCGACGTTCCTTGTTTGTTAGTCACCGGAAGCATTGTAAAGGGTTTGATTGCACCATAAGTCAACCAACATAGTGAAAATCCCTTACTCGTATCGGAGAGCTTGATAACGGAGGACACAGATCATTGCTTTAGATCAAATCTTCACAAGTATATCGTTTCCATCATCTATCCATTTTATATTTGCGTTTATTATTTGAATTAATCTATTTAGTCTTTACTTGCTTGAATTTAAATTAATTCTTCGAAAAAAATTTAAAAATCAATTCACTCTCTTCTTAGTTATTTTTTCTTGGGCTATCAATTGGTATCAGAGCAAAGTGCTCAATTTTAAAAATTTCACAATCTTAAGTAATGATTAATCATATTTTTCAAAATCTTGAGGGGCATTCTACAAATCGTCTTCATTTCTTTGATGGTACCCATTATAACTATTGGAAGGCTATAATGTCAATATTTATTCAATCAATAGATTATAATATTTGGGAAGTAATTGAATTTGATCCTTATGTACCTAAAAATGTTATTAAATTGGATGGTAAATCAGATCAAATAATTTCTAAACCTAGATAGGAATATAACGAAGATGATAAAAGAAAATTGTATTTAAATGCTAGAGTCAAAAATTTACTCTATTGTGTTTTAGATAGAAACGAATTTGATTATATTAGTATATGTGATTCCGCTTATGATATTTGTCATGCTTTAGAAATTACTCATGATGGAACTAGTAAAGTGAAAGAAACTAAGATAAATCTCTTAGTTAAAGATTTAGAAAAAAAATTCATGAAAAAGAATGAACTTATTGTTGATATGATTACTCGCTTTACCGATATTATTAATGGTCTCAAAGGTTTTGATCTTAAATTTACTAATGGTGAGTTTGTAAGTAAAATACTTAGGTCACTCTCGGAAGAATGGAGCCCATTGAGAATGTTGATAGAAAAAATCAAAGATATCAACACATATCCATTGGAAGAGCTCTATAGAACATTGATGACATATGAACTAAATCACACCGAGACAAAGGAGAAAACAATGAAAAGTAAAGAAGGAAAAATGTTCCAAATTGCTTTTAAATCTGTAGTTGATGAAGGCACTTCAAGCAAAAATATGAATGATGAAGAACTTGATGGTCTAGTTCTTCTTGTTAAGAAATGGAAAGGTTTTTGTAAAAATCATCGATTCAAAAAGAAAGAAGAAAATGGCGAAAAGAAGAAGATATTCTTCAAAAAGAAAGTCCTTCAATCTACATGGGATGAGAGCGAAGATGATGATCATAAAGAAAATGGAAGTCAAGAGGAAATTGCCAACATGTGCTTCATGACTATTGATGATGAGGTACCAAGGAAAATAGAGAGCAAATGAACCTTGAATAATGGATGCTCAAAGCACATGACCCAAAAACAAGCTTTATTGTCAGTCTCAAAATAAAGGATGGTGGTCATGATACATTTGGAGATAATGCGAAAGAAAAAATCATTGACATTGAAAATATTGTTAATCATTCATCTCCCTTTATTGAAATTGTCTTCTTAGTAAATAACATTAGACGTAATCTACATAGTTTTAATCAATTGCGTGATGAATGTTATCATATCAAATTTGATTCTTCCAAGTACATTATTGAGGATGCTACATCAAAAGATGTGATGTCTATAGAAAGTCGAAGTGAGAATGTTTATGTCATAAACACTAAGTTTGAATGCGAAGAAAAATATTTATCGAGTCTAAAATATGATATTTGGTTATGCGATAGAAGTTTATGTCATGTTAACTTGGACATATTTTCAAAAATTATTTTGTTAAAGGTTTGTCAAGTTTGAAACTTTAGAAAGACAAAATTTGTGATGCATGGAAAACTAGTAAAGAGTTCTTTCAAATTAAAACAATATTTTTCAACTACAAAATATTTTTGACCTCCACATGATTATTTCTGGATTATTTAATATCACAAGCTTAAATGGTAAACATTATGCTCTCGTCATTATTGATGACTTTTTTAGATTTATCTGAGTCCCATTTCTTGAACCTAAAAGATAAAGTATTGAATACATTTGAACATTCTCGTAAAAAATGTTCACAATAAAAGGGATACACTACTACTACCATTATGAGTAATCATGGTGTAGAATTGGATAATATTGAAACTGATAGTTGTGAACATTATTTTTCCAACTTCTAGAACTCTTCAACAAAATGATATAGTAAAAAGAAGAGTGACACTTTGCAAAAAATGGCTCGAACTAAACTAAATAAAAATAGTTTACCAAAATACTTTTGGGCTGAAACCGTTGACATTACTTGCTATTGTTTCAATTAGTTGAAAGAAAACACAAATCCCCCTATGAGTTTTAGAAAAATAGAATTTCAAATATCGGTTATTTCAAATTTTTGGTTGCAAATGCTTCATTTTGAAAAAGAAAATTTTGAAAAATTCAATTTAAAATCCGATATTGAAATCTTTCTAAATTTTTCATCGACTAGCAAAACTTATAGAATATTTAACAAAAGAAATCTAGTCATTGAAAATTCCATGCATTTCACTTTCGATGAAACTAACCTTCTTGATCATGAGAAAGGTATTACTAATGGTGTAGGATTGGAACCTCATGACTATTCAAGACCAAAACAAGGAAGATCCAACATTCATATGAGCTCATCAATCAAAATGGACAAAGATGATCAATGTACTTCCATATATATAACAAAATATTGAGGTATGATCATATTTTTTCTTTACTTAATCGCAAGTGAACTCGATATTATGTTTGGTGTGTGATTATGTGCTTGATCTCTTCCCAACTCTCAAAAATCACACCTTAGTGCCATAAAACGAATTTTAGATCTTAGTGACACTAAGACATTACATCTATGATTGTATTCGAATATGTAAATGCGAGGAATCAATTGATCAATATTCTAACTAAACCTCTAACACTTGATTATAATTTCATATATTTAAAGAAGTTTGAGAATTATCAATGAATTTGTAGTATGTGGCTAAATTGAATTCTTGCTAAATGTTCTCTTATGATTGATTCTATGTGAACAATTGGTTGGAATGTATATAAATTTTACCTAAATGATTATGCTTTCGTCATTTCATCACTTGTGCTTTGCTTATTATTTTATTATATTTGGTCTCTTGTACTTAATTGATGGTGAATATATTACTATTTTATATGATTGATTTAGAGATATCAATGGGCCGAGCCGGCTCGGCTCGGCCCTTTAAGCCACGAGCTCGGCTCGTGGCCCGTGAGCTCTTGGGCGAGCTCGACTCGGGAGCTCACTAGCCACGAGCCGAGCCGCGAGCTTTTTTTATTTTTGATTTATACTTTTTCACGTTTTTTTTATTTTTCACGAGCCCACGAGCTCGCAAGCAGCAAGGCTCGGGCTCGTCATTTGACGAGCTCGAGCAGCTCGTTGCTCGTATTTTAACCAGTCGAGCCGACGAGCCGCTCGGCCCGTTTGACATCTCTAGATTGATTTGAAGTTTTGATCTTATATGCCATACTATTCATCTCATATGTGTTATCTTAAAAGGAAAAATTGTGTTTTTATCTTAAATGCTATCCCTTTTTACTTATGTCAAAAAGGGAAATGGAGTGAGATGATTATGCATGTTTTGATTTAAAAATATAGCATGCTCAGAGTATATGAAAAATGGGGAAAGAGGGAAAATCATTCATACGCTTTAAATGTGTAGTTATTGATTTGTAAAAGAAAGAGATAATATGAATTGCACGATAAATTTATGATATATATTCTTTTATCAATTTAATATTAATTGTTCAATCTTACCTTACAAATCATTTTGTTTGTCACAATAAAAAAGGGGGAAATCATTGACCTATGGTTAATTTCATCCTTGATTTTTTTATCATAACAAGTAAGATTAATATTGTTTCTAACAATTAATTTTGAGTTATGATATTTCAATGTAAAATCAATCGAGCATTCTCAAAACTAACACATTATAAGTCGGCTTCATGAAGAAGATTAAGATCGAAATCAAGCATTAAAGCCAAATGACAAGAAAGATCAAGATCAAAAGTTTAAGAGCCAAACAAGAAAGAAATTTTGAAGCAAGATTAAAGACTAAGCATTAAAGTCAAATATCAAGAAAGATCAAGATCAAGAGTTTAAGAGCCAAACATGAAAGAAACTTTGAAGCAAGATCAAAGACTAGACTTTCGAGATCATATGTAAATGTATAACACTTTGATCTTTAGTAATAAATGACAATAGTTCAAAATTTATTTTGTCAACATAGAGTTATTTTCATAACACTCGCACAAAATATTTTGGATCAAAAGTAAGATTGATTTTTTCGAATTAATACTTGAACTTAGATCACATTTCCAAAAAAAAAGGTCAACGGTCAACCGGACGTCCGGATGGATGCAACGGTCAATTTTTTTACCGTTCTGACTGATTTTCAACGGCTACTTTTTTAGTTGTTCGGTACTGTTCTGGACGTCCGACTGGGCAGACAAGTTGGTTTTTCTCACTTCTATAAATACCAACTTATTTGTCATTCATTTATAACAATTAAGAGCATTTAAATGAGAAACTTTTGAGCAAAATTATATTGATTTCTTATCTCATTTATTATTATCAAATCATTTAGTTTTGAATTTTTTTTATCTAATTAACATTTGAAAATCTACTCTTCAAAGTCTTTCATTTGAAAAATATTATTTGAATTTACTTTTTTACATTCATTTCATTTATTTTTTTATAACAAAAACTTTGATGGTTGAATCGACTTCTTGAATTATTTCTTTTATCAAAGTTTTTCATTTCTCTTTGTACTTAATTTATCTATATCAATTTTAAAATAGATATATTTTTTAAGAAGATATTTGCACTTACATTGCATAACCTTTTTCTACTTCTTTATATTGAAACATTGATTGAATCAAACTTGTAAACATCATATTCATCAAAGTTTCTAATTTCTCTCTTAGTACTTAATTTATCACAACTTATTTATTGAAAGAGAGATTTTTTTTTAAAGAAGATTTTTGCACTTACATTGCATAAATCTTTCTTCTTCTTTGTTGGGTTTTTGTTACTCAATAAATTCGGGCGATGACGATAAATCGATGTTGGATATTTTTTGGATACCAAAGTGACGGCTCAACTCGAAAACAATTAATACACCTTTGGAGGGCTTAAGTTTTAGTTAGGTTGATAGTTTGGTTAATGTATGGATTTGGTTATTGTTAGCTCATTAACTTGGCCTATGATGAGTGAGTCTTGGCCCAAAACTAAACCTAATGCCTATGTATATAGTGATGTGTTTTCTTCATGAGTGTGGTGTGTGTGCAAGAAAGGGTTGAGAGAGGCAGCCATTTGAGTGAGGAATGGGCAACCGTAGAGGTGAGTTTCTTGGTGAGATTAAACCATTGTTTTTCTCTTCTTCTTCCTCCCTATGTGGGTTGTATATCTCCACCACCAAGTGTCTCCTTTGTGGGGATAAAACTGAGGCAACCAAAGGTGTTAAGGGTTCTTGGGTCGAGCCGGTTGATTGGTGATCGTTTAGTTGATTTTTCGAGTCCGGAATCAAGATTTCTTGAATATTTTAATATTCTTCATATTATGATTTTGATTGATTGAACTAAACTTGTAAAATCATCACATTCATTGAAGTTGCTCATTTCTTTTTTGGTACTTAATTGATTACAATCATCAATTAAAAGAGATATTTCTTGAGAAGATTTTTGAACCTACATTGTATTTATTTCTTCATCTTCTCATTGAAACACTTTGATTTATTGAATCTAATTTTTGACTATTATATTCATCAAAAATTTTCATCTAACACTTGAACTATCATTTATTACTATTCATTAAAGTGTTAGTCTCTCTTAGTACTTAATTTATTTGTATTATTTATCAAGAGATGAATTTCACTGTAAAATCACTTTGATAAAATGCAGGTTGTGTTGAGATCCCTTAAATATCAACATTGTATAAAGATCGGCGCTCCTTGTTGTAAGTTACCGTATGTGTCATATTGAGGTCCCGTAAAGCTCAATAGTGTGGGTTGTGTTGTGGTCCAATAAAGCTCAACATTGTATAAGGATCAGTGCTCCTTGTTTGTAAGTTATCGAAAGCGTTGTATAGGGTTGGATTGCACCATAAGTCAATCAACATAGTGAAAAGACATTGATTGTGCCGAATAGCTTCGTAAAGGGGGATGTAGATCATTGCTTTTTGGATCGAACCTCCACAATTATATCTTTTGCATCATATATCTCTTTTACTTATCGCTTTTATATTTGTGCTTATTATTTGAATTAATCTATTTAGTCTTTACTTGCTTGAATTTAGATTAATTCTTCAAAAAAAAATTTAAGAAACAATTCACCCACCTCTTGGTTAGTTATTCTTTGGCTATCAAACCCATCATATCCAAGCATGATATGGATTAATTTCAATAAAAGATAATCCAACAATTTTGTATGAAAATAATGTTGCTTATCTTGTACAACTCAAAGGAGGTTATATCAAATATGATAGGACGAAACATATTTCTCCAAAATTCTTTTATACACCCAAGCTTCAGAAAAATGACGACATCAATATTCAACAAATTTGTTCAAGTGATAATATGACTGATTTATTTACAAAAGCACTATCAACGTCTACATTCAAGAAATTAGTCACAAGATTGGAATGCGTCGACTCAAAGATTTTCAATAATCAACATCATGGGGAGTAGTTGTACTGTTTTTTTTTCATTTGCTTAGGTTTTATCCCACTGAGTTTTTCTAATAAGGTTTTAATGAGACATCATTTATCTTTAATATTCCAAAATAACTGTACTCTTTTTCCTTCGATTGATTTTTTTTGTCCAATTAGATTTTTATCAAACTAGATTTTAATGAGATAGATATTTTGTAATGTGTCATTCAAGATGGAGTGTTGTAAATGGTAAGTTTATTGGGGAATGACAATAATACCCCTACAATTCTAGAAATTATTATCATATGTAAGTATTCCCTATAAATACAAGGCTTTGGTTCTCATTATAATATATATACAAATCTATTGACTTTTATTCGCTTCTCTCTTTTCATAACAAAAATTACTTTTTTGGGAAAATGAGATTTGAAATAGTGATTTTTAAAAAAAATGTGGTTAAAAAGTACGATTTTTTTGGATTACAAGCAAAATATTTTATTGTGAGAATGTCGTTACAAAACGAGTTCAAGAAAAAAATAATTGTGCATTTAGCCCCCTGTTTACATCCATTTTATTGAGTTTTTGGGAAAATTGAATTTTGGAATAGTGAATTTTTGAAAAAATATGGTTACAAAGTAGAAAAAAATATTGAATTTACGTTTACAAAATTTTATTGCATGAATATGTGGTGAAAAAATTATTTTGAAAAAAAATGTTGATTTAATGAATGTCGAATAGTGTCAAACAAGGGCTAATCAATTTGAAGCTTATTATCCTTAACAATATAAAAGAACGAGTTTTCCGTCTAGACACGTGTAGCAATTACGTATCGTCAACCATTACGGCGTCGTTTCAGATTTCCCATTTCTCCCGTTTTCATTTCATTCCCAAACCCTCGTTCTCAAAATCCGGCAATGAAATCGTCAAACCGAAGCAGCCCCCAAAATCTTTGAGCTTCCCTTTCGCTTCTCAACCGACGTGAAAAATAACAGCGCCAGAAGTAGAAGAATAATAAGGCATCAGAGATTTCAGCCACTGGAGATGATATTCGAAATTTTAGACTTTTGAGCTTTTAGTATATTTACAAATTTAATATTGTGATTTATGAATTGCTATGACTGAATGAATGAATAATGGGATTAATGATGGATTTTTAACGAATTGTTTAATTGGAAACCGTGGGTTTTGGTTAAAAAAAAAAAAAAAAAAAAATTTCTCCGTGAGGCATGGAGACACGCATGGTGTCTTCGTCCCAAACGCAAACACCGTGTTGCATAAATAATTTTTCCCATATTTTTCGTCTAATGTTTATTTATTTTAATTTTTAACTAACCAAGAACGCGCAGGATAATTATTGTACTTCGCGGACCTCTATATTAGTGAATAATGAATACCAAATATATACGAAGACTGGAAAGCCATTGAAATTATTATTTTTTTAAATCATGATACGTGCATAAATCATCAATAAATATAAAATCTTATATTTTAGAGAAGGAATACATTAGGGCGTGTTTGAGCCACATTATTTTGGAAGAATGTATTTTAAAATAGTAAATTTATGGAAAATGTGTGATTGAAAAGAATGAAAAGTTATTGATGTGATGAAAAATATTATTTTATTGAAAAATGTATAGTAGAAAATGAGTAAAAGAATGAAGATGAAAATTTTAATGTGTACCAAACATAAACTTAATTTACTAAGCAATTGTTTGGTATAAATATTCAGATTTTAATTTCAGTCAAAATCAACAATTAATTTTAACCACATATTTTATAGGACCTACAACTTTTCAACCACACATATCATTAACTACTACCAAAATCTACTAAAAATATAATTTTAATCCCTACCCAATACGGGATAACTTTCATATTCAACAAAGAAATGAAAGTAAATAATTTGTTTTGACCACAGTACCAATTCTTCCGGTTGTCGCAAGGTCCAATCCACCTCATCAAACATGCTATCAGTGAAAGCCCAGCTATAGTTCTCACTTTTTAGTATATACATCCCTACATTTCATTACGATGGAATACAGATTTCAGAGTCCAACAAAGTGTATGTTGAACCAATTTCTCGATGCAAATAGTAGACGAATCCTTTAGATACACAAAAAGAATGGAGTATCCAACGTATGAGGGCAAACGAGAAAGATAGCAGCTTTTACCAGGTGAATATTATAGCCTAGAGCCGGAGGTATCCTCTTTCTTTTCTTTCTCCACCGCTGACTGTTCTCTTAATGAAGGATTTCCGGTTGAGAGTCCAACTTCTTCTTAAGGCTCGCCTTCTTTGCCAAGCCATTACACGACTATACAGAGCCGGGAAAATGAAGCAAAGAAGAATGACCACTAGCAGTCCTACGCAAAGTAATATCACATTGCGGAATCCATCCTTCAGCTTGGGGTCCCTTTGCCCCGTCCATGGAACTCCTCCCACGTTCATGCCAAACACTGTTGAGAAAACACAAGGAAGTCATTGCTTTGAGATTTCTTCAAAAAATATTCAAATTATGACTTGGATCATGTGAGAAGGGAACTTGTATTCTGACCTCCAGTTATTATTGATAAAGGAAGAAATATGATGGAGAGGAAGGAAAGATAGTATAGTTTTCTATTTATTTGCTCGGCCTGCCAACTGTCAAGGCCGGCCTGAATTGCAGTGACACGATTGGCTATAAATCCAACGTTCTCCTTCAGTCTCCTTAGTCGTCCAATTAACTCTTCCAAGGAGTTAACATCTTCATTATTAAACCAAGCCTTCGACAAACAATGTTGTTTGACTCGGGGAAATACTTGCTCTCCATGTGCAATTACCTACAATTTGGCAAACGTAAATGAAACCACCGTGATGTCCAAGTACACATCAATTTATCTTCTCAAAATTCAGAAATCATTCAACAGTTATCAGGTAAATGGCCTAGACAGAAAATTAAAGTATGCAAAATCTATTTTCTCCAAATGTTCAGGAAACTAATCTATCAATGACAAACAACACAGAGGATGGCTTAATGGCACAAAGCGTCCCTACATTGGCATGTAGTGTGCAAAACGTCCATACGTTTCAATTTTTTGCATTTTCACCCCTATTTTAAAGTTTTATTGCAGAAAACATCATTTTCACCTATTTTTAACGTAAAATGATCAATATACCCTCCTATATAAATAAAACAAAAAAGAAAAGTAAAGAATAAATAGCAATATTACTCCTAAATTTTTTAAAAAAATACAAATGAGTCCAAAATTTATGAAAATATTAAAAATAACGCCCTTAAATTTCCCTCCTCTTTTTTTCCCTCTCCCACCATACCGCCCTCTAAACATCTTGTTTCTCCCTGATTTCATCCCTCTATCTTTCTTCATCTTCTCAAAAATTCACAGAAAATTACCTCAAAGATTTCATACAGTATTTGGATGAATACGTTTCTCATTTCAAGATCAATCCTGCATATGGAAAATCAGTCAAATCTGCTGCGTACGACGAACCCACAAAGAAATGGAAGATTCAGGCCCAAAATATCAGTTCGAATGAAGTCAAAAAATTTTCTTGCAGATTTCTAGTTGTGGCTACTGGAGAAATATGTGATGCGTTTGTACCTGATTTTGAAGGTCTGAATACATTTGCAGGAGAGAAAATTCATTCAACACAGTACAAGAATGGTGAAAGTTTAGAGAGAAAAGTGTTTTGGTGATTGGGAGTGGGAGTGGGAGTGGGAATTCTGGTATGGAAATTGCACTTGATCTTGCAAACTATGGTGCCAAGACCTCCATTGTTGTTCGAAGCCCGGTAAACAAGGACGGAGCTAGGGGGGGCGGGAGGGGGCGACCGCCACCCCAACATTGTCCGCGGTACACTATTCGTAGTTAATTTGTAATGTATTTTTCAGTTTCGCCCCCCCCAAGATTTTGACTCGCTCCAAAATTTTGAAATTTTTTTTTTCCATTAATAAATATTGAGCAAAAAACTTAACACTTTAAAATTCAACCATACAAAAATCTTAGATCTAAACAAAAGATCCAATAGTTAAATAAATAAATAGCCAAAATCCAATCCAAAACCTATGTTCCCAATTCTCAAGCCCAACTAATTAAAACTCAATTCTCAAGCTGGTGTATGCATAATGCATGTTTACTTGTTTTGTCTAGTATATAATTTTGATTTCTCATTGAAAGGAAGATATTGAGATTGTGATTTGTGACTGGTGCACTGTTAAAGTTGATTTCGTCATTTTGTGTGTTCAATCCTAATAAGTCTTATTCTTGAATATTTGAATTTAAGAATTAAGTAGTAGAATAGTTAGTAATGATTGAATTGAACATTGAATTTCAGTACTATTTTGGTACTCAAAATCGTCGTTTTCAATTCTCTTAGTTAAAAAAAAAAAATTCGGGGGCTAAGCCCCCCCTAACTAAAAATTTTGGCTACGTCCCTGCCGGTAAATATTATCAGCACTTTTGGCATCATTCCCTATTTTTTATTTTGGGTTAAGAATTACCGATCACAACTCAGTCAGCACATTTTAACACAATCACGCGTACCACATCTGAATGTGGGATTGAATTTTTGAGGTAATTTTGTAGGTCTTTGAGAAGATGAAGAAATCAATATTGAGAAAAAGGATGGGATGAAATCAGAGGGGAAAAAGCAAGATGTTTAGATGACATTATGGTGGGAGAGGGAGAAAAAGGGGAGCGAAATTTAAGAGGGAAAATAAGCTAGAGAAGGAAAATGAAGAGAAAGTTTTTTTGTTTTTTTAAATATTTCATAAATTTTGGACTCATTTGCATTTTTTAAAAAGTTTAGGAGTATGATTGCAATTTATTCTTTATTTTTCTTTTCTTTTATTTATATAGGAGGGTATATTGACTATTTTACGTTAAAATAGGTAAAAATAACGTTTTCCGCAATGAAACGTTGAAATATGGGTGAAAATGCAAATTGAAACATATGGACGTTTTGCACACTACATACCAAACGTAGGGACGTTTTGTGCAATTAAGCATCCACATCACCTACCACAGTAACACTCTCACTCCCCCCCCTGCCTCCTCGGGTTCCCTTTTATTTTATTTTATTGTTTTTCAGTTCTTTATACTTTTTTCTTCGGTTCCAAGAAGGGCGGAGACCCGCACATGAAAGTTGAGGAGCTATTGTTTTTGGCTCCATTTTAATGGAAAATTGGGGAAAAGTGAGTTTTGAAATAGTGATTTTTTTGGAAAATGTGTAGTTAACAAATAAGGAAAAGTTTTTGATTTACGTGTAATACAGGAGAATGTGTAGTTGAAAATGAGTTTTAAAAAAATGGGGACCAAACATAGGCTAATTATACTGTTCATAAATGCCTTCTACTGCAGATATAGGAATTCACGTCTTTGTATTAGGTCACCCTGGCTTCATATTCTGTACAAAGGAACCTAAGGGGTCTGTTTTTCTGGTAGATAAAAGACTCAGATGAGTGAGATCTCTACTGTAAACTTTTTCTTTTCGATTTTAGTGAAAACCTGCAGTAGAAAGTGAAACGCTACAAATATGCGTGTTTGTCATCTTCTATTCTGTATGATTTCGTTCCTCCTATGCTCTCGTTTTGGGATAAGGAATTAATCCCTAACAATGGTATCCAAACCAATGCCAAAGAATTCCTTAACAAATTTCTAAGCCTATCATTCAATATCGAGGTTCCGAACATGATGCATCTCTAACACCAAATAAAATATCATAGCACTAGCTAGCAAGGCTAGGTTGGTCCATCTAATATGAAATCAGAAATTTTAAGAAGAAATTTATCTCCGCAAACCTTTTAAGGTTACAGAAGAATGTCTGCACAGTTAAATTACCTGTAGTATGCGCTGTAAGTCAATATGCATTTTCGGGAACCTTCTATCATCTAACATTTGTTTCTTCAAAGCAAAACCACCTGCATTTTACCAGAAATAATGAATTAAAATTATAAATAACGAACCATGTGGAGAACAGAGGACAGAGGCCTTCAAAGGATCTACTATGATTCATTTCTATATTTTTCTAATTTACTGTTTCATTGTCAAGTAAGATAGTACAACCATGGCATACCCCTAATTCAGTGCTTCTAAAGCAGGATTTCATTTTATGGCAGAGCATTCAGGATTGAAATACAGTGCTAGTTGTTAGTATAATACTTTTTCAAGTATCCCCCACCACTACCACCGACCGAAACGCAAAAATAAATAAATAAATAACTCATTGGCTATTTTAACAGGGCAAAGTATATGGGAAGTCTGTAAACGGCATCTTAGAAGGTTTTTAGAACATAATGGAGTAAGTTAGTGATAAAATTTTAATATGAAAATAAATGAGGGATGTACGAAATTGGACACCAAAGAGATTACCATTTAGCCACTCAAACTATGTCCAATAATAAAATGCATAAAGAGATATAACACTTTCATTTCCCTCTTAATTAGAATGACAATGGTGTGAACAGTGTTCTAAACACACCTTTCACAAACAGGACCATGCACAGTATGTTATTGCAGAAAGTTTCCCTCAGAGGAACGAGTACTAATACCAATTGATGCGCGATAACAGAAAAAGAAGAGAAGAAAAGAGAGAGAACTGAGTGAAATTGTAGGGAAATATTCACTTTCCCTTATTGAACAATTTAATTATCTACGTGACGCAGAAGCGTATAATTTGTTAACGAACAAGACAATGAACAGAAAGAAAGGACGCTAAGAAGAGAAGAATTAGGGCAAATGAAAATATCAATTAATCATTTAATTAAGGGTTAACTATTACATTGAATCCCCTCTATTTATAAGCAAACAAACTAAAAAGAAGCTAAAAGGAAACAAACTTTTAATAAACTATAATTTTATAGACCTGAATTTCTATCAAAATGGATAGTTGCAAGAATAGGAATTTCCTAACTTATATTAATAACTATACTAAGAAAATAACTCAAAATCTATTTTCAATTTTAAGCTCAGAACAAGTACTTATTTAATAACGAGGTGCAAGCAACGTGCAATGCACGTTTGCTTAGTTTATATTTAATATTTTTGTTTAAGAATTAATTTGTTATTAATAAAGATGTAATTTTTTTGGTTAATTAAATAATTAACGATATAATGTTTATGTAATTGATAAATAATTAAATAAAGTGTTTCTCTCTGTCGTCTCCAACCCAAAATCACAAACATAAAACTCAAAGTTCATATTATGCACAATAATATTATACTATATTCTAAAAACAAATGACAAGAAAAAGATGCCCCCAAATGGAAATACATTTTGAACATCCAATGACATTAACATCTATCAAGCAAACTTCAGTTAGCTTCGTATTCTTATTTTTGTGTCTATATGTTAAAAAAGTCACAATCATTATTTATTTCACATGACTTACATTGAGGAAGTACCTCTCTCAGAGTTTTTCACCTCCAAATACACATGAAATCGGTACAGCTTGCTATAGAACTATAGTCTACAGAGGATATGTAGGATCGTGAGGTGTAATCTTCGTTCTCAGTAAGCTGACCTTTTACATTGTGCTCGAGATTGAGGAATCTGAGGTGGGCGGAAATTGCAAGTGAGAAATGGGAGAAATATGTTCTTTCCTTCCTCTTTGCCTTATTTTGAAACGGCTTCTATCTCTTTTCTTTCGAACCGGCCGATTTTTTTATTTTCTGTAAGGCTTCTGTGAAACAGTAGCCTGTAAGTCCAACATTTCTCATGAACTGATTGCTGGATTTGAATGGATTAAATTGGATGTCTCCATATATTGCTTGTGCGAGAGAAAAAGATGATTATTGCGCCTATGATTAATCCAACTAAGATGATGGGCAAGCACAATCGCGCCAACCCCCGACCACTACGGTTTCTTGGGGGTGTCGACCATGAAAAGGGGGGAAGAGCTTCTCCATTAAGGTTTTTCCAGTGTTTTGAAAACCGACCCGAAAATGTGAAGGGTTAGGGTCAAAAGGTTCAACTGAGGTTGAATCGGACGCAATAAATACATACAAAAATAATAAAATAATATATATTTTTTTAAATTTTCATATTAATAATTCAAAGTAAATATATTTTTACTAATTAGATTCATTATCCTACAATTAGTCTCAATATTAAAAATTAAAAATCAATATGTTAAAATAGTTTACTTTGTTAAATTAAAATAATTTAAACTTATAGAAAATGATAGCTAACATTAATATATTAATAATCAAGTGTAATTTAAGTTAAATTTGAAAATTAAATAAATGAAAGAATGAAAGTGAATATTACAATTTAATTAGTTGTTATTAAAAATCAAATTAGTCAAACATACATTTGAAAATGATTTTGATGGGTATTTTAATATTTTTTGGTTATATATCACTATCCCACATTGGAAGTTTATAAAACTATTAGAGTTAAGAGCATGTATAAAAGGCACAATCCCACATTAGAAGTTTATGAAACATTTGGAGAGAAGTGCATCTATAAAATGAGCATGACATCCATTACTTCTCCATGTGCCTTAAAATTCTAAATAAATTTTGAAGCCCATTTATGAAGTTAAAAAATTTTTAAACCAAAAAAAAAAAAATCGAAAATCGGGACCGGTTTGACTGGTTTTAATCGGTTTTGAAAATAATCAAAAATCGGACATGATTTGGCCCGGTTCCCGATTTTTCTGGTCGAACCGGCTAGGCCGGGCCAGGCCGGGTTTGACAACATTGGGTTTTTTCAGTCATGAAAGATTAAAGGTTTTTTCGGTATTTGGGAGTTGAGGAGGCGGGGACGTCTTGTGTAAATTTAATATGTTAAGGTCATTGGCTGCAATTTAAGGATTAGGGTTAAATTTTAAGTTTAGTCCCTAAGGTTTTAAATAAATTCAAGTTGGACCCCAAAATTATAGGTTTTCCGTTAAAACAAGAAATTCCGTTAATTTTTCCGTTAAACCAAGAAATTCTGTTTCATAGCCACTTTTTATATATAGAAAGATTTTTGAAACGTCTCCATTGCAATCTCCATAAGAAGGTATGCTTGTATTCTACACTATTCACTACTTGGATCGAATTCTCCAAGCCCTTAGATAGCTCTTAATAATTCAACACCACAGGTGTTCTTCTCTTGCACTGTTTAGGACTTCTAGGCTACCAACCTTTGGCTGCAGGTGCAGCTGTGTCTAGAGCCCAACTGGATTTGACACGTAACAGATAGATGGCTAGCAATGGGATATCGAGGCGTTTTTTGCAGAGTGATCCTATCATTGGAGATTTGAGAAGTACAGATTTTATTTCGGGATTTTTCTTAATTAAGCTTTCTAAGATATTAAAAGGCTTTGGGGTCTCAAAAACTTATCTCCTCGTGGAATTGTCCTAGTTTTTGATCCTTGGATTGAATTTTCTTTTGTCCTGGAGATTAGTATTATTAAACAAACCGTGTAAATTATGAGGTATTTGAATATTTCACAATAACAAGGGATCATTCTACAATCTTGTATCGCGTCTAATGACAACAATTAGAAGGGTGTGTTTCGACTAAACCTTGTATCTCTCATATATAGTAGCGTAGCGTAGTTTTTGTTGGCTATATGCTGTATTTTACAAAGATGTATAAGCAAATCTAGAATACCAAAATAAGATATCTTGAGGGTTGTAAAAGGTCCGAAGGCTGACTAAATCTATCCATTCAGCTCCTAGTATGCAAATATGAAATGATGAAACTAACAAGAAAAATAGGGCTAAAATGAACCTACTACTCATTCAGTTAGACTCAACAAGCTGAAAATTTTATAAGGCCGTGAATCGATGCAAGGGATTTCCAGTAAAAGAAAAATGCAATCTACAACCTTGAACATAAGAATCACTAAAGATGAATGAAGGAAAGAAAATAGGGAGGCGCAACTATAACAATCTAAAATCAAGAAGTCTAGGCCATGAAATATCCATTCGAATGTAGCAATCTTGTCATATCTATAAACATCATTGTAGAGGAGAAATAAAATGGGACACGAACTTTTTAACAATAAAAATTATGGCTTGCATTACATATAGAGATGAGAAGAACATACCTCTATCCAGCTCAAATTCCACCGAATCCAGCTCGATCTCAAGATTGGTCACAACATCTTGGAGGTGATCAACATGCGTGTCAATTATGTGAACAACAAGATTTGACACAGATTTTGGCACTGGATTATCTGCTTCCTCAGAATGATTCATTGTCAAGAGGAAATCAAGAACATGTTCCTGAATCACGATCCCACGCCTTTGCTTATGTTCCCCACCACCATAATTCGGACTCTCCACAGCCGGAATCTCCGAAAGAAGAGACTCATTCGCTGGTGAGAAACCCAATCTTGGGACACGGCCTAATGACACAGTAATAACTGAATTCTCAGTAATTCTTGCTGCAATTCTAAATGTAAATTTGCTTGAAGCCGGGCCAGGTGAATTAACTCTGAAGACAAGAGCACCATCAACATGCCCACAAAAGGGTCCATTACTAATAAGTGAGAGAATGTCCTGAAGTTTCAAGGGCGGGCATAGTACGTCGATAAGGTATTGCGCGGATTGTGATAATTTCTGGTTCCCTTTCGGGAGCTCAACATGGTACCAACAAAACTCTTTCCCTCTACCTTCTGCAAGGTTCCATTCCTTGTTATAGTAATTCCCATCTCCATCAAATATGTAGGCCTTTTGTCTCACTGGATAACGCGAATAAGGATAACGATTTTCCCTAAAATTACGTAAAGAGGGTACTCTATCTATTTCCTCTCCCTCCCCATCAATATGATTAAGCTCCATAATTATCCTCAATTGTCATTCATTGACCAATTCGAAAAACCCCAATGATTACAAAGAAATACGAATATCATAGACTTCTTATTCTAAATCTGAAACAATTAATAAGAGCCAACAAATCCAGGTGATAAGGTAATCAACTTTACATATATAAATAACCCCCAAATCAAGATTATTCATCACATTTGTATCCAACTCTTTAAACCCAAATACAAGATTTCATATCAATTAGGCCCTGAAAAACAAGAACAAAAAATTATTGAAATGCTTTGCTATCTTTGGAGAAATAAAAAAATCCATGCATTAATAGAAAGGCTTTACCTTTTTAATGCAACCCGTTGGAAATCCAGAAGGCAAGTCTTGAATGAAGAGAACCCAGGTAAAAATAAGCAAAACCACCAAAAAATAAGTTTAAAAAAAAAAATACAAGATACAGAGAGAATCAATTTTGAAAGTCTACTCTCATTTTAATACATTAATACATTAGACTCTTATCATATTCAATGACAAGTGGGAATAAGAAACCAACGGTGGAGAAAACGAGGATAGTCAAACAGATCGATGGATGTCAAGAAAACATAAACTTCAACACGTTGAGGTTTTTTCTTGGAAGTTTCCTTCTTCATGCACCAGATTTATTTAAAATTGAGTTAATTTCACAAATGGTCACTGAAATTACAACAAAATAACAAAATGATCACTGAAGTTTCAAACTTGCATTAACGGTCACTCAACTTTTAGCTACTTTCAAAAATGGTCACTAAGGTAAGTATGTTGACCTTTTTGCTCTAATTGAAACTGATGCTAACAAAACACGGTCCCTACAAAGTTGGAGGACCTGAATCATCAATTCCCTTAATTATTTTACAAAACACGTCCACTTCATTTTTACACCAAACCCTATCCCATTCATACGATCAAAGCCGAGGCGCGCCACTGCCCTTTCAGTTCGAAGCCCACACTTCCAACCGACCGAAGGTCAGCCTTGACACCCCCAAACCGTAGGTAAGCTTCCATTCAACCTTAATCATCAATTTATTCTTCAAAAACTACACGGGAAAGTGACCATTCTTGCAATTTTTTCAGCGAAAAATTGAAGTGTGGTGACCACAATCTTCTAAAATTTATTCGATATGTCGGATGTGGAGGAACAAGATGAAGGTTAACATTTTGGTTTTAACCTTTTTTGTCTGTATTGTTACTTTGGACAGATTTTGGGTCCATTGTAATTGATTATTTTTGTGTTGAAATGGAATAAAATATCTATTCTTTTTGGTCAGTTCACGTGTGTCTCAGCCTCTTATAGCTAAATTGGATATTTTTTTTTTGGCATTGAAATGTTAATGCCTTTCTTTTTATTTCTTCACTGCAAGATGTTTGCACATATTCTTTTGTACCTTATAGTTTCAATAATCCATTATGAGGTGTATTTGTATTAACATCAAACTACTCTTACTGAAATTAATCTAGATGCATTAGCCTCCGTTTGCAATTTATTCTCTCCAAATTGAACCTTGAGTCTTCTGCAGGCCTCCACGTCCTCTGGCACACAATTTTGATTGCCCTGTATGTGTGCCCTTCCCACTGCTCAATGCATGCATGTTCATCTCATCTTCTTCATTTAGCTTGCATTTAGATCAATAGATTCATTATTTTCTATAAATCCAACACTAGAATTAGAGGCTTTAACCCATACATTATTGTCTCTTCCTACATATTCTTATTTTTCACTGTACAGTAAGCTAATTCTGTTTTATAATCTCATATTCTTTAGGTGATTTGAACAGTGTTTCAGATAAAGAAGATGCCACCTTCAACGATTCCGTTTATAGCCTTGGTGAAGAAGATGACATTCTCTTTCAGGAAAACGTTACCCAGAATATTGAACTCGACATGAGGAATGAGATAGTGTCATTAGAAGCAGCATATGAATCTGAAAACTCTGAATATTCACCCTCAGATGACCTTCGAAGTGTTCATTCTAATAGTGACGAAGAAGTTACGTACCCAGAATTTAATAGTGATGTAGATATGGTGGATCCCATGCTTGAGGTTGGACTGAAGTTTAGGTCCAAAAATGAGGTAAAGGGCGTGGTTAAAAACTTCAGCACTCACAATAGATTTGAGGTGGTCTTCCCCTATAATGATAGATGTAGATTAGAAGGTCGTTGTAAAGAAAAAAATTGTCCATGGCGTATTTGGGTTTCTCCGTAGGAGGAAGATTCATCGTGGCAGATTAAATCCTTCGAATGAAATCATACTTGTAGTAGAGCATTGAAGAATATAAGTGTATCCGCTAGTTGGTTAGCCCGTAGATACATTGAGACATTTACTATTGCGCCAAAGTGGGATGTGAAACTATTTAAGGCAATTGTTATGAGAGAGTATAGTGTAGATATTAGTGACACAAAGGCATGGAGGGCTAGGAGATATGCTAAGGCGTTGCTTAGAGGATCACTAGTTAGGCAATTTGGATTGTTGGGTTCGTATGCATCTGAGGTTAGGAGAACAAACCCAGGTTCAACTGTTATACTCACTTTAGACGAGCTCGTGTTTGAGAAGATTTATGTTTGCTTCGATGCTTGCAAAAAGGCTTCTTGAGTGGTTGTAGATCCGTTATTTGCATAGATGGGTGCTTCTTGAAAGGCAATTTTGGTGGGCAATTTCTTGTATTGATGGGTATTGAAGTCCCATTTCATGACGGTTTCGAAGTGCGACATTCTGTTAAACAATCTTTGTGAATGCTTCAACAACTACATAAAAAAAGTGAGGAGGAAGGATATTTTGACTCTCCTTTAGACAATTCAAAATAAGTTGATGGTACGGATGTACAAACGTCGTGATTTGATGGCAAGGAGTCATAGCAATATATGTCCAAAATTTTTAAAGAAACTTGAAATTAGTACGCCTGATTCTTTTTCGTGGAAAGCAATATTCAATGGGGAAATGCAATATCAAGTTTCTGGACCGTATTCTGATGGTCAGTTTGTGGTAGATTTAAAGATGAGGACATGCTCATGTAGAAAGTGTGATCTAACTGGTGTGCCTTGTCCACACGCAATAGCCGGTATTCGTGAGTGGGGTAAGGATCCCTCGCAGTTTGTAGACAAGAGCTATAAAGTTGCAACTTACGTAAAAGCTTACAAGAATTGCATATACCCTATAAATGGATAAAAAATGTGGCCATCTAGTGGCTTCGACCCAGTTAAACCCCCAACTTGGGTAACCAAAAAAAGAGGTAGGAAACAGACAAAGCACCGAATAGGGGTTGAGGAAGCTGTATTGTCCAAGGAGAAGCTGAAAAAGATTGATAAGAAAGGTGACGGCAAGAAGACATTGAAATGTAGTAAATGCCATCAAAAGGGACACAATAAAAGATATCACTCGAATCCTGCTTCACGGGCAAGCTACACAACAAATGAGGTAGAATTTTAGATATTCTATATCATCATTTATTTATGATAGAGTGATGCTTAAAATTTACACTTTTGACAGCAATTTGCCTATTCACAACCGACTATTGTTGCTGGCATTGAACAAGGTGTAGCGCGGCGTTTTCTTTCCCAGCCTAATCCAAGGCCAGGACCCAGTGGAAGTTCAAACTCGACGCCAACTCTTAGCGAAGCATGGAACAACTTGATGACGAAATGATGTCGGTTGTAGTCTATTATATATTTTGTCAACGAACTCTAATTTTTTGTCCCCAGATACAAAAAGCAGGTCACAGCATTTAGCCAGAAATGGAACATTCTGGGCAAATTATGTGCTGTGTGTTTCTGTGTACACAGTTCTTTTTGGTGAAAAACGGTTATTTTGAGTCGTTCTATGTGATGAAGTTGTAATTTACATTGTTATAGCGAATGTTGTAGTTTGGGGAAACACATCTATTTTTTGGTAAACTATGGAATATTTTGAGTTGTTGTATGCTATGAAGTTGTAATGTAAATTGCTACGGTGAAAATGTTGTATGTTTTGATGAAATTGGTGTTTTATATGGTTGGTAAAAAACAAGTTATTAGTTATGGTTGGTTGAAAAAAAAAATGGAAGAAAAACAAGCAAAACATGTTTTTTATTATTGGTGGAAAAAAAAATTTTGGACTAAAACAGGTTAGACGTCAATTTGTTATTTTAAGAATTAAGGGAATTAATGATTCAGGTCCTCCAACTTTGTAGGGACTGTGTTTTGTTAGCATAAGTTTCAATTAGAGCAAAAAGGTCCACATATTTACCTCAGTGACCATTTTTGAAAGTAGCTGAAAGTTGAGTGACCGTTAATGCAAGTTTGAAACTTCAGTGACAATTTTGTTATTTTGCCGTAACTTTAGTGACCATTTGTGAAATTAACCCATTTAAAATTGTATTTATATAGCATTTGATTGGTATATTACTATTAATTTGTTTGTTCGGGGTACTCCGAGGGTGTTTGGTGTGGATTAAAATTAAATTTTTATTAGATTGTGATAAGAGTTTTTGAAATGTGTGATTAAAAAGTTGTGAGACCCATGAAAAATGTGATTAATATTGATTATTTGACTTTGATTTAGATTAAAATCAATCTAAATCTGTATCAAACAAGTGAGACCGTTAAAGATATGGTTATGATTGATTTGAAATAAATTAAAACAAAAAGGGAAAAATGGGGATGGATGGTGTTTTTTTCAAATCGACAGTTGAAGAAAAATAAAATATTTATTAGTTGGTTTGAGATATAAATTTGTTTTTTTCATTCATTTAATTTACCTTTTATTATAAAATGGAAAGTTATTTGATAGATTATTTAACATTGTTTAGGAATCAAGAGCGTGCGTGTTTGTTGTAAAGTTTAAAATTGATTATGTTATATACATAATATGGTCACATAATAATTTAAATACACATGATTTGATGAGATATAATTGAATCAAAATTTATTCAAACAAATAATAATAAAAAATTTATCACCCTCCTTTTGACACACCATTTAAATGTGAATCATTATGTAATTGCTTATTTACAAGTAACATTATTCACTTGAAATTCATCGCTAGTTGTAGGAAAAGAAAAAAGATTTCTTGGCATATAGCAGAAATAAGACAAATCTTCATGTTATTTTGTCAAGGGTAATTGGTGCAAAACGTCCCTACATATGACGGGTTTTGTGGAAAACGTCCATACGTTTGATTTTTTGGTGCAGAACGTCCTTACCTTTGCATTTCTTGCGCAAAACATCTTTTTCACCAATTTTTAAACTAAAATGACTATTATACCCTCCTATATAAATAAATAAAAAAGAAAAGAAAAGAAAAATAAGGAATAAATTGCAATATTACTCATAATCTTTTTAAAAATGCAAATGAGTCCAAGATTTATAAAAATATTTAAAAAAGAAAAAAAAAACTTTCCTCTCCTCCAACTCTCTTCTCCTGATTAGCTGCAGAACAGGGATGGGTTTCCAAAAAAATAAAATCAGGGCCTTTAACGTCTGCCCAACTGTCTAGTTTGAGCTCGGGAGTAAATGAATCAGGCATGCCTCTATTTTTTCTTCTTCGGGGTTGAGAATCGTCGGCAGTCATGGAGGCAAAGCAGCTGGTCAACTGGTCTAGGGTTCGAATCGAACAGCTGCTATCATGCGGAACTTCATGGACTCAGGGACGGAGGTGGCGAAGCAGCTGCGGCTTGCGAGACCTGAGTCGGAGGAGGCGGAGGGAGGTGGAGAAGGCTGAATTGAAATGGCAGCTGAAGGCTGGAGCTGCGAGAATGAAGGTTTCAATCAAGACCGACCTAACGATCCTTGGTGCCTTCCATTTACAAACCCCAATCGCATTTTCTGTGATTGAGATTAAATTGACTTTCTGTGATTGAAATTAAATTGATTTTCTGTTATTGAGAATTCAAAGATGGTGGAGATAATGAGTTAGAATTGGAAGAGGTGAACTTTCTGCAGGCTTGATGCCGAAGGTGGAGGTCAATTTTGGGGTGGTTTAGCAGCTGGAGGTGGAAGGGAATTTTCAGGTGGCATGGACGTTGGTGGCGGTGGAGGATGTGGAGGAGAGAGATTTTTTTTCTTTTTTTAATATTTTTATAAATTTTGGACTCGTTTGCATTTTTTAAAAAGATTAGGAGTAAGATTGCAATTTATTCCTTATTTTTCTTTTCTTTTCTTTTTTATTTATTTATATAGGAGGGTATAATAGTCATTTTAGGTTAAAAATTGGTGAAAATGATGTTTTGCGCAAGAAAATGTAAAGGTAAGGACGTTCTGCACCAAAAAATCAAATGTAGGGACGTTTTCCACAAAACCCGTCATAGGTAGGGACGTTTTGCGCCAATTACCCTTCTGTCAATGTTAGGGGTTTTTTTTTTTTTTTAATTTTAAACCCAAATTTCATCTTTACATTCTTAACAATTCATATTTGTTTTATTGAAATATTACAGAAGAGTGTTATGATCTTATTTTTTTTCATGACTTAAAAAGACAAGTGAGCAAAACACTAAGAATGGGTGCGGTACATATTCGATACGATTTCACAGAATCAAATCGAATCAAGCACCGCTGAAAATCTTTGAAATTGAACATTGATTCTATATCTAACCATATGACTGAACGTGAACCAAACCAATCGGTCCCGATTCGATCGGGTCCAGTTCTTTATATCGAAAATTTACAAAAATAAAGTATAAAATTACTTATCAAATTTAAAATAGATAAAAATATTGTTGAAATCACTTATCATTCTTATAATCTAATAATATAAAAATTAAATAAATAAAGCAACAAACAGAAATACACTCCAAGGCTAAAGATCAATTAATGGTGACATAAAAAATAATAAATTATTAAACGCAATGTAAACTAATTATTTTCAATAATTTTCAAGGAGAAGATCTTGACTCTGATTAGGGGTAAACAAAATGATCAGACCAGACCAAACTAATCCAAACCCAACGATTCAATTTGATTCTAAAAAAATTAATGATTTTGATTCTTAGAACGAGAACCATTTGATCATGGTGGTAACCGAACTCAATTTTTGATGTTTATTTCTTTTTAATTAGGTATATATCACCAACTTACAGATATGCAAGTAGATTTTAGCTTGCATTTATCGTTTGAAAATTCAAGTAATGGAATCATAATCAAATGGTTCAGTTTCACATCTAAAAAAAAAAAATTGGTTCCATTTAAAAAGCCAACGATTGGTTCATGGTTCGATTATCTTGGAACTAGAACATAATGAAACTATGTCCATTCCTAATTCTAATGATTGACCACTTTGAAAACAACGAGAAATTTGAGTTTTTATGAAAGATTGAATTAAAAATACTCTTTTTTTCTACGTTATTTATTATTCAACACTGTGCACTAAACATGCATTAAATGCACAAGTGATCAAAATTAAGATACTCCACAAAATTTCATTAACGATCTTTGTAATCTTGAAATTTATGGAGGAAAATAAATCAAAACGTATCCCTCTTGTCCTTTCATTGAAGTAAATTCATTGATAAATATTTCATTTTTAAAACTGAGATTTTAGCAAAAAGAAAAAAGTAATAGTTATTTCATGTGGTTGTTTTTAGTATTCCTCTCCAAAATTAAATATCCCTAAATGGAGCTTTTTGTTATGTTAGACTGACATTATTAGATATGAATAAATTAAAATATTATATATTCTCATGTATAGTAGTTTTGAGTACTATATGTATCATGATCAACTTAAAAAAAAAAATAATAATAATAATAATAATGCTCTCTAACCATAACCTATATGCCGCTGTCTATTACAATTACGGATCATGCTACAAGTACATAATCAGTTACATAATACATTACATAATGGACATGTGGCGCGCATCCATCGACAGTCTACAATTTTTTACTTTTCCACACTTCACATTCACGGTCAGATTTCTTCCACATGAGCTTATGTAATCCATTATGTACAATGATTATGTACATATAAATTTGTCCATTACAAATATTGCCCAAGTTTTTCATAAATCATTGTTAGAAATCATGACTTTTTACGAATTACTACGTTGAGAAAAGCAAGAAGGGATCCCACTCGTCATAACAATATTGGGTTAAATATTTTATTTGTTATTGGTAAGTTCATCAAGTCCGTTATTTAAAAAATAAAAAAAAATAAGTGATGGAATAATATTTGGGTAAGTTTAGTGGTAACTCAGAAATTTTTAAGGTTTCAATAACAACGAAAAAACATCTGAGAAATTTTAATGACGACTCTGCAAACTTTTAAAGTTTATTGACAATTGAAAAACATATTTGAAAGTTTAGTGATAATTGGAATACTTAATCCCCAATGTCATTTGTATTCTATAGATTTTCTTTTACGAGTCTCAATTTTTTTTACAGAATGTGCAAATGGGTCCAAAATGAAAATATTGAAATTTCTTTTAGGAAAAATAGATTTTTTTTGGGATGGGTGTAGTCTCCGACGGAGCCAGTGGTGGCAACTGCGCCTATTGTTTTCACTCCGTCTCCGGTGGCTACTCTATTATCTTGTTGAAAATGTAATTTTAACAATGCTAATCTGTAAAGAAGTTTTAACATAGACTTGCTAAAAAAAAATGAAAATTAAGCCCCGTTTGGTACACATTAAAATTTTTATTTTTATTTTTCTACACATTTTCAACCACACATTATTTAATAAAGCCCATGTTTGGTACACATTAAAATTTTCATTCTCACTCTTCTACTCATTTCAACCACACATTCTTCAATAAAATAATATTTTCTTTCACATCAATAATTTTTCCTTCTTTTTCAACTGCATATTCTCCATCAATCTACTATTTCAGAATACATTCTTCCAAAATAATGTGTCTCAAACACACCCAAAATAATATTTTTCATCACATCAATAACTTTTTCTTCTTGTTTAACCGCGCATTATTCTCTATCAATCTATTATTTTAGAATACATTCTTCCAAAATAATGTGTCTCAAACACACCATAAATGGTCCCTAACGTTTGTATCTTTTTGTGGACCTCCCTAATCTATGTTTTGAAAAATGGTCTTTTAATGCTTTTTCGTGGGTGGACAATTTTGCCCTTTAGTAATTTGTAAAAGTCAAGAAGAGGTCAACAAACCCATTTAACGGCATATTTGAATGCAAATCGTCAAAAGGGGTGATCCTTACTAGTTGTGAAAGGTTGGGAGGGCTAATATTGCAAATTTAGAGACAAAAATAATCAAACACAACACATATTGCTATGCAAGTTTGTTTCATCTGATGATTTTACATATCGAGGCGAAAAGAGAGAGCAATGTGATTGTCTCTATAATGGAAATAATAAAACTATATCGTAGACCTTCGCTAGCAGTGTTGAGCTTTGCTCGCGATTGCGATTGGAATTAAGGACTTGAATGGAATTTATGTTATTATCTAAGTAATAAAGAAACCAATATTGAACGAGAGCGGGTAAAGTGCATCGCCCCTGTGGAGATATGGTCGAGTGACATTTTGTAATTCTTTTAATGGAATTATAGTCTAATTTATTATATATTAGGTGAAACTCGGTGAATGGAAGTGAAATTGAAGAAAGACGCGAAAAATTGCAAGATCCAAAGTTTGGGGGCTAAAGTGCAAATACTCAAAAGTTGTGTCGACGCTCACGATGAAGATTTGAGAATGCTAGGGGTCAAATGGATACAACTAAAGATCAAAATGAGTAAAAACAAATCAATTTTCAACCGCACAAAGATATCTAAATTTCTAGTTGGAAATTGAGATCCATTTTTGGCCTAATAAACGATCGAATTGGAAAAGAGCTATTTCTATTAAAGTTGTAGCCATTTGAGTTATCTTTTCAACTCATTTTGAATCACCTAAATCGGATATCGGAAGAAAGTGTCATGATAAAAATACTGAAAAAGACGTAGAATGGCAGCAAGGCGGCGCCGACGCCTAAACACTGATAATTTTACAGATTTGCAACACCTGCGCCTAGGCGCTGCACCATCAATTTTTAGGTTTTGTTGTTTGGGCCGCGGAAGCTTACAAAAAGACTCCAATTTGACCAATAACGTGTGGAAAACTATAAATAGACCTAAGGAGACACAAATAAGGGGGTTCCTACACATTGAAAATAGGGTTTCTCACATTGAGAAAACAAAGATACAAGATTAAGAGCACAATTCAAAGAAGAAAAAATATCAAAAGATTCAAGATCAAAGTAAAGATTGAAAGAAGAAGACATTGGTGCAAGGGTTCATTCTTTTTCATATCTCTGTTCCAATAATCCGGTGATATGTTCAAGTTTATTTTTTTTTTCTTATTACATTACGTATAATTAAACTTTTAAATTAGGGCGACCAATGTAGTCTTTTGAGACCCTTGATTCTTTAATTCTAGATTTCTGTGATTTATTCTTTTATGTGTTGATTTTATTATGAGTTTAATGCATTAAATTACCTGATCAATAATTTGATGATTTTGTGAGTCTCTTACGAATTGAGAGGTGAGTTTGAAATTTAGACCGTATAATAAAATTCGGTAAAGTAGTATAACATGTAGAGATATCTATACTAATTATTGCGGTCATTATAGGAATTTTTAGAACCATATTTCATTTAATTGAGGGTAATTCGCATAGAGATATATAATTGAATTAGTTAAATAGAGCGAACAATGTAGTCTTTTGAGACGCTTGATTATTTAATTCTAGATTTATATGGTTTATTCTTTTATGTGTTGGTTTTATTATGAGTTTAATGCATTAAATTACCTTATCAATAATTTGATGATTTTGTCTGTCTCTTACAAATCGAGAGGTGAGTTTGAGATTTAGACCGTATAATAAAACCCAGCAAAGTAGTATAATGTGTAAAGATACCTATACTAATTATTGCGGTCGTTAGAGGAATTTTTAGAACCATATTTCGTTTAACTGAGGGTAATTCGCATAGAGATATGGAATTGAATTAGTTAAATAGACTCAATGAGAACTCCATGAGGTAAATTGAATACCATTGAAGAATTAGACCGAACACTACATTATACTAGAATCTTGAATTAAGAATTGAGGTGATCATTAGATGAATTTGTTTTGCCCTAATATTCATTACATATTCGAATCTTTGATAAATCATTGTGTGAGATATTTTCATACTTTCTATTAGTTTAAGTTAGTTAGTTCACAACTATTATCATCTGTTATTTGTTTACTTTCATCAAATAAGAGTTAGGAAAAGTAGATTAAGACTAAAGTATAGTTCTCGTGGGAACGATAATCTAGATTCAAAAGTCCACTATATTACTTGTTACGATATCGTATACTTGCCAGCGAGCCAAAGAGAAATTATAGCAATGAACTACTTTGGAGTAGCTGTGTTGAATTTTCAAACTTAGAGCTCATGACAACTTCGAGTGAACTCTACGACCGTGTCGAAAAAGATTAAAAAAGAAAATCTTTGATAAGAAAGTGCTTACGTTCAGTAAATCACAATTCTTTTTGTTTGTATAATCTAGTTGTTCAACAATTTTTTTCCTCAAATGATAATATAGTCAATTCGTTCAATCTTTTTTTGACATAATTGATTGAAGATAAGTCCTCATTAACTTCAATCTTAAAAAAACTCATTTCTACTGATGGTTAACAAAGCAATATAAGTACTTGGAATATAACTATTTTCTTCAAATGTAGTTGTTGACATTAAAAAATGAGGCTCAATTAAATGGTCCAAGGAATGAAGGCCAGTTAGAAAATTTGAAAAATATGCCCAAATGAGACCATGTAAAAAATCCATGACGGAGTTATGTAACGGGGGCCCATTATCGCCCAAGCCTGCAAGACACCTAAGATCGAGGCGAGCATAGTGCCTTATTGTTATCCAGAGTGACCGCCCCATCATCGTCCAAGCCTGTGAGATGCCCAAGATCTGGGCGAATATAGTGGCTGGTTGTTATTTAAGGAGACATTTATTGGAACGGTTAATAGACAATCTTATCACATTTCACGATCCAAGAACATCGGTTGCAAGCAGTTAAATGATGGGAGTAATGATAACAGTTAAGACGGCAGTTCCTTGATTAGTCAGCTATTACGAAGAAAGTGAGTAGTTACAGGGCGACGAGTAGTTATGTCTGATCAAATCATTCTCGAACATAGAATGTGTAATTTCGTTTCTTTTAAACTTCCAATTATTTAGTGTGCTTGTGCCCATTGGAGGCATTTCGTTTCTTGCAAATTGTAATCTTTATAAATAAAACACTCATCGTTGGGACTTTGTTTCGAGAGGTTTTTTCTTTACATAATCGTCTGAACCTTCTTTTAATTGTTAGTGAGACCCGAATTTCCACGAGAAACAGTAGTACATTAATTGTTTTTTTTTTTATTTCTCTTGATAAATAGTACAATATCTGTTTGATAGACAAATGTGGAAATGAATTTCAATTCTTTGTTAGGAATTCATCTTCTATGAAAACAAAGAAAATACAGTTTAAAGTGGTTGTATTTTGAAATTCGATTTCCATTTCCACGTTGTAATCAAACGATCAAAGTGAAATCCTTTTTCCTCATATATGACATTTTTCATAGAATTCGTTGCAATCAAACAGGCCATAAGACCATCAATTCCAAACATAAATCATAGTTCCATGCACATAAATATTTATCATTACACCATAAGTAAAATAACGTAAAGATGGTTGGACTCAAACGCAAATAGACATAATCTTTATCATTTGACTACGTTAATATTTAGTTAACATTGTAACTTTTAACCTCTAACTTCTTAAATTTTAAATAAAAATAAGGGTAATCACGTCATGTCCATATTTTTCACTATTGTTGTGTAAAATGTTTATACATTTCATTTTTTATATTTTCACCTTTATTTACATCTTTGATTGTGCAAGACGTTGTTCCTTCCAACTCCTCCATTAAGTCGTTGTTTGGTGTGATAAGTGTAGTTTTTATACTTATTTGAAGGTCTAAATCATGATATTTTATTGTCTTTTGAATTAAATTCTACATAATTTATGTTAAATTATATTTTGTAGGTAAAACTTTATGATTAATAAAGAATTGAAGAAAAGAATGAAAAATAGTGGAAAATGGTAAAATTCAAAGTACAAGGATTAAATTAGCATGAACTGCACAAATAAAATTATTTTAAGGATTAATTTGGTGTTGGAATTTATTGGGCTTCATCTTGAACTTTTAAAATTGGACTACACATTGGCTACAATATAAATGGGAGATACACACGCAGAGGGAAAAAAAATTAGAGGATTGCGGCAGATGCAAATTGGGCAGAAAATACATAATTAGTCACAGAGAAAAGCCAACAGAAAAAGAGAGATTGGAGACACACATAGTGGGCTGTTAAAAATACATTATACACGTAGAAAGTGGAGGAAAGGTGCAGTAGTTTATTAAATATATATTCACGCAGAAGCCGGCTGTAAGAGATATATTATATATAGAATTAATCTATATGTACCAAATAAATTATATAAAGTTTCATATAGACAACACGTAGTGGCCTCCCATATGGGGGCAATTTGATATACGTAGCATCGTCCATATATATATATATATATATACACACACAAAACCAGCAACTTCTGGGAGAAAACTATGGCTGAAAATATATTATTTTCATGCAAAGCCGGCAGCTTCTGGAACAAGTTTTTGGGCAGCAATTGATTGGGTGGAATTTTTTTGGCCTTTTTTTATTATCATGGGTCCCGCATGGGACCCATCCAGGTGAGAATAGGTAAAATTTTGTAAATTTTTTTTCCAGTGCATTTAGCCCCTATTTGAAACTCATTTTGGAAGAAATAGAAATTTTGGAATAGTGATTGATGTGTAAATATGTGGTGGAAAAGTGATGAAAAGTTTTTGATTTGCGTGTAATATTATTTTATTTGGAGAATGTGTAGTTGAAATGAAGAATGAGAATGAAAAAGAGAAAGAGAAATTAATGAGTGTCAAACATGGGCTTAGATTTATCCCTAAATATACACATAGTGGGCGGCAGATTTGGAGGCACATAAAGAGCAAATTGGCCGGCTACACGTAATTTGAATATCATTCACGTTCCGTAAATTTTTGGT
Organism: Fraxinus excelsior; assembly: GCA_019097785.1. Taxonomy (NCBI): domain Eukaryota; kingdom Viridiplantae; phylum Streptophyta; class Magnoliopsida; order Lamiales; family Oleaceae; genus Fraxinus; species Fraxinus excelsior. The sequence goes on along the minus strand of CM032639.1, from coordinate 26,138,852 downwards.
GATGTTGTTCCACTTTTGCGTGTTTAATTTTAACATTATGAGTGACTAAATATTTTTTTATGTTATGATGAATGATATAATTTAAGGTTTTTATTATATATTTACTTTTAAGATTTCCATGTTATTTTGATACTTGTTAATTAATTATTGTGTGTTTAATGTTTTAATTATTTTTACAATAATTATAGGGATAATACTCAGACAGAGAGGTGATGTATAATTCTAACTCGTGTAATAATTAACATAGATATTATAAGAGATCGAGAGATAATTATAAGCTATGCAATCCATGTTGAGTTCCTATAGATAAATGCGTTCATATGTGTGTAAATTTACATATAGCTATAGTAAGTCGGGCATATGAATATGATTAATTTTACTCGAGAGAAATCACTAACTACATCGTGTTAATTCGATTGTTGACATGTATGAAAAATGATTGAATGAATTTGATTTAAATGTATGATAAACAACCTAAGTGAAATCGAAAATCCTAACTATTCAATCGCATAATCTTATCTGCAGTTTTAATTTGAATTTGTTATTTGTTTGAAACCCATTTTGAGGATAATAAAAATTTTGGAATAGTGATTAATGTGATAATATGTGTTGGAAAAGTAATGATTTTTTTTTATTTGTGTGTAATATCATTTTATTTAGAGAATGTGTGGTTAAAATAAAGAATGAGAATGCGAATGAGAAATTAATGAGTGTCAAATGGAGGCTAATACAATTTCGTTTAGAAAATAAAATTTGATTTGATTAGTTACTATTTTAATTTAAATTGAAGGTATGTTATTTTAAAACTTTATAGTAGATAGTAATCTATGTGGACGATATTCGAATTTGATAAATCTACTTTATTACTTATCACGATCTGTATACTTGCGGAATTTTACGAACACCATGCCCATTATTTAAAAAAAAAGAAAAAAAAAGGAGTTTTGAATAATATTTTTAAGAATATGCGTGGTTAAAAAATAGGAAAAAAAATTGGTTTACATACAAAATATTTTATTGTGTGAACGTGTGATTGAAAATAATCCGTAGTAAAAAGAGTTTTAAAACAATGGGCACAAAACATAGGCTATTCTTTTTTCTTTTTTCCAAAATGAAATGGTTTTATCATCTCAACATTTTTTTCCTCTCTTCATCAACTAAGATTACAAATAAAGTTCCAATTCTTCATCAACGAAAATATAGCTTCTAAGCAGGATGGATTAGGAACCAGCAATCTAAGGGTGAAGATCTCAGGCTAACAGCTTCTGCTTCGACCTTCACAAAATGTTTTTAAAAACCTTTCAAAATGTTCTGTGTGGTTTCAAAACCTTCTATATTTGGCAACCAATCTTATGCAAAAATATTCAACACAAGGACTTTCGAATGGAATACGTCCAAAGTCTGTAAGTTGACCAAAAATTCAAAGATTAACCTTCAGGTTTATCATTTTTAAGAATTGGAACTCCATTCGTGGTCGATGAAGAATTGGAACTCAATTTGTGGTCTTAGTTGATGGAAGGGTGAAAATGTTTTAAGATGATAAAATCTTTTCATTTTGAAAAAAATAAAATAAAAAAAATTGACTGCTCAAATGAAGAAAGGGTGAAAATGTTCACTTAACGAAGAAGTTGGATGAAAATGGATGTTTTGCCCAATCAAATGTATAAATAGGATGAAATATAAAAAAAAATGAAGGTATGAAAGTTTTGCACCATAATAGTGAAAAGTAGGAATGTCGTGCTAATTACACTAAATACAAGAATTTATGGATCCCTTGAGTTTGGGCACTAAGGGAGGTGTATTCATTTGAAACTTTTAAAGACTTTGGAGGATTTAAATATTTTAGGTATATTCAATTGAAATTTTTAAGGACTCTCTAAAAATTTTGGTGTATTCAATTGAGATTTTTATAGACTTTTTTTTTTTTTTTTTTAAAGTCGCGAGGTATTCAATTGGAATTTTTTAGAAGCCTTCATAAATATAAGTCATGAGGTATTCAAATAAACCATGACTTTTGGAGAATTTTCTACTTACTAGACTTTTTGGTGAAAATTATAAACAGCAAATCTAAAAAAATCTCTCATATACTATGAGATTTGTGAAAATTTCAAAAAAAAAATAACGTTTTTTCTTTCAATTCTAGAATTTTCTCACATCTCTACAATTCATTTGCTGTAATCAATTTATGATAATTCTATATTTACATAATTACTTTTGAATTGAAATTTTATGCAATTGTTTGAAAATGTAGAATTTCATGTAATAGATTTTTTTTTTTTTTTTTTTTGTTTCTTTTTTTTTTTTTTGGTTAAGGACAATTTGTGTTCTTAGAATTTATGTTAATTTCGTGGATTTTTTTTTTTAATTATGTTCTTAGAAACTAATGTAAAAGCTTTTTATTATTTTTGTGCCAAGATTGAATGATTGGATCGTGACCAATGACTTTACCCTAGAAAATTTTGTTGACTTCATGGTTCTCGAAAATCTTAATTAGCTAGTTAAAAATATTATAATTTTCCAAGTATATAATAAATTTGTGAGATGAAAAATCTTTAAAAACTTTTAATCAAAGTTTGCAGAAGTTGATGGAAGGCTATTACTAATTCTTAACAAATTCATAGAAATCATTTAAAAGTAGGGGTGTCCAAAAGTCTCGAATCGAATCGAACCGAATCGGATTGAACCCAAACCGAACCGAACCAAGCGGTTCTTCATAAGTTAAATACCCGAACGGGTACCCGAATCGAGAATCGATGTGTTTGGGTCGGGTCTTGGGACTAGACCAAGAACCGAAGAACCGAATAAGAACCGAAACCTAATAATTTTATTATTTTTATTTGATTTAATTAAATTATTTGATTTTTTCTAAATAAATTAACAAATTAATTAAATAAATCAGATCATTTCATAATTTTAATTTTAAAGTCCATTAGCCCAAATGAATTATTGATATAGATCACCGACATTTTAATATTAATATCTACTTTTGGTATTTATATGCATTGAATTAATGTTATTCGACAACTAATTATTTATATATTTTTGAATTTGGTACGTTAATTTGTAAAAGTTATGAATGAAATGTCATAGTTATATTTATGTAGTGTTGCTGTAAATGTTAAAAAATTTAATTATGGTACGGAGCCGAACCCGAACCCGAACCCGAACCCGAACGGTTCCATAATTATATTTGGACCCGACAGTTCCATTTATTAAATACCCCAAAATTTTGAAATCGAACCGAACCGATCCACGGACAACCCTATTTAAAAGTTCATAAATTTCACCCACTTAAAAAAGTCTATAAAATATTTAAAAATCTCAATATAATACACGCAGCTAAGCCAAGGCTTGACCTGCCTCGTCTCACATTCGGCCCTGCGTAAGAGGTGTATATCTGAAGCATTGGAGGCAAGTCAATAACTGAAGTGAAGAAAACAGTAGCTAGAGAAAGTCAAGCATCTTACTTCAGATTGCTTAAGACGTTTTTGTTAATTGTTGGCCGTCTTGATTTGAACAATATCTTATCTTTGCAGAGAAGACTGACCGATTCTTGAGAATGAAAGGCATACGGTTGGAGAAGACGTCCCATTAATATGCAACACTTTATCATCATCTGTTCAATATTTCTAGAAAAATTTACAATCAAATTCTCTGCCATGGCTTTGTGCAAGTTTTCAATCCTCCCCATTCTCTTCCTCCTCCACTTCCCACGTACATTTTCACTGTCCTTCAATCTTTCGACGATTGGTACCAATGATACCAATCTCCGCATTAAAATCTCAGGGTCTGCTTATATATCAGAACAAGGTATTCAAGTCACACCACATGAGCGCGACAGGTCGTTGGGCAGCAAAGTAGGTCGGGCCACCTACGTCGAGTCACTGCATTTGTGGGACAAGAATTCTGGGAACTTGACTGATTTTTCAACCCATTTCTCTTTTGTAATTGATTCAGAAGGGAATTCTACGTTTGCTGATGGACTTGCATTTTTCTTGGCTCCTAATAATTCTAGTACCCCAGAGGGAGCTGCTGGTGGTGGCCTTGGCCTTGCAAGTGGTCTGAAACCAGGCCAATTTGTTGCAGTGGAGTTTGATACTTTCAAGAATGATTATGATCCGCCGGGTACTCATGTAGGTATTAATGTTTATACTATGAAATCTGTTGCGAACACAACTTGGTTGAATGGTATTCCTCGAGGGATGAAAAATGATGCCTGGATTAGTTATAATGCTAGTTTGAAGACTCTCAGTGTTGCTTTTACGAGTTTTTCAAATAATAGAAGTCAAATTCAAAACCTCAGTTTTGTGGTTGATCTGAGGGATTACTTGCCAGAATTTGTTACTTTTGGCTTTTCAGCTGCGACGGGAGATTTTTTTGAGAAAAACAATGTTAAGTCATGGCAATTTTCGAGTTTACCACTTGATGTTATCTCGAAAGTTCCAACTCCGAGCTCACAACCACAACCAGAATCCAGTGGTGTCACCACTGGTGTAAAGAAAAATAATAGGGGACTGGTAGTCGGATTGAGCACTGGAATGTCAATTCTGGTTCTTGCTTCGGGTTTGGTGGGCTATTTGTTGTGGAGAAAGTATAAGAAGAAGAAGAAACGGGATGAGCATTTTCATGATCTGTCTATGGACAATGAATTCGAAAAGGGCAGTGGACCTAAAAGGTTTTCATACAACGAATTGGCTTTGGCGACAAACAACTTTTCAGAGGAGGAGAAGCTTGGAGAAGGGGGGTTTGGTGGAGTTTATAGAGGTTTCTTGAGAGAACTTAATTTCCATATTGCTGTCAAGAGGGTAGCGAAGGGATCTAAGCAAGGAATAAAAGAATATGCATCAGAGGTGAAGATTATCAGCCTATTGAGGCACAAAAATCTTGTGCAACTCATCGGTTGGTGCCATGAAAGAGGAGAATTCCTACTTGTTTACGAGTTCATGCCAAATGGCAGCTTAGATTTTCATCTATTCAAAGAAAAATCACTTTTGCCATGGGAAGTAAGGTACAAAATTGCCCAAGGTTTGGCCTCGGCTTTGCTTTATCTACACGAAGAGTGGGAACAATGTGTTGTGCACAGAGATATAAAATCTAGCAATGTTATGCTGGATTCCAACTTCAAGGCGAAACTGGGTGATTTTGGATTAGCTAGACTTGTTGATCACGAAAAAGGATCCCAAACAACAATGCTTGCCGGGACAATGGGATACATGGCTCCCGAATGTGTCATAACTGGCAGGTCTAGCAAAGAATCTGATGTCTACAGCTTTGGAGTTGTATTACTGGAAATAGCATGTGGAAGAAGACCAATCGATACAAGATTACAAGAAGATCAAGTAAGAATGGTGGAATGGGTTTGGAACCTCTACGGAAAGGGAAAACTACTTGATGCAGCAGATACAAAACTATGCGCAAAATTTGATGCTCGAGAGATGGAATACTTGATGGTTGTTGGGCTATGGTGTGTTCATCCAGATGATAGACACCGGCCATCAATAAGGCAAGCTATCCATGTCCTTAATTTTGAGGCAGAGTTGCCCGTACTCCCCTCAATGATGCCAGTGCCAACATATGTCCCTCCTATAACTAACGAGCAAGGGACTAATGAACATCAATCTCGGAGCTATGGTTACAGCGCCAATTCTTCAAACATAACCACGTCTTCTGCAGCTTCTAGTCCATCTGCAGCGCTTCTTTACACATACTGAGTACTATTCGTTTATCCTTTGAATTTTTTGGATGCTTAAACTCACAGGAATCAACTCTGTTTTCTTCTTAAAATTATGGTTAGTATAAAGTATACCTTGGTATTGAAATTCTTGTGATTGAGAGACTCCACAATCATATTATTCTAGATCACTTCTTCAGATTTATTTCATTATTTAGTCTTTTTTTTGTTCTTGTTTTCAGTAAGCAGTTTTAATATGCACATCTGCCTTTGCATCTGGTTGATTTCAGCATGAATTCTCACCATTTTACATCTGGTTTACGATTTCAAATCAGCTGTGAGGTACTTTTTATTATCTTTCTGCACTTATATTATGTATAGCAGTAGATGTTTCCTTCTAGGTTCTTAACCTTGATGTATTCACAACATTTGAGTCTTTTGCCATGCTCGAATCTTTTATTGATTATTCCTTTGACGTGCCGAAGTTATTTTTTCGAAAGCATCTAGAAGATGCTGAAATGGTCATCCCTTTTACTCTTGCACACGAATCAAAAGTTTGGTTGAGTTGAAATTGGAGGTACATAAGTTAAAATTTATATTTCGGGTTCTTAAAACCATTGAAATCGGCTCTAGTATAAAACCATAGTTGGCAATGGGTTGATCTAGTCAAAAGAGGATTGCCAATACATATTTATAAAGTAGTAGTTTGGATGTTCACATGTCTTATCACATCTGCCTTAGCATCTGTTGCTCATGTTTCTTTATTTATTAATTAATATAAAGAAATGGAGCAAATCGCCAATTAAATAAATCCTCTCTTTTCTCGAAGTCAAAGTCCTGAAGTCTATTATACTTTTCTAGAGGAAATACTGCCAATACTTGAAAGACTCGTCCTCTAACACAAGTTTGAGTTTATTTCTTGAATCGTTTAATCCTGAAATTATAATTCCAGTTAACTACTATACTTAATCACTTCTTGATAAATGTTTTTGTACACTTATCTAAACCATTAAATTATGATATTTTGTATTACTTTTGATAAATTACAGCCTAATCTCGTGTATTTGACTTGGTAATTGAAGTGAAATTGGAAGAATTGTACAAAAAAATGGGCTAAAATGGAAGAAATTCAAGAGTTCGGGGATCAAAGTGCAAATATCCAATAGTTGATTCTTACCTTCTCTCGCCCTGATATTTCTTTTGAGGTCAACCAAGTTTGCAATTCATGCGTAGTCCCTGCACCACCCATTTACAAGACGTCAAACACATTTTTCGTTACATGAAAGGCACTCTTAAACATGGGCTTCTGTTTCATCGCTCTTCCGACCTCTCACTACATCGGTTCTCTAACTCTGATTGGACCAGCTCGATTGATGATTATATTCTGTCCATATAATTCCCATAATTGATTTGTGCCAAATATAGCACAATCACCAGCTGGATGTGTGGGCTTATTCAACGTTAGTCCCTTTAACGTTATCAACTTATTTCGACTTAATATGAAAAACATTGGATTTGCACATCTGCCTTAGCATCTGGTTGAATGAAGCATGAATTCTCACCATTTCACGTCTTGTTTCTTAGTAGTAATGAGAAAGAAAAGGAACTACACATAACTCTATGTCATATCTATTGTGTAGATGTTAGGTTTTTCTCATATCTTCCCGATTTGGTATTTCCAATATCTCAGGAAGACTAGGAAAGTGTCAACTTACTTATTTAGAGTTAATACTTTTCTTTCTTGGATGTTTATATCAATTGCTTGAATGCTGTCTTTCTCTGCTTATCAGTGGGAAAATGAGTAAAAACTGAAATTGTCATTCCTTTTTTTACTTTTACAAGAGTAAAACTAAGAAGTTTGGTTGAGATGAAATTGAACATACACAAGTTGACGACAGATACAAGCAAAAAATGAAAATACATAATACTTATTACTGTTCCATTAGTTCATCCCACATTGGGGATTTTGTGAATTCAATACTAGGTCCAGAAGTTGGTGAGATGCAACATGTTTCCATGTCAAAAACCCACCAATCCTTGACTCTACGATGAGTAAAATAGATGCAATTGCCCCTGCATCCTACTTTACTTGCAGACAGGCTCATACAGCATTCGTCCTCCAAGAAAAGCATCATATTCCCTAGACTTTCGACCTTAACCCACAATAGTTTGCAAATGTCAAGTCGGAAAACTTCAACATCATCTACTGCATTGATTGATTTTCTCGATATTAGGAACACCAAAAAGATTTCTCCATTCGATTCAAGTAAATACTCCCGGAATTGCCTTGACACTACAGAAGGCACGGCCCTGTTTGCACCAGTAGCTGTTATTTGAAAACAAGAATCAATGTCTTCTATAACTGCTAGACTTCCCTGCAAGCTCAGTGCGTAAAATTTTCCTTGAAATCCAATAGCATTAGTGAATTGCATACGTTGGTTTGAAGCGTAAGGTTCAGTTAGCGTGCAGTTTTCGACAATCCATTCTTTTTGATCCTTATCCTGTCTGAAGAATGCAAAAGCTGGAGAACAAATACCTGTTAGCACCATTACATTACAACCATAGCGATGCTTCGGCAGTGATGATAATTTGGTATATTTACCGGGGAACTCCCAATCCTTCTGTGATGATGATAATGTGGCAAACTTAAAGGGAAGATTGCAATCCCAGCGTGGAAGATAACGCGTACACTTTCCTTCTGGCTCCCATAAACAGCATTCAGACAAATCGCCACTCATAGCCACTAGTTGTCCATGGGAATACCCCTTGAAATATATCCAACGATCCCGGTATTGGTACGATCTTCTTTTGTAGTAAAAAAAGTAGTACTTTTCATGAAATGAGATGTCGATTTTGTGAGAATGTTGTGGCCTTTTGTCATATGCAGCACTAATTTCAACAAGCTGTGGCATTCTTGGTCTGCCGTCCAGCTTCTTACAGCACCCTGGGGCTGCCCTCCATGTCTTGGCAGCGCCACCAAAAGCAGTGATGTTTTGCATTAGACTTGGTTGTATTGCAATTAGGCTGATGAGTTGAGGAGGAAGATTAGGCCATGGCTTTGCATTTGTACTTGGGGTGGCTTCTTTCGTAGGTGAAAGTTTACTTGCTTTTTTCGTATTTTTAACCATTTTTCTGCCTTGTTGAAGGTGCTGGGGAGATAGAAATAATTTTATCTTTCTAGCTCAGCAGTAGGTCTATATTAACAACTCTGGACGTGGTCTCCAAGCTTTAGCTACTTAAATTATTACAACATTAATTATAAGAAATTCTTGGTCTATCGTTGACTTTAATCTTATTTTAATTCAACTTGATGTGCAAGAATTGTAAGTGCTAATATTTAGAACAATTATGCTATATGTACATTTTGTTTTACATCATATTTGACTTTGTGCCATATGTCTGCACATAATTGAACTGTTTTTCACACTTTTCTGTGCAATACTTTTTGAATTCCCACACAATGTCAAAAAAGATGTACACCATGAAATGTACACTAACATAACTCTATTTAGAATCCAATATGTACATGTAACCGGTAGTACTTGACCCATTTTCTCGGTGAACGATGGGAAATAAACCGGTAGTGCTCTGGATGCTTTACTCATTATTATATCGAAAAAAATTAAATATTGACAAATTATCTTTTAAGTCGTTAGTAAGTTAATTTCTTTCTAAATGAATGCATTTTTGAACAAGGTTGAAGATGTACAACACTCGGGTCCAACTCCAACAAAGCTAGTGCTACACTTCACTGATGCCATCAGTATACTGTACTGTATACCTTCGGTGGATATGCTGCTTTTACTTTTTAACTTATAATTGATTCCATTTGCTCAATCATTCATGAACAAATATTATCTTCTTCTGCTGATGTTTCTCCACAACGTGGTAGATAAATCTTAGACGGCTCCCGTTAGCCGCAGTCAGAGAAATTGGCCCTCATGGCAACTAGTTGTCCCTCGAAATATACCCACCACGTTTCCTGGTATTGGTATGATCTTGTTTTGTAGTGATAAGTACTTATCATGAAACGAGATGTCGATATTGTAAGTAAGTTGTGGCATTTTGTTCACGAAAATATATTTCGGATTAAAACTACCGCAAGTATACGGTTCGTTACAAGTAATAAAGTGGACTTTTTGAGTCCAAATATCGTTTCCACAAGATTGATTTAGTTTTAATTTTAAGTACCGTGACCTTAACCGAAATAATAAGAATTTATGATTTTTTCAATGAATTAAATAATCTACGTATAAAAAGAAGGTCTAAATTAATTAAAAAATGCAAATGCTGTGAAAATATGATGATGAAAAAATACTAGGATTCCGAATCCTCTTATATTAATTCTCTTTAACTCGAACTTTTCAATTTGACAACACCATTTAATTATGAAGCTCAATATTCCTAATTTGTTTAACAATCTCTCTCGAGTAAAATTAAACTTATTTTTACATGAACTCAACTAGATTTTTATGATGGATGCGAACATATAAAAATGCATTAATGGATTCTTGAATAATTAAAGATCACGTAAAGCATAGCGATTTATTTCTATCCCCTATCGGATTCTACGACAATTGACACTATGTTTAATTTATTTTCCATCTCTTGAGGGTAAAACAAGCCACAATATTCATACAATTATTGATCAAGTAATTGTAGGAAAAATTAAATCCATGTCAATTATTCAATAATTAAACATGCGTCTTAAATGTCAAAAATAAAATCACGAGTCAAAGATTCATAATACAAGTTTCATCGTAAACCCTAGCATAGGTAAGTTTAGTCTAATGTGGTGGAGAGAAGAAAATCAGAAAAACAATAAAGAAATGATATCACCCCAATTAATTTTCAATTGAATTCTCATGTTCTTGGAGTTGATCTTCATATTCTTGTCTCTTTTCCTCTCTCAAACCCTTGTAAAATATGTTTTTTTAGGTCAAAAGAAGGTCCCCCACGTGTTCTGGTCTAATTTGGTATATATAGGATGCCTAAGATCTTGTTATTAAAATAGAGTTTCAATTGGAAAAGAAAACAAAATCTCATCAAAAGTTTGTACTATGCGGTTGCATTGATTTATAACTATACGGTCGCATAGTTATATTTTTTTCTTATCTGACAGTTTTCAGTATTTTGATCATATCTTTATTTCCTGATATTCGATTGAGGTGATTCAAAAATGCGTTGAAAAGATAACTCAAAGGGATACAAATCTTCCAAAGATATAAATTTTCAAATTTGAACTTCCTCTATACCAAAAATGGATCTCAAACTAAGATTGAAAATTCGAAACATAACTTTTTCGGTTGGAAGTTGATATGTGATAGTAGTTCAGCCATATTTCATCCCTTTGACTTTTTTCCTTATCCAATTGATGTCCAACACTCTCAAATCTTCATCTTGAGATTGACACAACTTTTCATTATTTGCGCTTGAGTCCTCAAACTTTGATTTTGCGTCATTTTAGTCATTTTTCGCATTTTTCTCTTAATTTCCACCGTATTCATCATTGTTGTCATGTAAAACACAAATTACATCGAATTAAATTATATTTCACATATTTATTAATAATTATCCATGTTTGTGACCTACAATAAGTGTGTAAAAACGCACTTGTCACATTTTGTCATAGCCATCACTGGATTCAACATAGTGTGGCATCTGACCACCTACAACACGGTGGCGCTTCCCTCCATGGTGCCACCAAAACCAGTGATGTTTCGCACTAGACGTTGACTCCAAGGTTAAGCACTTAAAACCAATACAACATTTATTATATGGAATTCTTCCGAGTCTGTCATTGACTCTAGTTTACACTCACCTTGCTGCCCAGGAATTGAAAAGAAATAATTTATGGCAGTGTCCAATTTATGACTTCAGGGTTTAAAGTTTCAATAGTAAGATTCTCCACATGACCCCTTCTTCCAAAAAGAATAGAATGAGTTCGTCCTCTTTTCAGCACACAAGATACGTAGAAAAGGGATGTTATCAACTTATTCCGACCTAATATAAAAAATTTTAGGATATGCACATCTGCTTTAGCATCTGGTTGAATGAAGCATGGATCCTCACCATTTCAGTTCTGGTTTCTTAGTAGTAACTAGAAAGAAAAGAAAGTAAACATAACTCTACGGCATATCTATTGCGTAAATGCTAGGACGTTCTCATATCTTTGTGATTCGGGATTTACAATAGCTCAGGAAGACTAAGAAAGTGTCTGACTTATTTAGACTTGGTACATTTCTTTCTTGGATGTTTGTATCAACTGCTTGACAGCTGCCTTTTCTCTGCTTATCAGTTGAAACGAGTAAAAACTGAAATGGTCGTTCCTTTTTTATACTTTTACAACTTACAAGAGTAAAAACTAAGAAGTTTGGTTGAAATGAAATTAGACATATACAAGTTGACGACAAACACAAGAAAAAAATATTAATGTTCCATTAGTTCATCCGCATTGGGGATTTTGTCAATTCAATATTAGGTCCAGAAGTTGGTGAGATGTAACATGTTTCCACGTCAAAAACCCACCATTCCTTGACTCTATGATGAGTAAAATAGATGCAATTGCCCCTGCATCCTACTTTACTTGCAGAAAGGCTCATACAGCATTCGTCCTCCACGAAAAACATCATATCCCCAAGGCTTTCGACCTTAACCCACAATAGTTTGCAAAATTCAAGTCGGAAAACTTCTACATCATCCACGAAATTGATTGATTTTCTCGATATTAGGAACACCAAAAAGATTTCTCCATTCGATTCAAGTAAATACTCCCGGAATTGCCTTGACACTACAGAAGGCACGGCCCTGTTTGCACCAGTAGCTGTTATTTGAAAACAAGAATCAATGTCTTCTATAACTGCTAGACTTCCCTGCAAGCTCAGTGCGTAAAATTTTCCTTGAAATCCAATAGCATTAGTGAATTGCATACGTTGGTTTGAAGCGTAAGGTTCAGTTAGCGTGCAGTTTTCGACAATCCATTCTTTTTGATCCTTATCCTGTCTGAAGAATGCAAAAGCTGGAGAACAAATACCTGTTAGCACCATTACATTACAACCATAGCGATGCTTCGGCAGTGATGATAATTTGGTATATTTACCGGGGAACTCCCAATCCTTCTGTGATGATGATAATGTGGCAAACTTAAAGGGAAGATTGCAATCCCAGCGTGGAAGATAACGCGTACACTTTCCTTCTGGCTCCCATAAACAGCATTCAGACAAATCGCCACTCATAGCCACTAGTTGTCCATGGGAATACCCCTTGAAATATATCCAACGATCCCGGTATTGGTACGATCTTCTTTTGCAGTAGAAAAAGAAGTACTTTTCATGAAATGAGACTTCGATTTTGTGAGAATGTTGTGGCCTTTTGTCATCTGCAGAACTAATTTCAACAAGCAGTGGCATTCTTGGTTTGTCGTCCAGCTTCCTATAACAAGCTGGTGCTGCCCTCCATGACTTGGTGGTGCCACCAAAAGCAGTGATTTTTCGCATTAGACTTGGTTGTATTGCAATTAGGGTGATGAGTTGGGGGGGAAGATTAGGCCATGGCTTTGGATTTGGACTTGGACTTGGGGTGGCTTCTTTCCAAGGTGAAAACTTTCTTCCATTTTTTGTCTTTTGAACCATTTTTCTGCCTTGTTGAAGGGGTTGAGAATAGAAATGATTTTAATTTCTCTAGCTTATCAGTAGGCCTATGTTAACAACTCTAGAAGTGGTCTCCAAGCTTTAGCAACTTAAATTATTACAACATTAATCATTAAAAATTGTTCCAAGTCTGTCGTTGACTTCACTCTATTTTTTTTTTAGCTCACCTTGATGTGCAAGAATTTTAAAAAACTACTAATTTATATCATTCAACTATTTTTCGTAAGTTTTGTTCGAAAAATTCGTGATAGAATATTGGAACGTAGATCTTATCGACTTATCTGAAAGAAAATAATGAACATGTTAAAGATTATATTTAAATGAATTTTATTGATTTAGTTCAATGGAACAGATAGGTCATCTTCATGTTGGCTCTCATCAAATAAGAGGATTACTTGAACACAAATAATGTATATCAATTACTCAAGCTACTTCAAACACAGTAATGGCTGGAGTAATGACTTTTCTCAACAATCAATGGTGATTAAAAATCATATTTTGGTTGTTTGGCTCTTGGCAATTTGAAGTCCTAAAATGTATTGTATTGAATCAACTCGTTTAAAAAACTCAATAAGTGCTCGAAGTTTTCGAAGTTAACAACACATATTGACTTTTTTGGTTTGCTAGCTAATAACTTTCATGGTACTCGTTTCGTTCAATTTATATAGATTGGTTTTGTTTTTCACACGAATTAAATTTTTTTTATTTAATATTATTAAAAAATATTTTTTGTCAAAAACTTTCCTAGTTTACCTTTATTTAATTATCAACAATTAGGAGTAAATTGGTTATAATTAAACAAATTAAATAAAGGTATAATAATAAACAAACAAAACAAAATATTCTCAATAAAGAAACATGACTATATAATTGGGACAGGAAAATAAGGAAAATCAAATTATATAAATGAGACAGAAGAAGTAGTATTTTAATGCTATTGGTTTTCTCTTTGATTGTGATGTGTTTGGTAACATTATTTATGTTACACCTAGGCGACCATGTGGATGTCAACTAAATAAAATATCATGGAAGCGCCTTCTTTCCGAGGCTACTATGTTGAAACATGTCGTCTCCACTATCTTCTTGGCCGAGGCAATGAAGTCACATCCCATTGCCTCGCCCATATGCCTTTTTGACGAGATGATGTTACTTTCCATTGCCTCGCGGGCAAAATAATCGATAGAAACTCATACTTACAAATTTATAAACCAAAACAAAATGTAAAATATAAACATTTATTTTTTACAATTCAAGTAAAATCTAAGAACGGAAAAATTCTCCGCCTCCCCCTGCCCCAACTGGCAACTAGTAACAAGGCAGGGACGAGGAACATAATTTCCGGCCGAAAATCCTCAAACACACCCCAACTCTTTTGTTTTATTATATTTATATATTTTTCAATCTAATTCAAAAATGAAAAAAAAAAATTAATCAAGTAATTAAATGGGATGGTAAATGGGAATTTTTAATCTATGCCCCAACTAAATCCCGAAGGGACGGGGATGGTAATGGAAGCATCAACCCCCACCATCTCGTTGCCATCCTTAATAAAACCTAGCTAGAAATAGCACATGTTGGTTTATTAAAACATATACACCTTGAAATTTTATTATTAAAATTATATATTTGGATAGATGATACCTTTATAAAAATAAGTAAATTATTATGAATAAGAGTTAAATTATGTCGATCGAGGTCTATAGATAACATGTCAATTTATATTCTTATAGTTCATTTTGAGGAAATTAACTACCGTAGAAAATTTCATCATCTTCTTCAAGAGCGTTTTAGGTATATCAATCTCATTTTAGATAATATTTAGTACGAAAAATAGATAAGCATTGTATGTGATACTCAAAATTAGAAATATGGGAGGTTCGAGTGATTTTTCAACTATGAGGGTGCCCTCATATCGTTTCTATATTTTAAATCACCTCGATGTGCAAGAACCAAAAATTAAAATTAAAATCAATGACAATTTAAGACTCCCGATCTAACCTAAAAAGTATTTATTTTCTTGTTCTTTACAAGGCACTGAGTTTTTTGGACTTAACAAATCCCATTGCAACTGTCAACTAAACTAGTTGAGTTTTGAAATTATTTACCATTACCAATTGAGATTTTTATATATTATAAGTCAATTTATTTATAGTTAAGTTGGAAATGTATCCATTATCAATATCCGAGCTTTATATTAAATTGCTCATTTTACTTCATTTATGATCTTCATAATAATAGAACAATAAGATCAAAATCTTTTCGTAATGCATAAATGGACGAGACTCGAATTGCTAATTCATCCATTGAGGTAAGTAAAAGAAAATGCCATTCATTTGTTGAGAAAAAACAAGAATTTTTTCTTGAAAAAAAAATTATAGCATAAATTAGTAGGTTATTGGATAAAAATTGATTGAAATTTTGTAAATTTTTCATTGGTTAGAAATTTATTTTTATTTTTTTTTTCTCCATTCCCTATCAAACTATTGTTCTACTATGAACTTCAACCTTTTCATTAGAAGAGATTGAGAGCAAAGGAACTTTAGTAAGTTATATAACTACACCAAAAAACACTTTTTGTAGCGGCCAAAAAACACTATGATAGATCGTTTGCAGCGTTTTATCGTGTGTTGTGGGGATTGTTGTTATTGTTGAGAAAAGACTTTTTACAGCGTTTATTCACCGTTGCGAAAAACTCTTTTGCAGTGTTTTTTAACCGTTGTGGTAAACCCTTTAGCAGCATTTTTACAATGTTGTGGTAGACCATTTTGTAATATTTTTCCAAAGTTGCCGTAAACTTTTTTTTACATTTATATATGGTAATTGACCGACAAAATTGAAAATGACATTTTGTAAACAGATTTTGAGATTACATAAAAATTAATAATTTCATTACAAATTCTTAAATCAATACAACATTAGAATGTGATACTATTTAACATTGAATCGATACAACATTTGAATTTCCTGAGTATAGTTGATAAAATTTGATCTTTCTATTCTAAATCCTTTCGCATTTTTACAAGCTCCAATGATAAATTTTGGATTATCAAAATATACCGCTCCTTCTGCTCGAGTATTGAATCAAGCTCTTGTTTTGCTGCTTCAACTTGCCTAAGAGCCCGTCACATCTCTGCTTCAAGTTGTTGCTGGTTTGATACAATCTCGATGAATGTAGTCTTGTGCTTTGAGATCTCATTTGAGTGTTGTTTACGCTTGGCAGTTTTTCTCAATTCCTTCACCAGGTTTTCGGCCTTCTTTAATTTTTCCTCTAATTCTCTTTTCCTAGTATCCTCTTCCTCAACAGATGTATCATTCGACTGCATCTAGAGTTTTCATCCTTAATCACAGAAAAATCAATCTCATTCCCGTCAGCAAATTTAATATTACCAAGATGAAGAATTGCTGCCACAACCCTAAAAATTGCTTCCTGGAATGATTTGATACAAATTTTAAATAAAAAAGATCTTGTCAAAAATCAAGGCAAGGTATAAAAAATTATGTTCTAACTTCTATAGGAAATGCTAACATGCTCTTGCTCACTGATTCCAACTATATCCATAGCCCGTCTGTTGGCAAGGTATTCGTGAGCATCACTTACTTCATCAAGTTCATAACACTTCAATTGATTGAGATAATGATACGATCCAGGGTTTCTTAGCTTATACTTGTCTCTATCCTGGAGATGAAATGAAAATTCTAACAATATTTAAAATAGATAAGCGTCACCAACAGCTATAGAACAGAAACAAAATTTTGACAGCAATTAGAGCCCAAATTGCAAAAGTAAAGCAGAATAAATACCTCGGTGGTGTTGTACAGAGAAGATAGAAACAATGGTAGTTTCTTTCAGGATCTGAGATCTGGCTAACACGAGATCCCTCCAGCAAGTAAGTTCTTATAGCTGTTCCAAATATCCTCCCATTTTTAGGGCTATAAGCAAAAGCCGTCAAACCGAACCGAAACCGCATTTTAGAAACCATCGGTTTTATGCCACGTGGACCCGTCAACGAAATGGTTTTGAACCAAACCAAACCAAATCGGTCAAAAACAGTTTGGTTTAGGTTTGAAAATTTTATTTGCGGTTTAAAACCAAACCGATCGGTGAAAAAATATATTTAAAAAAAATAATAATGATTTTTTTTTTTTTAAATTCATCCAAACATGCAAAATTCAATAATTTTGTCATTTGTATGTATTTTTGTCAATTTATAATTTTTTATTACATATATATTATAATTACCAAATAATCCTAATTTATATCTAATAATCTTGAGACTAACATAATCTATCAAAAACTATTTTCCTCTTTAGAATTCAAATTTCTACAGTTGCTTCTGAGTCTGCATTCTCAAATGGAGGTCGAATACTTGATTCCTTTAGGAGTTTATTAGATGCAAGGACGGTTGAAACTTGTATATGCGGAAAGAATTGGTTGCAAATTAAGAATGAACTTATAGTGTTGTGGCAATATTTAGATGAAGTAGAAGCATTTGATGATTCAATGAAAGTTGTGGCAGGTGATTTATATTTTGTATTGCCATATTTTTAAAGATTCTCTTATCTATCTAGTATTCAATACTATGATGATATAACGAATGCATTTGTTTGAAATGGAAACTATGAATCATGTGTGACAACAATTGGTGTTTGAGTATATGTGAGAAACTGAATTCGTAACAAAATACAACGGTAAGCTTGTGTAATTGTTATGTTTAGATATTATAAGCAATTGATTTATTACTATGGTTGGTTATTCTCTCTGTCTAATCAGTAGTTTTGTTTTTCAGATATGATGGTCACGAGATTTTGTTGAACATCATTATATTTTTTGGACTTTATATTTAGTTTAGTAGACTTGTATTGTAACGTTATCGTAACGTCTTAGCCTAAAATGACAAACAAAAAATTATATTTTAGTTTATTGTGATTTCACTTTGATTTAGGTGGTATTTAAATTTGTAGTAGATATATTTAATTTGTTTTAGATTTATTGCTAGTAAGATATAAATATATATTGAATTCAATAAATTAATGTCATAAAAGTAGACGACAAAAAAATATACGGTGAAATCGACGGTTTAAAACCGGACCAAACCGTTAGGTTTATGTTTGAGTTTTTTTCAAGCCGTTCAAAATGGTTAGGTTTAGGTTTAGGGTTTTTTCAAACTGATTTAAACGTTTTGGTTTGAAAATTTGTCAAAAACCGCAAAAACCGGACCGTTTACACCCCGGGCCATTTTAATCAAATTGTATCTCAACAAATTTACCAAAACGACTACATGGAGACACCACCATCAAGATAATTATAAGTACAGAATATACCATCAAAATTTAATTCACATAAATAAATTTTCCATTACAACTTACAAGTATGGCCAAATCAACTATGTACGTTCTCTTTTCAACACATCCAACATCTACTACACTTTAGAAATGTCAAATATTCTTCAAATAGATTTTATTTGATGTTTGGGGGCAATGCACATTACCCGCTGAAAACTTTGGATACTCACTATTCTCCTTAGATATAGCGAAAAACGAATCTGAGACCCCCTTGTCATCCATTCTTCAATTATAATAAGATCACTGATTTCTAACAGTTTCACATATTAACTGGAAGTTCTAATCTTACTGTAAAAATATCTAGAAATGGAACCAAAATTTGTAAATCCAAAAATTCTGGGGATATAAAAACTTACATGAACTGTCGAGCCAATCCGATAAATTCTCTCAAAGTTATTCTTCAGTCTCCCATTACCAACATAAACCAGCGCAAACTCAATGAAATTTAGCTAAAACAAGTACCTTTAGGGAATTAATTTAGCTTAAATCAACAATTTTTGCCTGTGGACTGGGGGTGTGGCAAATTGGCTAAGCCAGCAAAACCCAACTTCATAAACTGCTTTCATCTGTTCATTCTTGAAATTATATTGATATATATCCCCACCTTCCCCAATTATCACATGAACAAAGCTGAATCCAATAAAGTCTTATTTCTTACTTATTTCAGCTGGGCAAAACAAGAGAAGAGTTGGATGGATGTATCATCATCCCTACAATTTTGATTTCCCTTGTTCCACACAATTACCCAACTCGGTTTTTTTTTTTTTTTTTTTGTAAAAAAAAAAAAAAAAAAAAAAATCATGTAAGAACAAAAATTGAAAGCCATGGTTACCCAACTTGTCACCCACCATTCATCTATAGTTTATTTTATCTTTAAACTTTTGAAAAGGTAAAGAACGAAAATTGAAAGCTACGATTACCAAACTCAGGGATTTTTCCAAATTCCGACAAACAATAAACAATGAAATGCTAACAAGACCTTAAGTCGGTAAAAAAACTTGAAGAAATGTTGTACAAAATCACAATCCACAGCAACCACCGCCGTGTGCCGAGCCCAACTGCCATTGCCTCCAAGTTGCTTGCCATGTGGCATGCCATCAGTAGCGAGATTGCGCACCCCTGTGGAGCCGATGCCGGCCAGTTCCTCTTAATCGAAGGCGGCGCTCCGCCATCCTCCTCCTCCTAATGATCAGAAAAAAATTAAAAAAAAACTTTCGCAACGTTTAAAAAATGTTGCGAAAAAACTGTCTTCCGCAACGTTTAGAAAAAGTTGCGACAAAATAAAAAATTTGCAACACTGAAAAAATATTGCAAAAAATCAACATTAGTAATATTCACTTAAAAAATGCTGTCAAAACTCGATTTTGTTAAACAATAGCAATATTCACTTATTAAAATGTTGTGATAGATCATTTTAGCAACATTTAACTACTGAATATTGCTTTTAATGTGTTGCAAATAGTATTTTTTTTGGTGTAGTGTATTTTGATAAGACTTTCTCTCAATAAGTTAGTCAAAAAATTAATTTTCAAGTGGATTCTTAATTTAAAAGTTTTTCAAATAGTTGAAAGGTCAAGACATTAGAGTAGATTACAAGATATATTAAAAATTTTCAGGTTTTACATTTAATTATTTTAAACAATGTTTTTATACTTCATTTATGTGATAAGAACAAAACAAAATTTATAATTAATAATTTTTTATATAATATATTAATATATTCATTATATTATATTATCTAATACTCATTTTTTAAATAAATCTCAGAGAATTTTTTTTAATATTTCATTATTCAGTTGCAAATCTTCTTATTCTAGAATACAATCACGCCAGGTCTTGGGCTGAGGCAAACGAGGCTAGTGCCTTAGGCCCGATTTAAAAGGGGGCCTCAAAAAAAATTAATTAAATGGAAAAAAATCAGATTTAATGCCTAATTTCTTCTCTGTCTACCCTCAGTGAGTGCGTGTGAGAGAGAGAGAGAGAGAGAGAAAAACCTGAAATCCACCGTACCTCAGCTCGTCGGAGTGGCTGAGCAGCCCGAAACCGTCCGTTGTGCCATGCTCTCTCTCTCTCTCTCTCTCTCTCTCTCTCTCTCTCTCTCTCGTGTGTCCGTCCCCGCCGTTATGTAATATGATTTTATATTTCTATGTATATATTTATGTTTCGAAACGACTTATATATGATTAAAAGTTTATAGATGCATTTGAAATTTTTATACGATTTCATCAATCCATCAGCTATATCATTATAAAGAGCTCGAAAGAAGCGAAATTAATTTAGGGATTCCTCATTCTTGTAATTAAATGTGTTTCCTGATTTAGGGATTTATCTAATACCTAATGGTTGGTGAGAATAATTCTGATATAGAGATTTATGATTTATGTAATGGTTGCTGACTGATCTTGTGAACTGGGATGAGCTACTTTTCATTTTTATTTTATTTTTGTTGATTTTGAGTAAAAATTGGTTCTTGTAGATAAGAAAGTCACATGTTCTAGTTTGGCTATTTGGGTTTTCTTGGAACCGGGTGAAAGGTGGTCTTTGGTTCCTGTACAATTTATTTATATTTCTATTTGTTCTTGTTGCATTGCATAGTTGGTCACTGATTGATTTGGATATTTGTACTTAAAGTTGGTTAACTTTGATTTGGCTGCTTTTATGTTAATTGGCTTGTGGTTTAACATTTTATTGATTAAAAATGGTAAATTTCGTAGCTTAAGAGAGAGTGATGGTGCCGTGGTTAATGTGAACTTTTGATTTCAGACTTGGTGGAATAGGGTGTGATTCCATAATTTTCGTCGATTTTCTACTTCTCAAGTAAGCAATGGTTTGCCCTAACTTGATATTGAATATATTGAAAATATTTAAAGCCTTGTCGGCTTATATAATTGTGGCATGGTCGGCTTATATGAATGTTCATTGTAGCCTATATGATTTGATTAATGTCTTAGCCTTTAAAACAACGAGATGAATAGTATTTAACTGATTGTTTGAACTCTTGTCGATTTTGTTACTTTATAATATAAATCTTTTATTCTTTATATTTGTGTGTTGTTCTACTCATCAATGTCAAGTTAGCAATATGTTGCATAATACACTGTTGAATTTTGCATTTACGTTGATTTCGATGGGCCCAAATTTGGTAGTTCGCCTCGGGCCCCGAAAATCACATGACCGGCTCTGAATACAATATTATGAATAATTTTCTTAACAATGAAACATTAGTTTCTATTATTACTATTAATTATTATTTTAGTAAACTAGATCATAATAATTCTAAATTTTGACTCACTTTGATAACAATCCCAAGCGTCAAGGTAAGAACTCATATATATTTTTTTTTTTAGTGAAGTTAAGCAACTAGTCAGATGTTTAGTCATGGCCATGGATCAAGTCGAGCAGGCTCCACTCCTTTTCTCATGATTTCGACTCGCACTTCATTGGCAATACCTGAAATTTAAGGAAATTGATTCTTCATTTTATGAGGCTTGATTTTATTGATAAAACAATCTTTATTTTCGTAAAATTGAATGTAAATAACTAATTTGAGATTTCAATAATTGAATTGTATGAATACGAAATGTTTAAAGATGTAGAAGTAGAATATATAAATAATAAATTAAATTGAGATTTGAAACTATATTTGAATATTTTTTTTTTTTTAATTTTTTTTTGAAAACCCTCCTCTTTCTCTTCGGATTTAGGATTGGCTACTTAATTTTCGAGTAGCTGAAGTTAAAATTGTACACAAACAAACAACGTATTACGTGTACAATTTTTTAAAATCAGAATGTTATTAAGAAAATAACAAAGTTTGATTATAAGATGAAATTATATATCATTTATGTGATTACACTCAATTTCGGCAATACTTATTTGTATTCGAAAATGAGCATCTTGTCAATCCTTTATGCACATTAGTGCTTCCAAAATTTGTTTTTGAGTTGATTCCTAACCTTAGACAGAGTTCGCTTACATGCATTAAAAACAAACTCTGAAACTACAGTGCTAATCGGAGGAGTTAGCAAATCTTTTTGCAATCACAAAAAAGGTTTTGCTATGTGTACATAGCAATGTGCACAAAAGTGTCCATAATAGACAATTGACACCTCTCTATTGGGCCCAGCGGGCCAAGGGGTGTCATATGTCCATTATAGATACCCCTATAAATTTTGCTCAAAAAATAATTGGATATGTTCGTTCTTTCGCCAAAATTATGTAAATCAAATTGTATTTCATCAACAAGTTCTACATTCATAAGCATTTGATGATTAAAATAGCTAAGTAATTCAATAGGCATTCTAGTTGGACTTGCATCTGATGTCTAGTTATATGCAAGATACATACTAAAAGAACATGCTACATCAAATCTTTCATCCCTAATGTCTTCAAATATATTCACTATTATTGTCTTCTTTAAGATTAATAGAAGGGATGTGTACGAAAGGTGTCGACTAACATTTGTATTCAATCGATGTGCATACAATTTGTACATAGAAGTTAACGTGTTTTCTAAATTAGAATAAGTAATAGGTGAGTCAAAATTTAAAGAGCGTGTGGTTTATCTAATAACATATTTAGTACCTTTTAAATTATACATGGGGTCCACTACATATGACAAAGGAAATAATATAGGTAAGTATTCCCAATATTTTTTAAACTTTAGCACCATAGAATACAATATTTCAATATTTTTTAAACTTTAGCACCATAGAACTAGTGAATATTATACCCCCTAGATAAGATGGTTGTAGAATCGTAAAAACTTGTAAAAAATATTCAAACTTCAAAAGCTAATTTCCAATCAACATCTATCAAAACAGACCCATCGTCATTCTTATATGTCCAATGCTATAAAATTCAGTACTTAAATGTTCATATCATTCACATGATTTTAGTAATAAGTAAGTGAAGCCTCATTTATACGTTATGTCAATTACAAATTTTTTGAAATCCTAATCAAATTGTGCACAATATTCCTCAAATACTTATTTTCTATTTGGTAATCCAGTGTTTTATATATATATATATATATATTAGTATATATATATATATTAGTGCATCTCTGATTCTATCCATTCGATCTTTTAATATGTTTCACGCCGTCTTGCACAATTAAATTAAAAATATGACACACACGCGCGCGCACACACACACCCACACACACACACACACACAAAACAAACATGAAATAAACAATTACCAAAATAAGGATTAAGTACCTTACACGGTTTATCTACAACGGGCTTTAGTAACATTAACATTATCAAATGTAAAAGAGCAACTTTTACTTTCACGACGCTATTTTTATTAATTTGAATAAAAGCGTTAAATATGTTGTTAGCATTATGAGGATACTCAATTATCTTAAAAGAAATTCTTTTTTTATGCATAACCTAAAATGTGACTATGCAGTGTACAATAACAGCTATATAATATATTTTTTATTAATATATTCTCGTAAATCTGAAGTAAATGATATAATGACACCATATTTATGTAAATCATGAATCAATTATTTCTTGGTTTTAATGAAATAATTTATTGTATTAAAACAAATAGTGTTTCTACTTATCCCAACATACTTTGGTTGAACATATTCTTTCACGAATGTCATGAAATGTTCGTTGTCAACTATGCTTGGCGATAACTCAGTACATATAACAAACTTTACCATTCCTTGATGAGTATTTTCTTTCGAATATATCTATGTACTGAGTGTTGTAGAATTGGTACCAAAAAGAGTGCAATTGCAGTTGTTTTTGAGATCTATAAACAAACCCATTTTTGGATGTACATTTGAGGTGGTGATGGTTAGAGTGAGTAGTACAGATATCATTTTGCCATGCCAATCATGTTTGGTAGTACTTACACACTACTTTATACTCTTGAAGTTCGTCAACTGTACGGCCCGTTGAAATCAATATAAAGTGTTCATAACACTTTGCATCTTTTTTACCCTTTCGTTTCCCCCTTGCATTAGAATTTCTAGTTTCGATTTGGTAGCATCTTCATTAATGGCATCCAAATCAATTGAATTACTACTTATATGAACATACTCAATGTCCAAATTCAGCAAATCATCAGGATTGTAAATGTTGTTAAGACCAAAAAAATTCATTGTGAAATTGAGATTGTGGCTTCACAGGTGAGTGGCCACTGAACAAGCCATCAACAAAAGTTGAGCCCCGATCAGCCACTTGAACTTTTTTGCCACCTCCACACATGTTTGGTAAAATATTGAATCAAAACTAACAATTATTAGGAAATTAAATTAAAATCTTTTGCGTTATAAATTGTACTATACACTCTAATCTAATCCAATTCAGTATTACAAATCAAACATGAATCTGTATTTAATATTTAGTCCATGTATGATGTAGATTAAAATAAGATTTTTAGTAGATTTTGATAAAAATTGATGAAATATGTGATTGAAAAATTGTGAATTTCATAAAATATAATAATATATGGTTAAAATTAATTGTTTACTTGAAATTAAAATCATATTTTAATTTGTACACTGAGGCATAGTTTCTTACAAGCAACTGCAAACAATATGTATATAATTCAACAACATTTTCAAATATTACTCTCTATAAATTACCAATAATTAGCATTTATTGTCGTTACCAATGATCAAATTTATCCTTCTGCAACTCTGTCACTGCTTCCTGGTAAGAATCCGTTGCTTCATCTGAATCTCTAGCCTCAATATTTGCGCCTTATTTCTCTCTTCCCGATAATCCCTTCTCTCTCTCCACCTCGTTCAGTCGGTGGAGGTATTATTCTATACGGCTTTGCTACATTCTCCTACTAGATTTACTCTTTTTCCATTTGGGTAGGTGAATAAGTAAACCCCTTTTGTGTTTTGTGTATATGGTTGTGCCTGAATTATTAGAACACTGGTATTGAAGAATCTGTTCTCAAAATAACCACATGCAGATTCTGGGTCGTTTGTATTTGCTCCTTATTGTATGTTGTGTTCTTGAGTTTCATAAGAATTTTCTGGAGTGCCTGTTGAGGGGGTGCAATTTGATGGATTTTATCCCATGTTTGAAGCAATTGAGTGATTTTGTGTTTAGGGTTTTTGTGTTTGGGACTTTGAAGCAAGTTTTTGAATTTTCGGGGCTGTTCTTGTTGTTGGGGTTTGGGTTAAAGCTCTTACAATTTGATTGGTTTTACTTTTTTACCGGTTCGGTCCGGTTTCTTGGTGATTTTAGAGGAAAAATAGGTGGGTTTTGTTCGAAAGGTGATTTTGACGAGAATTTCAGTTCAAAATGCAAATGTGGGTCAAGGAATACTAATGCACCCATAGTCGATAAAATGGAGGAAAATACAGAAAATCTGAATATATTTACTGTTGTTGATGAAGAAGTAATTACAGATTATGATAAAGAATGTGATGCTGATGAAAAAGAGTATAGTGATAAAGTTGAAGAATTTGATATTACAGAATTGAAGAAACTGGTAAAGATTGAGAGGAAGAGAGCAAATGTAGCTTATGCAGAACTTGAGAAGGAAAGGGCAGCTTCTGCCACTGCAGCTGAGGAAACAATGGCTATGATTTTGAGACTTCAGAATGAGAAGAGTTTGATTGAAATGGAAGCTAATCAGCACCGTAAATTGGCTGAAAAGATGCAACTCCATGATCAAGAAGTGATTAGATCATTGAAGTGGCTTCTGCTGAGTCATTCATCAGAAAATAATCTTTTGGTAGATCAGTTGAGACTGTGTAGGAGAAAGTTGAAACATTTTGTCA
Source organism: Fraxinus excelsior (assembly GCA_019097785.1). NCBI lineage: Eukaryota > Viridiplantae > Streptophyta > Magnoliopsida > Lamiales > Oleaceae > Fraxinus > Fraxinus excelsior. Next base: position 26,112,427 of record CM032639.1, on the reverse strand, counting down.
AAAATGATGAATGTGAAGGAGTCGAAGAAGGTTCGAGTTCTTTGAATCTCGGGATTGAGGATGCCATTGAAGATGTGTTCTATAGCTCACTTGATATGAATTTGTTGCAGGAGAATTAGAGACACGGTGAAATCTGTATTGGATGATTAGAGACACTACATTTATAAAGCATTTGGCTCGTATATTTAGAATAATAAACTCACGAAGATACTAAATAGATTATTGCAATAAGATATATGGTAAGTTTCAATACTGATTAAATTTGATCAGCAGTTGCTAGTACAGAGGCACATGAGAAAATTGTAACATTTTGTAAAGAATGATCGAAATGATGAACACAAAGGAGTCGGACAAGCTTTGAGTTCTTTGAATCTCAGCATTGAGGATGCCATTGAAGATATGCTATAGAGCTCACTTGACATGAATTTACAAACAGAAAGTAAGTTGCTTTTATGTATACATTAACTTCATTAATATTTCTTTGAATCTCGGGATTGAGGATGCCATTGAAGATGTGTTCTATAGCTCACTTGACATGAATTTTTTGCAGGAGAATTAGAGACACAATGAAATCTGTCTTAGATGACTTAATTTAGAGACGCTACATTTATAAAGCATTTGGCTCGTATATTTAGAATAATAAACTCTCAAAGATACTAAGTAGATTATTGCAATAAGATATATGGTAAGTTTCAATACTGATTAGATTTGATCAGCAGTTGCTAGTACAGAGGCACATGAGAAAATTGTAACATTTTGTAAAGAATGATCGAAATGATGAACACAAAGGAGTCGGACAAGCTTTGAGTTCTTTGAATCTCAGCATTGAGGATGCCATCGAAGATATGCTATAGAGCTCACTTGACATGAATTTACAAACAGAAAGTAAGTTGCTTTTATGTATACATTAACTTCATTAATGTTTCTTTGAATCTCGGGATTGAGGATGCCATTGAAGATGTGTTCTATAGCTCACTTGACATGAATTTGTTGCAGGATACTGATTAGATTTGATCTGCAGTTGCTAGTACAGAGGCACGTGAGAAAATACTAACATTTTGTAAAGAATGATCTAAGTGATGAACACAAAGGAGTCGGACAAACTTTGAGTTCTTTGAATCTCAGCATTGAGGATGCCATTGAAGATATGTTATAGAGCTCAATTGACATGAATTTACAAACAGAAATTAAGTTGCTTTTGTATATACATTAACTTCATTAATGTTTCTTATTTTGCAATGCAGAAATCAGAAATGAGAAATAAGCATGGAATTGAATTTACAAAATAATTTTGATTATTGAGAAAAAGCATCATAGTGTAGTTCATGGGCCCCTCAACTAAATTCTTTGCCTTCCATTGTATAATCATGAGTTAATGATTAACATATACAATTATAGACATGTACATTCAACAATGCAGCACAATCTTTGTGTATATAATATAAGTAAATGTGATTTTAATGTTAGTGTAAATACTACCTAGTGGGGAGGTGGTCCTTCCTTCCCCAATTTATCTATCCTTTTAACCTGTTCTTTCTTGGGATAGGAGGTTGTAGATGACCTTTTTGTTCTTAGATTTTATTCGGACAAGAGCCCGAGACCTTTTTTTTTTTTCGTCCAGTAACGATGTGGTACTGGCTGACATTCCAAATGGAAATCGGGTACTGGTATTATGGCTATTTATTAGGATTTTGTGGTTTGAAGATGTTTAGTGTATTGCTGTTTCTTGATATTAAGAGCATTGTTATTGAGTATCTGAGTTTTCCATATGCAAAAACTTTATAGGCGATGAGAAAATTCTTGAGATTTTTTTATCTTTTTTACTTTCTAAGGTAGTTCATGTTGTGCAAATATTCTTCAGTGGAAGCTAATCATGGACACGGGGAATGCCGGATTTTCTATGGCCTTTTACCTAGTGGAAGGATTGTTAGCAGCAACCACAAATTATTGTCCATTGATGGCTCTATGAGTCTGGAACATGTTTGTATTTGTTGACAAATGATACGCAGCACCAAAATCTATCCCCCAACTTTCATCCATTATGTTGGCCGGGCTAGGCACTAGACAACTGGTATTCAATGGTGGAGTCAGGACTCAGATTCAGTGGGTCTACTTTAAATACGAAATATTTTAAATACAAAATAAATAATATTAAAATGAAAAGTATAAAATGAAATATTAATATAAAAAAACTCGCAAATCTCATTTAGAGCCAGGAGACCCCACTGGACCCACCTCTGCCACTGGTATCCAATCACAACTTTAGGGTCAGGGTCAATATTGAACTCAAGGATTGGGCTAGTAGTCGAAGTGGTCCCATACTCGGAGTATTTAATAGTTATATATGTGCATCATCTGTACACAATATTAAGATAAGACGATGCTAGATAAGACTTAAGGAGCTCACATCTTTTTCTATTGTCCACTCAAGTCATTTATTGATTACCAAACTAAGCATGTGAGTAAGAATGAATAAGATATGTGAACCAAATGCCAACTTCGATGGTATTGTAGTTTTGAGAGGTAGAAATTGTTAGAAACTTCGAACAAAGTTAGACAATATTAAAAAATATTAGTACTCATCTACTTTAATATACTAAATATATCAATACACTTTCGTCGCATTAATGCGTTGGTGTGCCTTTCTAATTCGTAAATTGAAACTCGATCCAACAATATAAGGGTTAATTGCACTAATGATCACTGAAGTTTTGAGTAATTACATCAATGGCCGATAAAATTATTTTTTAACATTAATAATTACTCAAGTTTTTATGACATCATTAAGCGCATATGTATCATCAAATGATGTTATTTATTCGTCGAGTTAGCAATATTGGAAAAGTAAGGAATTGGTGATTAAACACTTTCAGACGAGAAAAAGTAATGATGATTTAATTTTGGTCACATTTTTTTAGTTTAAATTGTATATTAAATCCACATTTTGCCTTTTAACTACGATTTTATTGATTTGACGTAGTAAATAGTAGTGTTTGGTCACATGTTAGTACTTAATGGTTAATGTTAATTTTTTTTAACGAGTAATCATTAGTGTAATAATTAGAAACTCGAGTAAATATTATTGTAAGAACAAAATTTTAGTGATCATTGACCTAATTACTCAAAATAAAACGTTACAATCACTAGGCAATAGAGAGAGAGGCATATAATCAAAATCCAATTTAAAGGAGTTGGGAAAAGAGTAGCATGTTGATTCTAACTATAGATTTTAGGGCTGGACATAGTCCGGTTGGGTTCGATTTTGAAGAGAATTGAACCAAATAAATATTTTCTGGCATTTAATAAATTTAATCGCCGGATCCAAATATAATTATGAAACCGTTCGAGTTCGGTTCATTTATATTCTATTCGGTTCCGTACCATAATTAATTTTTTTTTAATATTTACGGCAACATACACAAATACAATTAATGACATGTTCATTCGTAATTTCGATGGGCAGTTGGAGAGGGAAAGTTGGACTCGAAAGTCGGCAGCTTTGATTTGGGCATGTAGATGTAGGTTTTAAATTTATCAAAAAAATTTGGGTTAGTAAATTTGTGCTTACCGAATGAAAATATAAAATTGGAAAGAAAACTTAAAAAAACTCAAATCTTGGGCTAACGATGAAATTAATAATTGGGCCAAAAATTGAATTTAAAAATTGGGTTGGGTTGGGCTAGCTAGGCATGTACTTGACTTTTGAGTTGGAGCATTAATCACTAAATTAGTTAATTTGTTTAGAAAAAATTAAAATAATTTAATTAATTCAATAGAAAAAATTAAAAAAATTGATTTAGATTCGATTCTTATTTAGTTCTTCGATTCTTGGCCTAGAACCGAGAATCGAACCAAACATATCAGTTCTCAATTCAAATATTCGTTCTGGTTTTTAACTTATGAAGAACCCTTTGGTTCGGTTCAGAAGTTTTGTCCAGCCCTAATAAATTCGAATGATCGACTAACTAAAATATTCTAAAGGAACAAATTATTCTGCTGAAAATTAGTGAACAAATCTTGTCACATAGAAGATAAAAATTAAAATTAAAAAACACAGAAAAGAAAAAATCAAATTCTAGTCCAAATTCATTGAAACTTTCAATGAATTTGCGCTATGCTTCTTTTCATCACAAACCTTTAAAATCGAACTTTTATTGTTAAAAATTGGAAATAATAGTGGCGAAACAATTATTCCCATAAAGAATTCACTGTGTGCATTTTTTGTGAGATTTTTATACCAAATTCGCTAGAATGTGGAAGAAGGAAGGAACCAATTATACAGGTAATGAATGGGGTGGGTTTAAATGTTTAATATTAGATTGGGGACAAAAGTGCATCAATGTTTAATTTTGGGGACTACATTTGCAATTTTGCCTAAAATTTGTTAAAAGGATAAATTTGTAAATTCATAATTGGTGACACTCTCATAAATAAACTACTATAAATACGTTCGTGTTATCGTATCAACCTCATTGCTACATTTCCCGTCAACTATAAGGCCACCCCACCCCACCCCACCCCACCGTCAGGAAGATCACCTTCTCTCTCTATACACGCAGTCATAGGCATATACATACAGAGAGAGAAAATGGGTGGCCAAAAGTTTGCTGTTCTTCTTTGTGCAGAGGACTCAGACTATGTAAAGAAAATGTATGGGGGGTATTTTGGGGTGTTCGTAAGAATGCTCGAAGAAGAAGGTGAAATATGGGATATGTTCCGAGTGTCAAATGGGGAATTTCCCGAAGATGAAAAGGTCGGAGAATACGATGGATTCGTCATCACAGGAAGCTGTAATGATGCCCATGGCAATGATCTTTGGATCTGTGAACTCTTGAATTTGCTCAAGAAATTAGATGGAATGAAAAAGAAAGTTCTGGGTATTTGCTTTGGTCATCAGGTATGTTTTCTTCTTTCATTTTACTCCCTTTTCCAGTCTGAATAGTGAGCTTTTTTTTTTCAATCCTGCTATATGTACGTTCTGGTTTACCCCATGACTTATCGAATTTATATTTGTCACAATCTCAAACCATCTTTCACATCTCACACATTTAATCCAATCATCACAATCTTGCTAGTCATCCATTTGTCAACAAAAGTGTCAAACTTAATGTAAAAATAGCTTAATTTTTTTTTTTTTTTTTTTTTTTTTTGTCTGTTCATGGCGGATTAAATTCATGTCTTGTTAGAACTCACAGCTGTCATGTTTTTAGGGTTGGGGTTGGGGGTGTCTTTTCTTAGAGCTGAAGGTGACAAAATTTGTGTCTTTTCGTGTTTAATCATCCCAGGCATAGATGACAAAAAAAAATAAATAAAAAATAAAAATAAAAAAATCGACAAACCTGATATCCATGGGACCCTGGCCCGAATGGAGCGGGGATTACCCACTTAATCGGGTAATCGGGGCAGGTAACTTTGCCCTGGGCGGGGACGGGTAACATGTGCCCCGCCCAGTTTATTTTTTAAAAAAAAAATTTTTTTTTTAGAATTCAATACTTTAAATAAAAAAATTCACGAAATTTCATTAATTCTAAGAGAAAATGACAATTAAAATTATCTAAAAAATATGACAAACAATAAAAGCTTTAGTTATTTAAATAATTTAACTTCTAAAAATAAGTAAACATAAAAAAATATATTATTATCTTAGTCTAATGAATAAGTGCAATAAAATGAATTATCAAAAACCTAAAAAATAAAAATTAAACGAGATAGTAAACCCGCCCTGCCTTAAACGGATAACGGGCGGGGAATTATTGTGTAATGATTCGGGCATGTGTTTGTACCATTATATCATAAGTACTATTCATTTTGAGAGTGTGCATTCATCGCATCTTCCATGAGACAACCTAAAATTTTGGTATTAATTGACAACTTGATAGTAACATATCTTGTCTTCGACTATCACATCTACTTTACGCATCAAATAAGGTATTAAATTATCTATAATATATTAAATATCATATCAAGTAAGAATCATTTTTTGGACGGTCTACAATTCAATTATTTCAATAACATCTCTATAATGAATTCTCAATTAATTAACATTCATTTTCATTTAATTAATATTAATTAGAATTTCACATTTACATTCACGTCCACGTCCATGTCCATGTTATTAATTTTCAATTTACAAACATTCACATTCATTTAATTAATATTAATTAGAATTTCAAATTCAATGATACAGTTCACTATTCACATTCATGTATATGCTAATTAGCATCTGATTTCACTGAATTAGAAATTAAATTATATTCATTGAATATAAATAATTTAACCTTCATTGTCACTTATGTATTAATATTTACGCTAATTCATGTATTGTATTTGCATTCATCTTTATTTAATACTCGCATTCAAGTATGCATTTCATTATTTACGTGTGTGTATAATAATTAGCATTTATTTTCAGGGTTTGTGTCCCTTACATTTATATCAAAATAATAAGTGAAGGATCAAATATTACTTTCACGATACTTATAAAGCATTTCAAAATAATGTGCACCGTACGTTTATTTGTATGATGAGTTGGTTTGTAATTTAAGGAGGCTGCTTATTTATGGGTCTTTTAAGTGTGTACATTTGCAGTTGAGTCTATATTACGTGGCTTGGGATTGATACAAAGGAATAAAGTGTGAGATATAAATAAAATAATCTATTCACTATAGACATAAATTACTCATTTTTAAAATGAGTAAAAATGGATAAAATAATTCCAATCTTGACATCTAATTACGTGTCCCTATAATTCTTGAAAAGTCGTCCATTTCAACCACATAAACAATGAATTATATCAATGTGTATTTTGGGTAAAATAGATTAGGAAAAAAAAATGATTATAAATAAATTTAGGCGTGTTTTGTTTGATATAAAGAGCAACTTATAGTAAAATCACGACTTGTTAAAGAGTCTTGTGATTGATGATAACTTATAGTATGTCATGTCACCTGAGTGCTTAGCACAAGCTAAACACCGATGTTTAGCAGACTTGTCTTGTAGATTTTCTTTATCGGCGGAATGATGATATTTATTTCTTATTTTATCCCTCTATATTATTTTGAATTTTTTTGTTTACATTTAAATTATATTTTTTCTTTCTTATTATTATCTATTAAGATATATTTTTCATACTTTTGGTTTAGATGAAATCACGATGGTAAAAAAGCCATTATAATATGATCATAAAATAGGTATGAGTATTTTTATTTTTTTTTAATAAATCCCCATGTACAGGGATTTATTCACAGGGGTCTTATCGACCCCTCACAAGGGGCGGGCCCCAAGTGTATTAAAAAAATTTGCACGGGCCCCACCACATGTGAGTTGCCGGTAAAATGTCTGTAAAAAAACTTCCCGTAATGTAAGCATGGTTGATTATTTTTTTTTGGGAACCGGATAAACTCAACGGTACAGATAAACTCAACGGTACAACTCTAGTTCCTTCAAGGAACAATTCAATAATGCGTCATTTCGAAATCGATTATTTCGAAATGATTCTCGATGAAGGTTTGAGAACCGAACGTTAAATTAGGTTCTCCAATTTTTTGGGTAAAATATAACTCTCATTTTTATTTTTTTTTCCATCAGTCCCATCAGTCACTTTTTCAGTTTCATTCTTTGCTTTGATTTCTTCGATTATTCCATTCCCTCTTCTTTATTCTTTTTTCTCAATCTAAATTCGAATATTCAATGGAGAATTCAAATTTATGCTAAAATAATTTTATAATACTCTACAATTTCATACTCTATTTATATCTATTTTTAATTTAACGAGTGACTTCATACTGGACTGAATTCAATTAGTTTATTTTTGATTTTATAGTTAGGTATGGAACCAATAGTTCTATTTCTAAGATTCTGATAGATAATCAATTCGATTCGTTTCGGTTCCCCTCGAAAATAAACCGTGTCCACCCTTACTATAGAATTATAATATGTTATTTATTTTTGGCAAATATGGTTGAAAAATATTTAACAATCATAAATAAATGTTTCACAATGATTTGATAAAGCTAATTGAAAATACATTGAATATTTCATATTGCTGATTTAAAACCATTTTTCCTAACTATTATTATTATTATTATTATTATTATTATTATTATTATTATTATTATTATTATTATACTCTTTGACATTTATAGTATATTAATATTAAATTTAAGGTTATGATATTATGCAAAAAATTGATATCAAAAGTGTATAATTTAAATTTCTTTTTAGTTCATTTTTGTAGTATTATTTTATATCAATTTTAATTTGTTAGTTTCCTAATGAGAAATCAATTTTTCATGAAATTATGATTAAATTAAATCATTCCGTATAAAAAGATAAGTAAATAAACTTTCGAAAATTAAACAGTTTATTATTGTGTAAATTAAAATTTAAGAAAAAGTACAATTAAGAAAACAAATATAAGCACAAGGAAAAGAAGGGCAAAATGAAAATGGAGAAGTTTTTGGAAAGAGATGGAAGGTTCAAATTATTGTCAACAACAATGCACCCAGTCCGCCCATCTCACTGCCATCGGTTAATGCTTCCTTAAAAAAAGGTTGAACCCCAACTTTGAGGGCCCCACACCGTCTCGCTCCTAGAGCATCGTGGAGGAGGTAAATCGTTGGATGTGCATCAACAAGTCAGGGTACAAGAGCTGTCAGTGCTCACAAAGAGTCCAATTTCAAACCTTGTTGGAGCTAGGAATCGAACACTCATAATGCGACTGTCAGTTCAGTTGAGACTACCTCACTCCTATCCTTTACACCACTGAATTATGCCCGGGGGGCAAATGCTTCCTAATTATGATGCAAAGTGGAGATAGCAAGAATGCTACAAATAGTATTACTCTAAAAAAAAAATAACCTATGCTTTCGCATATAAAAGAGCTTTTTTTTTTCTACTAGATATTGGGACGAGTTTTGGGAGGAAACATTGGACGAGCAAGTTCAGGTTGGGACATCGGAATCACAAATGTCTATTTACAATCATCAAAGACCTTCACCTCTTTGAAATTGCCCGCTTCCCTATCTATAATTGAGTGCCACAGGGACGAGGTTTGTACAGCCGAAAATTATCTCATTTTTTTCTGACAAAAAAACAAATTATATTCATATCCATTGACAAAGGCTCGTAGTTCTACCCTATGGAACAGGTTTTGGAGCTCCCTCCAAAAGCAGAGGTGATGGCATGGTCAAACAAGACTGGAATCGAAATGTTTCGGTATGGTGATCATATTTTGGGCATTCAAGGTCATCCCGAGTATACTAAGGACATCCTGTTGAACCTCATCGATCGACTTCTTCACAGTGATCTCATACAGGTAAAAACTAATTTAAATCGGGTAATCACAGTATTTCGATTCTCAAGTTTTAGTATTATCTTAATTCTTGATGTATTAACTCTTTGATTTTGTCCCCTACTAGGAGGCTTCTGCTGAAGAAGCCAAGTCCATGTTGGAAGCTAATGAGCCAGACAAGGAGGCATGGAAAAAACTGTGCATAGGCTTCCTTAAAGGGAGATTGTGATGGAAACTTGGATAATGTAAATAAAATCTTGCGCAGTTTGGCAAGAGAACTTCAGCATTATCATCAGGGTACCTTGTATCTTGAAACTAATTCAATTTGGTTACAAAATGGTTGTTGGTAAATGGGTTGAACCCTTATATTTAAATGGAAACATGAAAGGACGAATCTTTTTGTCTTTCAATTTTATGTTTAAAATTTTAAATTCATTTTATGTTCTATGTTTTCAATGTTCATTTTAAAATTATTGAAAATTCATTATTTTGGCATTTTGAAAAATTATTTTGAAAACACTCTAAACGCATTTTTGAAAATTTTAGTTTGATTAAAAACTGAAAACGCCCAAAACGGCAAATTTGCCATTTCGGATTTTCCTTGTAAATTTTTAACTTGCTTTCAAAAACGCGTTTTCGAAAATAGGAAAGAAAACACGTTTTAACTGTTTTGAAAACTAGAAAACAAAAAACAACCTGAAAATGATAAAGAGAACGGGCCAGAAGATACGGACAAGATCATGTTCTGGCTCATGATTATAGAACATATCAATGTTAACACCAACAAAATCCGTACGTAAAATTAGGCAATATCCATTTGAAGCAATTAAGAAAATATGTCTGCACCAGTTTGCATCTTCAAACCATTATTTATTGAAAAAGCATCTGTAAATGTTCAATGGTAATGATGTCCACTGAGAAGAATACTCAAATGTTGCATCAGAGTTTGTGAGGCAGAGATACCAAACTTACGAACTCATCATAGATCCAGAGTTTCTCCTGCATTCTGCCAACATATCCATATAGAACTGACACTTGCTGATGTCGTTGCCATAGCCATTCAAGCACTGCAAGATAATTGGAGACCAACATATGAAAATGAGAAACTTCCCTTCGGTAATCACAAAGCAAACTGATGTGGAGAGATGTTACACAGGTGGAATAAAGCAAAAATCAGAGCTTAAACTAAAACAGAATCTTTATCAATTTCATACTTAAATACTTGAAACTGAATAGTATGGAAATGCATTCATTTCCTCTGAGACGAGGGATTTAAAGAAAAACATAGGCGAGACTAGATTAGTAACAAGTAAACCTTTCGTGTGTATATCTCCAAATATTTTGGAGATAAATACCAAACGTAAGTTCTGGGACGATCCAAAAAGCACTAGATCATATCAAGGTCAATTTTGTAAGCCACAACTTGGGTAATGAGTATCTACTTCGAATTTTTTGCAATGGGTAATTGCAATTCCGGTAGGTCATAATATCTTATGATATATGTTAATATGCTAGAAATGTCAAATTCAACACCCTATGTACATTGGAATTTATTATACTACCACATGTTGCATCACAAGATACCATCTATTACATTAAGCATTAGACTGAGGTTTTCCTAAACCAAACAAACTAATTCAGTACAAAGTTTAAAAAGGCGAAACTAAGTACTGAGGCGATTTTTCTTTATGAGGAGAGGCGTAAGCCTCACAAAAAAACAAAAAAATTTAAGTACAAAATTATAAAATAATACAAAAATACAAAAAACCAAAGTTGGAGCATATAATAAATAGGATAGATAGCCATTAGCATATTGAGATATAGTCCACCTAAAGAAAGAAGAAATTTAGAAAAAAAACATTACAGAAGTTAGAAATCACTCCATTTGCAATGGAAAAAAAAAAGCAGCTTAAACTAAAAAAAAAAAGCCTAATAATCTGCACTATCATCACTATTACTAGCATCGTTAATGGAATTATCATCAAATCTAATTTCCCTATCATCTTCCACATCCACCAATAGTAATGTAAACTCATTTTATTGTTTTGTTTGAGCCCAAAATGCCTTTTTAAATCATCATTTTCTTTTTTAAGAAGTCCTTTTTTTATTTATTTTCATACAATTGAAAAATCAAATTTTAAATGAGGCGCACGCCACATGCTCCATGAGGCTTGCACCTTGAGGAGTACGCCTCAGATTTAGAGGCGTAAGCCTCAGATTTTTAGCCTCAAAAATACCGCCTCGAGGCATACTATATGCGCCTCACGGTGAGGCGGGCCTCAAGGCGAGCCTCACTAACGCCTTTTTATACCATGATTCAATATTGTAGTCGTAGATGACAACTTAATTCAATTTTTTCTTTAAAAAAAACTGAAGTTCTATTTGAAGTAATGAGATAGGAAAGCTGTTTGTTGCTCAAGTTTCAGATCAGCTTCAATAAAATAAAGATTATCAAAAAGTAAGGCAGAGGAGGAGCCATACATCTTGGAATGCCTTCGAATGCACGTTGCAAGCATCAGAGCCACCAATACTGTTCGTGGCAGGTGCTGGTGCAGCTGCTTCAGAAGCAACAGTATCATGTTGAATTGTCCGAGGACCCATAACAGCATCCACAGCCCTGTGTGCCACTGCACTTCCGGTGCCAAAAGCCATTCCTATGGAATTTGAAGAAAAAAAAATAGATTCATTCAAATCTTTGTCATTCATCCTGTAAGAAAGAATATTGGTAATTTTTGTGCAAAATATCTTCTGTACCTTGGGCTATTGTTGAACCGATGCTTCCAAGCATGGATCCGCCACTGCTTGCTTGAGCAGGAACTGGAGGAGGAGCATGATTCACTACAACCATGAGACACTGTGAGCTCTGAAGCAACATATGTTCTTTAACAAAATTAAATACCACATTAAAAATATAATTACCTGGCTGGGGAGGAACAATTGTTTTATTTTTTTATTTTTCAAGAGAAGAAGATTAAGAAGACTGATGTGGGTGAAAAATATTTGTAGGAGGAAACAATTTAATTCTCATGCAACTATTGGTCAATGGAATTACCTGGCCGAGGAGGATTACGTGCTGGAGCAGGACGAGGAGCTGGACGTGCAGATCTTCCTGCAAAAATGATAGCAGAAATAATGAGCACATGACTGCTCTAAAATATAGATACACTCTCGCAGAACCACATTGCAATCATTTCAGTTGTAACATAACTACATTAGCAGTCTAAAAGCTAGATACACACACACAACCACATTGCAATCATTTCAGTTGTAACATTACTACATTAGCAGATAGAGCAGACCAAACCATTCATCCATATCTATGGGGGAGTTTTTCAGCAGTCCGTTTGAGTAAATAAATGCATAATTTAATTATAGATCTTCAAACATGTCTTAACCTAAGACAACTAAAACAGTAAACCTGGCTTTAGCTTGCAAACCAGGAGCAACAGGTATTCTTCTCAATAAATTGTAATTATTGTTTCCCACTCCCTCGTCCCCTGTCCTCCCTTCCTCACAAGATAAGCAAAATCAGGAAGAAAAAAAGAAAAAAAACAGAGCTTTCCAAGTCAACGATCTGAATATGTTTTCCATGAACAAACTAAGATGTAGAAACAAAAAATAAATATTAACAGGGATTGCGAGAACTGAATCACAATCTTCCATCACACTGATGGCACAGCAACAAGAGAATAAATTAAACAATACCATGACAACTTAAATGTAATAGTAAACTCCTAAGTCTTGTTCATAAAGTGAATCAGTTATAAGATAATGACAACGATATCTCGTGAAAGTCTACTCATACAAATACAAAATGACCAACATCCAGATTGGGCATTTAGCTCTTAAAATAATCAAATTCGCAGCATCCCTGAAAAATAAGACTTTGATGCACATTAATCTGAATCTTACAAAAATCCAAAGCATTAGCAATTCATAGCGAGGATCGATTAAATCCTATGCCAAGCCAAATCATTCAAAACCCTGGACCCGGTTTTTCCCCAATCAAGGAAGTGAGAAAAAACCTGGACATATAGGCATCAGCTGAAAGTAATATTTGTCCATATTCAGTCAGACAAAATGAAAAAGAAACAATTTGCAGTATCTAAAAATTAAACAAAAACAAGTAAAACCTAAATAAAACATTTAGATCTGAAAATATCTTGATATATTGACGGAAAATGAAGAAAGAAAACGAAAAACTCACCACCGGAGCTACGGCGAGCCATGATTAAAGAGGCGGCGATTAAACCCTAGAGAGATAATAATAAAGATAAATATAACAAATCTTTGTGGCTTGGCAAAGACGCCGGGTGGATTTATATAGAAGTGTGCGGAACTGGAATTTAGGGTTAATATCCTAAATAGTCATTAAATTTTGTCAAAACTTCCCTAAATAGTCACTGAACTTCAAAATTTCCTTAAATAGTTACTAAACTTCGTAAAAAATTCCTAAGGGGTCATTGAACTTCAAAATTTTCCTAAATAGTCATTGAACTTTGCCAAAACTTTCCTATATAGTCGCTCAATTTTGCAAAAAGTTCTTAGGGGTTATCGAACCATTGATGTATGGGGTCCCAATTTGTAAAGTTAGGTGACCTCCTGGGAAATTTGGCAAAGTTCAATGACTATTTAGGGAAGTATTGAAATTCAGTGACCTCCTAGAAATTTTTTGCAAAGTTCAGTGACTACTTAGGGAAGTTTTGAAGTTCGGCGACATCTTGAGAACTTTTGACAAAGTTCAGTGACTATTTAGAGTATTAACTCCTGAAATTTAGGATCATATGTTCTGTGGGGGTGAGCTCGTGACGTGTTCGGATCTTATTGGTCGCAAGCCCTTTTAATATATGCCCATGTTTGACCTTATTTGTATGATGTTTGATGGAGAATAAAATTAAATTTTTAGTAGATTGGGATAAAAGTTTTTGAAATGTATAATTAAAAAGTTGTGAGAATTATAAAAGACATGATTAGCCTCTGTTGGTACACATTATTTTTTCATTCTCATTTTCAACCACACATTCTTTAATAAAATAATATTTTTCATCACATCAATAGTTTTTCCTTCTTTTTCAACCACACTGATCCGTCAGTCTACTATTTTATAATACATTCTTCCAAAATAATGTGATTCAAACACACCATTAATATTAAGAGTCCGTTCGGTAGAGATTAGTGCCCCGTTCTGTAGGGATTAAAATCCATTTTAATTAGATTTTAATCTCTACCAAATGTGGTCTAATTGTTTGACTTTGATTTGGATTAAAATTTGATGTTCATTCGATAGTTTATCCTTAAGCTTCTACTAAATGTAGAATAGTTTTATGAGAGAGTCGCGCTATCTCCAATCAAATAAAACACTTCCAAAAAATCATTCATTAGATCCAAAAGCAAGTTCTTAATTTTAAGAGTAACTTTTGATTTTCAAAAAATGTGTAACGGACATATAAATTATAATACATATAATTCCTTTAGCTTTGAGCTTAATCCCCTCAGTAGATCTCAAATGTGCCACAACTGGACACTGTAGGACATATAACACCATGTTTTGAAAATTTTACTAATGAGGAAATTAATTTTATAGAATTTTGTTGGTTTGTTGTCATTAAAAATAAGTTATTTAAAAATAATCGACACGTTCACGGACGAAAAGTTATTTATTGATCATCTTGATTGATTCGGAGTCACCAAACGGGTCATAATAAGTCAATAACATGTTCTCGTTATTGAATAGTAATTTTTTTTGGAAAATATGTAGTGAAAAAATAAGGAAATGTATATGTAAAATAATTTTATAGGAGAATTTGTAATTATAAATGAGTTTATGAAAAAAAAAAATGGAGCCCAAACAGGGAATATAAATAGTTTTGCCCATGTTTGACAATCATTACAATAAAACTTTTTTTTTTCTCAAACTCATTTTCAATTACATTCTTACAGTAAAATATTATGCACATAAACCTAAAAAAAATTCATACTTTTTTCAAAAAAATCACTATTCTAAAACTTATTTTCCTCAAAAAAAAAAAAAAAACTCATTTTAACGATTGTCAAGCAGAGACTTAATTTATAAATAAACGAAGATAAGTTCTAAATGAATTGATAGTAATTGTATATGTAGATCCATGGTGACGTGATTTAAAATTTGATCATTTATAATTGGAAAATTTGCAATCATGAAACCAAACCTTTCGCTTTTATACAGACTTTATTTAAACATTTCATTTGTATCAATCACAATATCAAACATTTCAAAATGTCGTAGCTAAAGTCAAAATGGATGGAAACTATTCGTTTGGCTGTCAGTTACCAATAAATTAACATTAACCATAATTTTGATTAATTCTAAAATGATAACTTTATGTTTTTCCAAAAATAAAAAAAACACAATTATGACATGTGAATAATTAAATAAAAAAACTACATAAATCAAAACGAAACCCTTCACATCCATTCCCCTTCTACCCCAACTCCTTTATCCCAAAACCACCACCACCACCAAAGGCCGACTCCATCGCACTCACCCAAAGTCGAAGCCAGAATCGCCACAAAATAAAGGTCAACCTCAAACAAGAAGTAATGATGGTGAAACCGTACGGGTGTCGCCACAAAATAAAAGCCGATGCCATTGCACCCATGGATCTTGAAACCATGGCTATTGGCATTGAAGCAATGGTGAAGGAGTGAGGTTGGTTGGTGGCCATGGGAGGCGATTTGTTGGTTATTGCATTTATAGTGATTAGATATTGGTGATGATGGTGCAAATCTTCTGCTTTCTCTTATTTTAAATTAAATTTATCTTCATATATGTTGTTGGTTTTGATAATTTTTCAGTTCGGAATAGTGAGCGATTTTGGGTGCCAACATTTTGGTGGGTTTTGGTTTTGGGGTGGGTGGGGGTTAGTGGAGAAGGAGATGGAGATGAATAAAGAAATGTTCTTTTGATTTTTTGATTTAGTTCTCGTTTGACACCTATTAATTTTTTTTCTCATTTTCATTCTTCATTTTGACCACACATTCTTCCAATAAAATAATATTACACACAAATCAAAAACTTTTCATTATTTTTTCACCACACATTCTCACATCAATCAATATTCCAACATTATTTTTTCACCACACATTCTCACATCAATCAATATTCCAAAATTTCTATTCTTCTAAAAATAGATTTTACACAGGAGCTTAATTATTAATAGTTTATAATTGTGTGTGTATGTGTTTTTTTTTTTTGGTTGAAAAATGTGAAGTTTTCATTTTTTTTTTTCTTTTTAGAATTAGGCCCTGTTTGATTATACTGATTTTTCAGGAAGATGGAAAATAGTTTTCATTTTCCAGCTTTAATTCTGTTTGATTGCAAAACAATTGATTGGAATTTGTTTTCTCCACACGTGCCTCTTTTTCCGTGAATTCATGGAAATTGTTTTCCCATTGGTTATGTGGTTTTTTGTTTTTGATGTTCCTTTTTTTTTTAAGCAATTAAAATAAATTTTAGATCCAATGGTAAAAAAATTATCTTTTTTATTGACAATTTTCATGCAAAACAAAGTCAAACGAACACCAAATTTTCAACATTTTTCATGTAGAAAATTATACAAATCAAATACAATTAATTACAATTCTCAGTAAAACATTTTCTAAACAATTCAATTATTTGGAATTCATTTTCTTTCCACTCATTTTCTACCTTCGCAATCAAACGGACACTTAGTCAAATTTATGGTTAATGTTAAATCTTTGGTCAACAACGGTCAAAATAACAGTTTTCATACATTTGGACATAGGTGCGACATGTTGAAATGTTTTGTATCGTAGGTAAAACAAAGTCAAACGAACACCAAACTTTCAATATTTTTCATGTAGAAAATTATACAAATCAAACACAATTAATTACAATTCTCAGTAAAACATTTTCTAGACAATTCAATTATTTGGAATTCATTTTCTTTCCACTCATTTTCTACCTTCGCAATCAAACGGACACTTAGTCAAATTTATGGTTAATGTTAAATCTTTGGTCAACAACGGTCAAAATAACAGTTTTCATACATTTGGACATAGGTGCGACATGTTGAAATGTTTTGTATCGTAGGTAAAACAAAGTCAAACGAACACCAAACTTTCAATATTTTTCATGTAGAAAATTATACAAATCAAACACAATTAATTACAATTCTCAATAAAACATTTTCTAGACAATTCAATTATTTGGAATTCATTTTCTTTCCACTCATTTTTTACCTTCACAATCAAACGGACACTTAGTCAAATTTATGGTTAATGTTAAATCTTTGGTCAACAACGGTCAAAATAACAGTTTTCATACATTTGGACATAGGTGCGACATGTTGAAATGTTTTGTATCGTAGGTAATAGAAATGAAAGATTTGTGTCAAAAGTATGTGAAGTGAGAGAGTGAGAAAAAGGCACTTTTTGTAAATGAATATGCTATTGGTACATAAAAGTATATATAACACCCTTGTAGGTTTCATAAATTATGTGATTAAAATTAATTGTAGATTTTAATTTAAATTAAAATATGGATTCTAGCCTAACAAACAAGGACTTACATATTTGCATAAATTTACTTATATATTACTTTTGTGAAAATGAAAAATACTATGGGTGTGTTTGGACAATATTATTTTGGAAGAATGTATTCTAGAATAATAGATTGATAGAGAATGTGTGGTTGAAAAAGAAGGAAAAATTATTGATGTGATGGAAATATTATTTTATTAAAAAATATGTGGTTAAAAATGAGTAAAAAAATAAAAATGAAAATTTTAATGTGTATCAAATAAGGGCTATAACTACTTTATATATGGAAAAGATGCAGTTACTATAAGCTTGTGGGCACGAGTTAGACCTTTAATAATTGAGAAGATCATATTTTGACTATTGAATTTCAATCATTTAGATTTTTAGTATATGCAGTTAAAAATAAGAAAGAGAAAAATGTATTTTGAAAATATTAGGGATCAAACAAGAGCTAAAATTGAGTTAAATAACAAATAAGTAAGTAAGAAAGAGAAAATAAACATAAAAGGACAAATAATATCAACATTTTAGTTTTATAATGAAACATAAAGTTTTCTAGCGAATAATTATGTAGTTTAGGGTATGTTTGAGTCACATTATTTTGAAAAAAATGTATTTTAGAATAGTAGATTGATGGAGAATATGTGATTGAAAAAGAAAGAAAAGTTATTAATGTGATGAAAAATATTATTTTATTGAAAAATATATGATTGAAAATTAGTAGAAAAATGAAAATGAATTAGTGTATACACCAAACAATGGCTTAATCTATTTCTCTATCATATTTGATTGTGATAGAATTAAGGGTAAATATATTTGTACATAATGTGTGCCATAATGACCATATTGCACGCATTATGTAAATGGTTATGTTGATGTAGTATAACCCTATAATTAATGATGATGGTGGCGATATTGCAAACGGTGACGGCAGCATGTTTGGTGGGTGAGTCGGCGAGATAAGTGAATTTGGCTCCGGGAAATGAGGAGAGCTAGTTTTTCTTTTTCCCTTTACTTTTAATTTTGTTTTGATTCAAATTATTTTTATTATTGTATGTTAAGTGCTTGTTTGAGACCGTTTAAAAATGTTAAAATGTTGATGTCAAATTTCATAATTAATTTTAATTACACGGTTCATTGATTCGTAATTTTTATTTTTATTACAAATTTCATCAACTTATAAATCTTTTAAAATTTTATCAAAAATTTTGTTAAATAATCCTAAATTAAATTACAATGAAATGATTATTTATTCAAAATTTGGTATGACGAGATTGAATGGAAAAATTGACTGTGTTCAAAATAGATGAAGTGTCATGTGATATTATGCATGCGTTTGACACCCATTTTGGGTGTATTATAAATTTCAGAATAGTGATTGATGAAAGAATGCGTAGTTATAATTAAAAGAGAACTTTTTAAAAAAAAAAAGAAAATGAATAATGAGTGCCAAACATAAACTAGGTTAACTATAATGTCAAGAATTATGTTGTTGTACCTCGTTCATAATAAGGTATTCATGCGCAAAAGTCTAAATAAAGATTTGAGATTTCAAATACTAAAATTCAAAGATTCGGATCCAGGTCAAAATGTTCAATGGTTCGGGGGCGGTGCTATTTACCCTAAAAAACCGGAATAATCGCGTACCCCACCTCCCAATACCAAAATTCAAATTCCTCCATAGGCTTCCGCTCTATATCTACACCCCCAGATTTCATTCGATCGATTATTTCTTCTACTGAATCCATTAATTGGTTAATCAATAATCACTGATCAATTCCATGGCGGAAGAGCAAGCTGAGGTGTCGAATAGTGCGTCGGCGGCGCTAGGTCACTCGGTGATACCGATTGTGAACAAGCTACAGGATATCTTCGCTCAGCTCGGGAGCCAGTCCACGATCGAGTTGCCGCAGGTGGCCGTAGTTGGCAGCCAGAGCAGTGGGAAATCTAGTGTTCTCGAGGCGCTCGTAGGGCGCGATTTCTTGCCTCGGGGAAATGATATCTGCACGCGCCGCCCTCTCGTGCTGCAACTCGTGCAGAGGAAGAAGAAGGCTGACGGAACTGACGAGGAGTGGGGGGAGTTCTTGCACTTACCGGGGAAGAGGTTCTTTGATTTCAATGAAATCAGGAAAGAGATTCAGGTGATTTGTGTATATATTATTTTCTGAAGAAGTACCTTATACGAGGATTTCAATTTTTTTTTTGTTTTTTAAATCGTCAGCGGGGCTCGAAAATTGAAGTAATTACTATGTGCCTAGACATTTGAAAATGAGTTAGGGAATTTTGCATAAGCTTTGAATTTCAGTGAAATTGCCCCTGAAAATTTGGTAAATGTAAGGCCGGTTGGTTTTCCTTCTCTGTGTAGCCCTTAAAAATGTTATAAGTTTCACATACTTCGTTTGGATATGATTGTGGATGGAAAAGATGCAATCTATTTGTATGGGGGTGTTTGGAGTGAAGGGTGGGAATTGGTATTCAAAGAAGAAGTTGGCTATGAGCTTTGAATTTCGGCGGGACCACATTGAGGCCAGGTAATTTTTTCAGAAGAACTCGGCATCTTTTGGTGTGATTAAAATAAAATACATGTAGGTAAGCACGTGTAATCGCCAGGGTATTTCTAGTCATTTCAGTCTTGAAGGACTTGGAATTTGATCTTTTATGAACATGCTATTGGGTGGCCATCAAGCCATGTGCTGTATGGTGGGTTTATAAACCTGGTGGAATTTTCTACTAATTTGAAATATCATCTTGTTTGGAATAGTGCTAAATCATACGCTTGTCTAGGATAAACCATTTGATATGCTACTATAATGAGTGGGTAACCATGCTGAGTTTATTTCATCATTGGCACCAGAGGGAAATCACATTGCAAGTGACAAACTTTGTTGCTTTAGCTGTTAACACACTCTTTTTTCTTCCTACTTCTTTTAGATTTTGATAATATGTTGTCTTCTAGTTTCTTATCTACAAATTCACGTAGGCTGAAACAGAGAGAGAAGCAGGAGGAAACAAAGGCGTTACAGACAAGCAGATTCGTCTGAAGATTTTTTCACCAAATGTTCTTGATATTACTCTTGTGGATTTGCCGGGATTAACTAAAGTTCCTGTGGGTGATCAGCCATCTGACATAGAAGCACGTATTAGAACAATGATAATGTCATATATTAAACTTCAAAGTTGCTTGATTTTGGCTGTTACACCAGCAAATTCTGATTTAGCCAACTCAGATGCTCTCCAGATGGCTGGAATGGCCGATCCTGATGGTAAGTTCCGTCTTTGCATCAGGAAACTTACCACCGAACACAATTTCATTCATTTCCAAATATTATTGCTGTTGGATTCTAAAGCTTATGCACCTAAGTTTCTGATTGCAGGTTATCGAACAATTGGTGTAATTACTAAGGTGCAATGTGTTTAATATGAAGATGTCGTCCATATAATTGCCTTTTGATGTTCTTATATTTCTTTCTGCTTTTCTGAACCTGGCTTTTTATGCTTCAGCTGGATATTATGGACAGAGGAACCGATGCCCGCAACTTTTTGCTTGGAAAAGTGGTTCCTCTCCGACTTGGATATGTAGGTGTTGTGAACCGTAGTCAGGAGGTAATATTTAGTTTCCCTTTTGACAGTTTTTGTTTGCTTATAACCTTGTTTTGTTACTTTTTGTAGACTTCTGAACAAGTTGGTTATTGTTGTGCTTAAACAGGATATACTGTTGAATCGGAGCATCAAGGATGCACTTATAGCTGAGGAGAAGTTCTTTCGTAGTCGTCCAGTATAACCTACTCTTTTGTTATTAGTTGATATCCTGTCCTCCATTATTGATCTCTCTGCTCACAAAAAATATATTCTGTAGGTTTATAGTGATCTTGCTGATCGTTGTGGGGTTCCTCAGTTGGCCAAAAAATTAAACCAGGTACATAAAATGGGATGAATTCTCATATACCATGACTTTCAAAGTATACGCCTTGTTAAGGAAATACTCTTATTTTGGTTAATGTGGTCTCTGGCAGAACATATTTCTCCTTAGAATATTCTATCTTGTATGCAGAGAATAACACTTTCTACTGCATAATACATGAGAAGTCTAAGCAACTAGTTTTATACTTTCCCATGTTCAGGCATAGTCCTTAACGGGTGTACATGTGCCAATAAAATGACTATTGGCATATCCTTTTTGTCACTTAGCTTGCATGGGATTGCACATAAATGCCATGAACCTCACTGTAATATAATAGTTGAATTGTATGCAACATATTTTAACGATTGTTTAATTTTGTGAAAGGTTTATATTAATGTCAGGACATGACAGTCTCTCCTTTTTATGCAGATACTGGTACAACACATCAAAACGATTCTTCCAGGGTTGAAGTCACGCATAAGTGCAGCATTAGTTTCTGTTGCAAAGGAGCACGCTAGCTATGGAGAGATCACCGAGTCAAAGGTTTGTTATGTCATGTTGGATGATTATTGCTTGAATTTATTGGCCATACTAAGTGGAAGAACCTTCCATTCCAAATTTACAAAGATATAGATAATAAATTTTGCGCTTAAATATTTTTCTCACCGGTCCGTTGTCCTTAATAGGTCATTGCTAAAGGCAAACAGTTTATACAATAAGCTTGGACTTTTTGCATTGTGGTTTATCATTTTTTTCCCGCTGGTATCAATCTTACAGCTGGGTGCTTTAGTTTTAAAATTTTTTTCTCCACTTGTGGGAAACAGGCCGGTCAAGGAGCGCTGCTACTGAATATTCTTTCCAAGTATTCTGAAGGTACTTGGCCTCTGTTTTCTTTATTCAAACAAAAAATTCATGTTCAATTGTATTCATGTTCTTAGTTGATTCTTTGTTGAACTTTAAAAACTTTCATTATAAATGAATTGAGCCATTCATTAGCAGTTTGGGTATTCATATTTATGTCCTTGGCTCGTCTCATAAATGATCCAAAGTGAACATGCCTTGTTTTTTTTAACACAACGTACTGACATACTAATGTTTTATCTTATCTTTTAGCGCAAAAAATTAAATGGATTACTAATAATTATACCCTTATAATACTTATAAAAAAAAAAATTATACCGTTATAATCATATTATTTTCCCAGTTATGCGTTTCTCTTATTATTAAGAATTCCTTCTGACATTCTGCAAATAAGTTTATGAACAAGAATATTTCTTGTTGAACTTTAAATACGAGTTCACATAGAATGGCAAACAGAAATGTAGTATTTGGGCCCGTCTAATAAAGGACCCGACCATGACAGACTTTCAGCTCTGTTAATCTTCAGCCTTAATTACATGACATCCCACCCCCAAATGATTATACTTAATGCTAGCACTTAGTGGAGTTGCCATTTTGTTTTTGGAAACAGCATTCTCTTCAATGGTAGAAGGAAAAAACGAAGAACTGTCAACATCCGAGCTGTCTGGTGGAGCAAGAATTCATTACATTTTCCAAAATATATTTGTCAAGAGCTTGGAGGTTTGTGTTGTTCATTTGAATGTTATCGACATGGATCATGATTTCTTAATTCTGACATTGAGAATTCTGTTGTAAATCGTTTTCCAACTTAAAATGTGAATTTGGTTGATTGTTTAGAATTCAGTCCTTTGTTGGATGTACAAATCATCACTGCAGTAACTATGGAAGTTGTATAGATAGAGAAAGAAAAAGCGAAGATTTTGTGAAACAGGAGGGTAAAAGGTATACTAAGTAAATAAAAAAAGAAAAATTTCAAACATTAAATAAAAAATAGCATTTGCTTCCCCAGTCGATGGAGATGCTTTGGAGACTTGTTTATGAATTACAATTTTTCTATAAAGGGCATTTAGATTATTCCTTCACAAGTCTTTACCTCAAAAAAAAAAATATCGGCGATCTTTTCGTTTTATTATTCAGTCATAGATGCCATTACTAAGTGCTGTCGACATTGATGAAATTCTAGATATGAGTTTTTTGCCCTTCTTCTCTCCTACTTTGGCAGGAGGTAGACCCGTGCGAGGACCTAACAGATGATGATATCCGCACAGCCATTCAAAATGCAACTGGACCAAAATCTGCATTGTTTGTGCCGGAAGTAGGTCCTCAATATCAAAATCTCTTTTCACTGTGCTGTATCTTTAATTTCCTTAAAAATCTGAAGAATACTGTTACTTGTAAACAATGGAGTTACACAATGGTTTGTATACAGATGAGGTGTCAAAAAGAGTGAGAATTTTTATTTTTGTTTTTTGGTTGAAGATATTGACCCAATTATATCTCACCATATCATGTGTATGTAAACCATTATATAAATCATTATGTACGTGTAGCACAATCGAAATCTGAATGCCTTCCCTTTTCCTTTCCCTTATTAATTTTTTTTTTTTATAAAAACTGACCTTCCATCTATAACCTTTAGCATGCAAAATATATCCAAACTTGTAGGTTCCATTTGAAGTTCTAATTAGAAGACAAATAGCTCGGTTGTTGGATCCAAGTCTTCAATGTGCTAGGTTCATTTATGACGAGCTAATAAAGGTACATCTGCTAGTAAATTTCTAGTGCTTTTTAGGTTCATTTATCTTTGCATCTGGGCATTAACTCGAATGTTTCTTTTAGATGAGCCATCGATGTATGGTCAATGATATGCAACGGTTTCCGGTCCTAAGAAAGCGTGTGGATGAGGTTATAGGTAATTTTTTACGAGAAGGTCTTGAGCCTTCAGAGACAATGATAGGACACATTATTGAGATGGAGGTACATGCGACTCCTTTACGGCTTGACCTTGTATTTCTGCATTATAGCAATTTATACCTTCAATGAATAGAGTGCAAGAGCTGCTTGGTAATCTCTGACCATTGTACATGACCTATTTCAGCGATTCTTCTTCCAAGAAATTTTGTTAATTTCATCGTTCTTGTTTCTTTTGCTGATTTCATAAAGCAATCTATTCCAGGCATAGTGAATCTGGATATGAAGTACACAACTTTTGACCTATCAATTTCCCAAAAAATAAAAAATAAAAAAATGAAGTAGCAAATTCCCTATCTCCTTCTCTCTTTCCTTTTTACATGTATCTACCCCGTCCCACATTCAGGTTTTGGGTGCAAAATACACTTTTGAGTATTCAATTCCACCATTTATTTCATATCCTACGGATTTTCATCATTTTTAAAATTGATTATGCAATATAGTTTAGAATCTGATATGTCATTCACAGACCAAGTTGTTGCCACGTTAGAGTTGACCTTGTTGAAGACAAAATTTAGAGCCTATTTGATGTAGCCCTTTTTCTTTTTTTTTTTTTTTTTTTTTGGCTAAAATGCTTTCTAACTCATTTTTAACCACAAATTTCATTTTACCCACAACTTTTATCCACTTTTACCTACACATTTCATGGAACCTAACGACTTTTATCAACTTTGCCCCTGTTTGAGCCACATTATATTTTTCATTCTCATTCTTCTACTCATTTTCAACTACACATTCTTCAATGAAATAATATTTTCCATCACATCAATAATTTTTTTTTTTAATTACATTCCCTATCATATCAACAAAAAAAAAAAAATGCATTCTCTCCACAAAAATGCCTACCAAACAGAGGCTTTATTTGCTAAAAATCTACATCAAGCATGCTCTTAATGATTGATATCCGTATCTTACAGTTTAAGCTTTTAGATGAATTAGTTAGCACGGCGTCAAGGTAAGGCAAAAGACCTAAGTTCTAAGTCTCGTTGTTACCCATTTATGAAAATTGTACACAAGTTGGGTCTAGAAGGGAAAAACTGAACCTAGCTTGCACGGGAGGTGTGTGTCGAAGACAATATAATTGAATACTTGTGGCCTCCCTCTAAGAATTTGAGTTTTTAGATGAGATGGTTTACCTTTCCAAAATTTGTGCATTCATGTCTAATGTGTTGGGATTTTTTTTTTTAATAATTTCAAAAAGGAAGTATTAGTGATGGGAAACAACTAAAAGTCTACTCCTGTCGAAAAGAAGTTAAAAAGACAGTCTCAGTCAGATTATTCAGTATTCATATTAGATAGAAGTTTTGTTCTATTCATTGTTATCTGCTAGAAGTTTGTATAAAGGGGACTTAGGTTTTATTCACAACTTATTGAATCAGAAATATATTTTTCATCCTTCCATTATTTCTTCTTTTCTCTTGAATTCTAAAGTTTATTCAGGAAACGTTTCCTTTGGCTCTATTTTTTTGTGACACTTAACCTTTGTTTACCTTTTGCATGATTTAAGATGCTAGAAACGTTGTAAATTTGCTCAATATTTTCTCTCTGTTGCAATTACTAGTGCTTTTGTTGTTGCAAGTTTTTGATGTTTTTGTAATTTATCTATCACTCCTATCTAATTATTGAGTGTTTTTTTTTTTTTTTTTCTGTAGATGGATTACATAAACACTTCTCATCCAAATTTTATTGGTGGGAGTAAAGCTGTAGAAATGGCACTACAACAGATCAAGTCCACCAGGGTTGCTGCAGTGATTCCCAGGCAGAAAGTAAGTATTTACTTTGCTGTACTGACATATTCACATCTCTCTTTGTTTGCTTAATGAGATTCCGTGGATTAATTTATGACTTGCATTTGTTAATTAGGATACAGGAGATTCAGACAAAGCACCAAATTCTGAGAGAAGTCTAAAATCTCGTGCTATTCTTGCTAGGCCTGTGAATGGAATAGTTCCAGAGCAGGTTAGCTATCTATTGGCACCTGGACCGTCCTTGGAACCTACTCATCTTCTTTTGTCTCTAGTGTTGATAAATTACCCAAAAAAAAAAAAAAAACTTGCTGAATTTCATTATCGTAATGCTAATTATTTTTTCAGTCTTTTCATGACAAACAGGGTGTTCGACCTGCTGCAGATGTCGAGAAAACTGCACCGCCTGGTAGTTTTTCTTTTTCTTTTTGTTAGAGAAAAAATTATATCTTATGATATTATTGCCCAAATACGCTTAGTTTGTCATTGTTTTACACTTTTTGCATTTGGCCAAGCTGGGCTATGGCCACCCCACTCCCACCCCTTCCTTTGCGCTTCTGGATAAGTGGCCAACCTGATTCTCTAGGAATCACCGGTGGCAATTGTATCATTAAAGACCTAATGTGGCAATATTTTATGATTAAACAGTAAACAGTACTAGTTCGCCCTGGGGAATATCATCAATTTTTGGAAGCTATGATAATCGCTCATCTGTTAAAGAGACTTCGACTAGCAAGCCATTTAGTGAACCTGTTCAGAGTGTGGAGCATAGCATTTCGGTCATTCATCTGAGAGAGGTATGTTCATGGAGTATCCTCTCTAGAATATTTGTTTGATTTGGTCTTTGAGATCTAATGTCTTTGTAACAGTGCTAACAAGTTTCTGTAATGTTTTTCTTGAAGCCCCCTGCTGTCTTGAGGTCTTCAGAAACTCATTCAGACGATGCTGTTGAGATTGCTATTACGAAGCTCTTATTACGGTCATATTATGACATTGTTCGGAAAAACATTGAAGATTCTGTACCTAAAGCAATTATGCATTTTCTGGTAATTGGTTATTGTTAACGTGAACTTTCGATTTCCTTCTCTTGTTTTGCTATCTTTTAAATTTTTAGCCATGGATTTAACCACCACAACCTGTAGCATTCACATTAAGTGAACCCACATCACCCCCACCCCATTTTTTTATCAGACAAACTTCACTTTTTTTAAGTACAAAGAGTTGATTATTTGTCTTGGATGTTTTACCTGGAAAGAGCCTGCTGTCCAACTTCTGCATTAAGAAATGTAAAGCTGTCAGTAATACTATTGTGGTTTGTCTATCATTGCGGTCTCTGTATGAATAATTAGATACCTGAATCGTCTTTCTGTGTCCTTTTCTATCTCAATTGTCCCAAAATAATTTTATGAGTGCCATTATTAGTTTTTTTTTTATTCATCTTACAGGTGAACCACACTAAACGGGAACTCCACAATGTTTTTATCAAAAAGCTTTACAGGTATATTTTTAAGATTTTATTAGTTTGGTACATAGGATGTCCAAACGGAACTTCTAAATAGTACTTGCATCTTGGTGTGTACGAAAGAGGAGCAGACTATGACCTTTTTGTATTTCGGTCTTGATTAGTAATTGGATTAGTTGAACTATACTGTATACTATAGACATTTATCATTTAAATAAATTGTTATACTCACATTTTAATGTTATGTATGGAGCAGGGACAACTTGTTTGAAGAGATGCTACAGGAACCGGATGAGGTGGCTATGAAAAGAAAGCGTACTCGAGAAACCCTTCGGGTTCTACAGCAAGCTTTTCGGGTAAATGCTTGATTCTTGAATTCCATAGAAGCAAACATGTTGAGGTTCTGTCATTCGTATGTCTAATTTCTTGTCTTACAGTGTAGCAAGCACCATTGTCTGGTTCTTTCAGGAATCTGGGTGATATACAGCGTGTTTGGCAAATAAGCCATGGGCCCACAAAATTTTGTGGGTTGAATTAAGCCAAATAAGTAGGGTTTACCTTATTTGTATAGGACCCACTCCCCATGCATTTTTGACAAAACATTTGTGTGGGATCCGTGGCTTATATTCCGTAGGTTTATTTGCCAAACATGCTGTGGAAATCAGCAATGGCTGATCCCATGTTTCGTTGTTTTCTTTTCTTTTCTATCCTTTCAGAGCTTACTTGTTAATTGAAATTTGCTCCATGGATTATTTATTTCATTCTAACCCTGATTGAAATATAAGTACAGAGACACGTGTATCTTTCCCGATTGCCTTGCGAAAACATAATTTTGGATATCTTTGGTGGGCAGAAGCTATTTTTAATTAGGCAACCAAATACTTTGTGTGTGGAATGTTTCAAATATTCTTATTGTTTTCTACTTCCCAAAAGGACTTGGACTTTGTCTCGAATTTATGATTTTCTAGTCCTGTGTATCCTGTTACGCCAAGATGTCCCGAAGACTTCTTTAATGATCTGTCTACTTTTGTATGTAGACATTGGACGAACTACCGCTCGAAGCTGATACAATCGAGAGGGGCTACAGCTTAAGTACTGATCCAACGGGCCTGCCTAAAATCCATGGTCTTCCAACCTCATCTCTGTATTCTACTACCAGTGGTTCGAGTGAATCATATACTTCTCTGTCCAAAAATCCCAAATCCCGCAAGTCGTCCCATTCTGGTGAACAACACTCACCATTTTATGGAAATGCAGATTCTAATGGTGGGGGACGAAATTCTGTTCAAGGCTTTTATCCAACAGTCGATGCATAAGTTACTGGAAGGATGCGTCAGGCCAAGTTATCGATTTTCACATTCATTTGACGACTCTGTCCAGCATTCTTTCTAGATGGAAGACCATACTTTTAGAACAAGTGTGGATGTTTTGGAAAGTTAGTATTCTTTAAGATGGGGAGACTAAAATTTATTGTTAACGTGTATTTTTCTCAGCGACATGATTAATTATAGACGTAATGGCTTATCAGAAGCTCCAATAAGAATAGGAACATTTGCTTCCCTCCTTTTGAGATGAGGATTCGTGCAACAATGCTTGTAGATAATCACTCGAAACATCGAATGGGCTTTACCCACCCTAATATACTTTCAATTTATTAATGTTTACTCCTTTTTAATCTCGAAATTATTACTATTGGACAAATAGAATGTCTGTTAATGAAGATCATTGTATATTTTTTACAATTATCTCTTGCATTCTTGTACACAATCCTCTTTTATAGCAAAAAGGCAGAATGTTAGGACGCTGTTATACACTGTATAATGAAGAGTTTTTTTTTTTTTTTTTACTTTGATATTGGACAATAGTGATGATGAATGTAGTAGAATAAAGGAAAAATAATCTACTTTTATTTTTATTTTTATTGAATAAAGGAAAAATAACTTCCATTTTTTGACATGCCTTTGTTTGCATAGTTGAATTTTGAAGCACGTTCCTTTTGCTCAATCTTATCATAGTATTGTAATATTGCATGGTGTAACTCTCGGAAACTTTGATTTCATTTTGAATTAATGAGCATATTATCTATGATTATCAGATTGATATCGATAGTGTTACATATTTTAGGTTAATAGTATCTCAGACAGTAATATCTCCTGAAGCCAGCGCCAAAGATAGAGATCCAGTAATATGATAATGGAAGTGATCCACACATAAATTACCTCCTCATCCTGGTTTGTCATAGGAACATTCAGGTTCAGTGGCAGCAGGCTTGATCTCAGGAGTTTCCTGGTGAATATACGGACGCCAAACGGGGTTTAACAATGAGGTAACACAGTGGAAACTGGAGAAAGTGATACGAGTCTCCTCTGAGTGCTACACTGATGATAACTAAACACTAAGGGTTCGTTTGATAGACAACATTTTTCATGGAAAATAGAAAATTCAACTTTTGTAGTGTTCGATAGGCAAAATTTTCTCAAGAAAATATTTTCCAATTTTTCAAATTTTCCACCTTTTGAGGAAAATAAATTCTTGATATTTTGGTAGGTAAATATTTTCCAAGTTTTTTTTCCTTTCTTTTGCAATTGGAAAAAATTCTATGCACAATGGTTAAACAAGTTCACTTTTATTGACAATTTTCATACAAAATAAAGCCAAACGAATAGTATTCGGTATGGTTTTCTTTTTCAAAATTTTTTTCATTCCTTTTTATTTATTTTTGGCAATTGGAACAAATTCTAAACCCAATGGTAGAAAACATTATCACTTTAATTGACAATTTTCATAAAAAACGAAGTCAAACAGACACCAAACTTTCAACATTTTTCATGAAAAATTATACCAACAAACACAATTAATTACAATTCACAGCAAAATAATTTCTAAGAATTTTTTTTCGTGTAAAACATTTTTTTCTCACCTATTTTCCACTTTTCAATCAAAGGACCCTAAGCATCATAAATGATATATGCCACTGTCCCTCTGTAAGATCCCTCAAGAGTTCCCTAAAAACAACTGAGTGATGACAAAAGAGAATGGAGTAACAAAAAGTGAATACTAAAAGGTGCTAAGATCGAAATTGCAAATGTCTCTTTGTTATTGGTTCTAGAACTCTTTGGATTAGATGTTCGAAAAATTGATGGCTTTCATCTCAAACCAAAAATAATAATCAAAGTCGATAAAGGCTCCACATATAGAACACCATAAAACACTTAAATATTCAGGGGCTTTGTACTTTCCGAAAGTTTTCTGATTCCAGAAATTGGAAAGAAGAGTGCTACTGGGTTGTCAATTAGAATTTGTTGGGGTATGTTATAATTTATATTATCAATCAATATTCTAGAACCATGCAACATTTCCATTTCTTCAGAGATAACGCAACCGCGGGAGATAACTAATGTAACTAAGTGTTTTCAAGAAGAAGATGCAGAAACTTGTTGCTAAGTAGATATACCCAACAGATGATACAGACCAATATATAATGGTAACAGCTGCCAAACAGATTTCTTTATCTACTCTTCAAGTTTGAGATGTTACAATAAAAAAGAAGCCTATTGTGAAAAAAAAAAGTATCATGTAACAGTTCCCTTAAAACTTCAACAAGAATGCATTTCCATTTTCTAGAGAAATAATGACAAAAGAAGCTGGAAAGCATAAATTAATGCAACCACGAACCAGGATACATAATGCTACATGTTAAAAGAATAATAAAAAGTGAAAATGGGACATGCCATGGTTTATAGTAGTGTTCTAAAAAGCGCGCCTAGACACAAAGTGTGATGAAAACGCTTCGCCTTGAGCCTAAGCAAAAATTAAGCGGTCAATATTGTTGACCGCTTAATGCTCGCCTAGACGTTCTTAGGCGCGTCTAGCCTAAGCTGAAATTAAACGGTCAACGTCGTTGACCACCTAATGCTCGTCTAGGCATGCCTAGGTGTGTCTAGGCGCGCCTAACCTAAGCTGAAATTAACAACGTTGACCGCCTAATGCTCGTCTAGGCGTGCCTAGGTGTGTCTAGGCAAGCCTCAGACCTAGGTTTTAAGGACGCCTAATTTTTTTTTAAAAATAAAAAATAAAACCTATAGTCCAAATTCAGTAGCCCGCTATTCCTTCAAACTTTAAAAACTCACTTCAGAGAACTGAGAAGATGAAAGAACGGAAAAAAAGATAATATTTTAAAATGAATTGGAGTCCGATAAAAACTTATATTAGATAAGATTTAAACTACTAGTTATACGTTATGTAATTATGATTTTGAAATTTATCTTTATGTAGAAATTGTTAAGTAAATATAATATTTTATAATTTTATATGTTTGGTACGTATTATTGAATTATTGATTTTTTTTTTTACAATGATTAAAAATTAAAATTAAAAAAACGTTTTTTTACGCCTAGGTAAAACTTGAAGCTTTGCCTCCACGCCTAACCATGCTTCACGTTTTTTAGAACACTGGTTTATAGTATTATAAAATGGGTGTTGAAGCAGCTATTATCAAGTGAAGAGTAAGTTCCATACTCACGCTGGTTCTGCATGAGAAGTGTCGTGGCCTGAAACCCAAATATCATCAGATGTTTTGGGACTCTCCTTTACAGAGGCAAATTGGCCATTTTTACGGTACATCCTGACAGATAATTCATTCAAACATAAAACTTGTTGACCTCAAAAAATGGTCAAACGGGATCTCTATCCGTCCCCTCCACGTGGACATTACCTGCACACCGTTAGGAGGCAAAGGCCGTCGGTTGAGAAAAAGGTCCGGCGACCGTTTGCACTCCGACGATCAAGTCAACTACCGGACGAAAAAATAAATGAGTGCAAGAGAAGAGACAGGAGGGAGAATTTGGATAGGGCTATAAAATCATAGCTTATAATGAAATGGATTCACATATATATAGAAAATTGAAATGGGCCAAGCACGCTAATGTGCCTTGTCTAAGCCCAATAGTAATATTTTATGGGTGTAACAATAGTCCCCCAAATCCGAGTCGTATATTCATGTGCGGGTCGGACTTCAAAATATAGGATGTCAATAGGCGAGGTCTTACAAATTGCCCAAAAAATGCAAGTAACTCTGATAAGCGAGGACTTATGAATTGCCTCGAAAATATGCTTCGATCCTAAATAGACGAGGACTTACGAATTGCCTCGAGAATATAAACTGCCTCAGAAAATGTATGTGCGCTCGCCTGAATAAGCGAGGGCTTACGAATTGCCTCGAAAATATCAACAGCTCGGATAAGCAAGGACTTACGAACTGTCTCGAAAGATGGATGTGCATATAATTTGTCGAAATTTCGACAACATCTCCTCCATAATATGGACCAAACCAATCATGTAATACAATACAATATATCCACTGCACATAGACCAAATAAATTTGGGGTCCATTTGCCACTCATATCACTCATGACAATGAAGTGAATAATGACATCAAATTTCTTCAAGATATAATGTGTAGAGAGGTTATCATGACATGCATGCTCGCACAGCTTAGTGTAATAGAAGTGCTATAGTGAAGCAACATATTGATAATGTAAGTAACGTGACATATGTAATGGCAACAGTGAAAATAGTGTCCTGACATGCTAACAATGATACGGCATGCGTACTTGACAGCAATAATATAATGTGTATGCTAGTGTAATAATGTAGTGATGCTAAGATACACCAGTATCACAATAGTCCCCCAAGTCTGAGTCAAATATTAACATGCTGGTTTGACTTGGAATATAAGCCACTATGATGAAGTTGATGTAAAGACAAGACTAAATATAAAAATAGTTGTGATAAACTGATGAAGAGGCAATGCTCTGAATCTATAATAGCAGAGACGATACTCTTAATGTATATAGCAGAGGCGATGCTCTGAATATAAGTAGCAGATGCGATGATGCTCTGAACAAAAGTAGCAGAGGCTATGATGCTCTGGACATAAGTAGCAGAGGCTATGATGATCTGAATGTGTATAGCAGAGGCAATGCTCTAAATCTGTAAGTAGCAGAGGCGATGCTCTGATATAAGTAGCAGAGGCTATGATGCTCTGGACAAAAGTAGCAGAGGCTATGATGCTCTGAATGTGTATAGCAGAGACAATGCTCTGAATCTGTAAGTAGCAGAGGCGATGCTCTGATGTAAGTAGCAGAGGCTATGATGCTCTGAATGTGTATAGCAGAGACTATGATCCACTTCACCAGAAGTGGCACCCGCACCTCTCCTAATGAAGTGGACACCCTTGAGGTGGCCCTGCCCATGGGGGCGTACGCACTTTCGCAAGGGCATCATGGTGTCTGATCCAGCCATGGACATAATGTGTGAAAACACTACCGATCCACTTCACCAGAAGTGGCACCCGCAGCTCTCCTGATGAAGTGGACATCCTTGAGGTGGCCCCGCCCAGGAGGCGTATGCACCTTTGTAAGGGCATCATGGTGTCTGATCTAGCCATGGAAAGAATGTGTGAAAACACTGCTGATCCGCTTCACCAAAAGTGGCACATGCACCTCTCATGATGAAGTGGACATCCTTGAGGTGGCTCCGCCCAGGAGGCGTACGCACCTTTGCAAGGGCATCATGGTGTCTGATCCAGCCATGGAAAGAATGTGTGAGAACACTGCTGATCCGCTTCACCGGAAGTGGCACCCGCACCTCTCATGATGAAGTGGACATCCTTGAGGTGGCCCCGCCCAGAATGCGTATGCACCTTTGCAAGGGAAAATAATCGAACTATTGTAGTCTTACAAACTAGCTTCGGAATGACGAGGACTTACAGTTCATCTTAGCGATAGTGAGTAGCGAGGAATAAACATCTCGTAAAGCCAGGGATAAGCATCTGGCGAAGTGAGGAATAAACGTCCCGCGAAGCAAGGAAAAAACATCTCGCGAATAGTCAAACTATCAGAGTCTTAGGAACTTGCCTCGGAATGGAGAGGGCTTATAGTTCGGCTCAACGATAGTGAGAAGCAAGGAATGAGCATCTCGCGAAGCCAGGAATAAGCATCTGGCGAAGCGGGGAATAAACATCCCGCGAAGCGAAGAAAAAACATCTCGCGAAGTCAGAAATAAGCATCTTGCGAAGCGTCGAACTATCGGAGTCTTATAAATTGCCCTCAGAATGACGAGGACTTAGAGTTCGGCTCGACGATAGTGAAAAGCGAGGAATGAGCATCTCGCGAAGCCAGGAATAAGCATCTAGCAATTTGCCTCTTCCTTTTTTAAGGAACGGGATCTTAGGATAATCGCATCTTCCTTTTTCAAGAAACGATATCTTATATTATCGTCTCTTTCTTTTTCAAGGAAAGAGATCTTATATTATCGTCTCTTCCTTTTTCAAGGAATGAGATCTCAACCAGGGATAAACATCTGGTATGGCAGGGAATAAACATCCCACATATAAATCTCTAACTACCGGAGTCTTATAAGTGGCCTCGGATAGACGAGGGCTTACGGTTCGTCTTAGCGATAGTGAGTAGCGAGGAATAAACACATCGCGAAACCAGGGATAAGCATCTGGCGAAGTGAGGAATAGACAACGTAGATTGGAATTTCATTGTTCTTATGGTCATCTGAAGACACAGCTTTCCAATCTACTCCCTGGAATATGGGCCGACTACCAACAGATTTCTCATAATCATACGCATCGTAAGTCAGTGAACAGCTAGGGTTGTGAGTGAACTGCTGAGAACCCGAAAAAGACATCGATGCAGTAAATCCATCAGAATTTGTGCGAAATGTGCTAGGAAAGGATTGAGCACTCCTTGCATGACTAGGAGAACCAGGATCCTAGCCTCTATTTTGAGCACTGATAGACAATAAAACATTTGGCAAGCTAAGAGAAAGGTCAAGAGCAAGTTTTTCTCCAACGATCCAGTTAAGAAGCAAGAGAAAGTCAAGCAAGCACCTCAGAACACGCATAGTCGGGAAAAAACATCTGACGAAGCGGGGAATAGATATCCCGCGAGGCTAGGAAAAAACATCTCGCGAAGCCAAGAATAAACATCTGGCTATTTGTCAATTTCTTTTTCAAGGAACGAGGACTTAAATTCTACCCTTCCTTTATTCAAGGAAAGAGGGTTTACAAAATGTAGTCTTCAATAAATTTGATAGAAAAGTCCTCTGAAGGATATTTCTTGCCGTCAAATACCGATACACCGTAGATAAGAAAAATTCTAATCCAAATAAAATTCTGATCTACTATGTAAAACCATGGCAAATTCACTCGTTCCCAAAATTTCATCATAAACCAATGATCATAGAATCAATAATGTGTACTTAAAGCCCGATTAAATTCATCCCCCATTCTCAAAATAAAGCTAGCAGGTATAACATGAACTTTTGGAAAATAGCAGCAAAATTATATTGCTTAGATATAAAGTTGGGAATTAATTGGAGTGACCCAATAATAAAGAGTATTTTAGGTGGGCCAGTTCAAAGAAACGTACCAGCAAATTGAAGTATTCAAGAAGACCCAATACTTTAAGATAACTAGAAAAATTATGGGCTAAGAGAAAATAAACGAGCCCATATTAATATGACCCAAAAGTAAAGCCCAAAAGAAGAATTTAATGTGAGTCCATTGGGCTGGAGTTTCAAGAAAGAAAATCCAATCATCTAATAGAAGGATTATTGGTCCAGCAAGAAAGACAACAAATATAGCATGTGATGAAGAGATTTAGCTAAAAATAAGGATAGAGTAGTCAAAAAAAACCTTTGCCTCGGGCAGCCAAATCATCTGCAAGAAAAAAAAACTGAAATAACCATCCCATCTCTGGCCAAACATGTTCCTATCTCCATCAAATTGAATGTTACAGAAGCTGGTCCTGTCTCCATCAAATTTAATGGGCAGAAGCTGGACCGGACCGGTGGCTATCTTGGTGTCAAGGAATGTTGCCGGCAATTGCTTCCTATGGTCGGAACTTTCGTTGGGTAGCCACTACTTTAGCTATCTCGATGGTCATTGTTAGGGGTTGTATAGTAAGAAGTCAAAGCCATAGCTCGTGCAAGAATATGATAGTCATAGTGTTGAGATTCTACTTAAGCATGCACAGCGGAATTAAATTATTTTCGAATTCCAAACAAGGATCTACATTGTGTTTAGATAGAAACTGTGTTTAGAATATTACCTTAGATGAATTTTGCAAACTCTTTTGCTGATTCACGAACTCCAATGATCACGATCTGCAATCCAAGCTGTCCAATTATCCAGCCTCCAATGGTGATCCACACAGAGAATAAGAATGACGGCTAGGGTTTTCTTTTCTCGTGCTAGCAAGAATAATGAAAATTCCATTACTGTTTTCAAACCCTAACATCCTATTAATATAAATCCAAACGGGCTGGCCCATCTCTTAACTTAACCCGGTCCAATATTTAATTAATCAAATTAATTAAATCCGGTCCATGAATTAATTAATCCAATTAATTAATTCGGGCCTATTAATAAGCAACCTAATTAATTAATTATCCAACACTTGTCAATTAATTAATTGGTAAATATCATTCTTCTGATTCTCTTTTGTGTGTGACCCATTAGGTTCCCGATCACGATATCTAATGACGTGAATTATTATTTTGATCTAATCAAAATTGATAAATTAAAATACCCCTTTTAATTTATCATCAATTCACATTCGTCGTCCCAGATTGACATCTAGCAATGTGTCAGGGCAATACATGTGACGGGAAATGTCACGTGACATGACAAAACCAAACTTGTTCGTTTACCGTGAAACTATAATCCCTTCGTCAATATGATCCGATCAATTACGAGATATGGGACGTGAGTCAATCTCAATTATCGATCATATCTTTTATCCTACTGTTAAGTCAATGTAAGTCGAAAACTCTTTTTCGACTTATGAGTTCACCTTGGCCAAGGATTTCATTATCAACTTAACTGGATGAAATGTAGATCATAATCTCTTACTATCTAAGAGTGACGAATCCTCTATTGATCATTCACAACTTTCATATGATTCTTGACATACCCGAATGATGTCGTATTAGCGACCCTTGACAGAGCAACATCCGACATCACCAAAGCGTGACTGTCCTCACATAAGGCACTATGATGACCTCAAGTCAAAGGACCAATTCCACTACCGAACGTTAGAGATTAACCACTGACACTCAGATAGTTTTCCATGTGGAATCTCTCAGCGGGTCTCCAATGTTTTGTTCTATAACAAAACATTCACGTGTTCATTCAAGTGTCACCACACTTTAGCTTGTGAGATCAACTACTTACTTCATAAGTAAGAAATGCCACACGTGATGGTCTATCCGTAATAACGATATCCGTATCTCGTTATACATACGACCACAGACGATTTAAGATTCAGTCATATGTGATTTGTATCTCACAATCACAACTCTTTTTGATTAACAAATCACCAAAACTTGAATCTACGGATTCTATTTTTTAATTAATTAGAATATTAATTCAATAATAAATCTTGCCATAAATATGCACCGGTTATATATACATTAAAATTGTTTATGTCCAAAATTGATTGGACCTAGGGCATAACACTTACAAACTCCCACTTGCACTAGATCCAATCCCTTATATATCTTATACCATAAGAGTCTACATGACAATCATGTTTATACTGCGACAACTCTTTGTCAATGGATCTGCAATATAATAACTTGTGGGAATTCGTTCTTTCTTTACGTCATTTCATTATATTATCTTTCCAATGAGATAATACTGCCTTAACACATGTTTGGATCATTGATGAGACCTTAGTTCCTTTCATTTGCACGATGGCTCTATTGTTGTCACAAGTAGAAGCGTGTGATCAACAATGTTAGGAACTACTCCAAGTTCATTAATGAACACTTTGACCCAGACAACAACTTTTGTTGCTTTCTAAAGCAGTGATGTTTAAGGCTTCTATTATTGAATCAACGATGATTTTCGATTTGGAACCTTTCCAACATATCGCTTAAGAGTAAACCAATATCCTAATTGAAATATGCTATCATTCTAGTCCGACTAGAAGTTAGCATCAATGTATCCATGAACTTCCAATTCATTTTCTCCATATAAAATCTTCTTAAGATTTTATCTATATAGATTTGGATGAATTAAGCAATCTTATAGATCTATCTCTATAGATTAAGCTATTTTTCACATATGTATTATGAAGAAATTATTTAACAACCAAAATTTCAACAATTGAAATATAAAGACGTTGTTTCCTGTTAATATGTCTCATACATATAATATTAGGAATACGACATTGCTCCCACTATTTTCTTTTAAACACACAATTCATTTTTGATAAAATCAAACATTTTGACTTTTATATCAAATCGAATATTTCAGCTCCAAAAGGCTTATTTTAATCCATATTGAACTTTTCTTGTAAACTCATTTACAACCTATGGGTTCAATCCATTAGGCGGGTTGACCAAGGTCCAAACCTTGGTAACATTAAGTTTATATCGGATATCATAGCCTTATGCCATGTCAGCGAGTCAACACTTGACTTTGCTTATGCATAATTTGTAGGTTCATCATCCTCGATTAGTAATGCTAGATTAGTAATCATGGATTCTTATCTTTCAGAAGGTCGAATGATCCTACAAGATTTACATGGAGCTGTCGTGTCCGCTGGAGTCTCCACTTCCTGATCAAGAGTATGTCCCTCAACACTTTGGGATCAGACTCAAGTTATCTACTTGGTTAACTATATCTGTGAATCTTTGAACTCTTTCAAGATTTACTCTACTCCCACTGTCCTCTCCTAGAACAAACATTTTCTCTAGGAGTATAACATGTCTTGAGATGAACTTCTTCTTCTCAATGAGATTATAGAATTGATATCCAATTGTCTCTTGAATATCCCACAAATATATGTTTATCGAATTTAGTTTCAAACTTATCCGATTCAGTGCGCTTCACATAAGCGTCACAGCCCAATCTTTCATATGAGAAAAGTGGGGTATTCTGTCTTTCCATAACTCGTATGGAGTTTTGTTAACCGATTTAGATGGGACACGATTGGTGCGTGGCACGTGGCAATCAGTGCATGACCTCAAAACGATTTTGAAGTGTTTGCATGGCTTGTCTTTAGTTGCACTATATCTAGTAGTGTATGATTCCTCATTGCAGACACATCATTATGTTGCAATGTATGTAGAGGAATCTACTGCGAGAGAATCACATTCTCTTTTAGATAATCTAAGATTCTACATTTTAGATATTCTCCACATCGATCAAATCTTAGTGTGAGAATTTATTTACTTATTTGTTTCTCAATTTCTAGTTTGAATCCCTTGAATATTTCAAAAGTTTCATACTTGAATTTCATCAAATATACATGACCATTTCTGAAATAACCGTCTAGTAAATGTGATGAGATAAGAGAAACTTTATCTAGCATTGATTGATATGTGTCCACATACATCACTATGTATTAGACTCAGTAATTATGCAGATCTTTCTCCTTTTCAAGTAAAAGGAGATATGGTCATTATGCCTAACAGACATATTTTGCATTTGTCAAATAATTCAAAATCATTTGACCTAGATGTACATCTTCATGTAAATTTGGAATTACATGACCAAATCTGCAATGCCAGATATATGTGTTATTCAGATTATCATTTTTATGCCTTTCGGTATCTATACTCATTATAGAATACTCAATGTTTAGAATATAAATGTCATTTTTATAATTTACCATAACCATTAAGATCTTATCAAGATAAAATGAACAACAATTGTCCTTAACGTTAAAATAATTCATGTCCAAACATGAAATTTATTTAATGCTCTTGGTAATGGAAAGAACAAAACAATATTTCTCTAATTCTAATATTGAGCCTAAGGCAAAGGCAAGAAGTAGCTCCTACAGGCAACGCAGCAACTTTTGCTCATTTTCAACGTACAGGTCAACTTCTCCCTTTTTGCAGTGATCTACTTCTGTTTAGTTTCTGCATATTTATACAAATATGAGATCCATATCTAGTATCCAATACCCATGAAACTAATGAAATAGATATAAGCCTCGCAATTTTCTTTCGAATGACCTATCATTCCAAAATGATAATAATGATCATTAGATTTGGTATTGTCCTTATTTACTTTAACTGTCTTAGTCATCTTAGACGTTTTCTTAAAACATCCTTTAGACTTCACTGGATGAATCTATGACTAACATTTGCCCATTATAAACATAGATATCGGGCTTAACAGTCTTAAACATGTTCAACAACTCAATAAGTGTGCATTCGAATTTATCCATGTTAAATTCATAATTAGTCATGAATAACCTACTGGCAAAGATTGTAGAACCAAGTCATACTTAGTTCATTGTTCATCATTGAACTCAATTGAGACAACTTCTCAAAATGGTCAACGTCTTCAGCACACCAGAACTGGCCGGAGACTCTTCTGCCATTATACACTGGTATAGTTGCTAGGAAATCTTATATCTTTCCATACGTGATTATTTATCAGTCAACACTTTGAGATGAAAATCATGTGTTAGCATCTATACTCTTATGTTGCTTTTGTAACTCAGGTGACATAATTGCAAACATCACACATGTTGCAGTACTATCGTCATCACTGTGTTTATTATAGCAGCCACCTCTTCCTTTATTGAGTCATCAACAAGTGTCTCTGGAAAGGGCTACTCAAGGACATAATCAATTATCATGCATGAGAACAATTCTCAGATTATGGTGCCAATCAAGAAAATTTGGTTTGGTTGTTGGCATACAGTATGCCGCTCAAATACATATGGTTACTCAAGATTCAATAAATGTAAATGACAAAAAGTAAAAGAATAATATATAAAATGCATCGATTAATTTAACATGGTCTTTTATTAAATTAATTTCGCTCCCACTGTTTAACTCAAATTTATGACCCTCTCACATAAATTTATGGAATCCATACTTGATTCCCAGTGGGCTGGGATCCCATTTATTATATTAAAACCTTGAGTGTACTCAACAAATCTTAATAAAACATTTGGGTAGATACTATTATCAATTATATCTCCATACAACTCCCAGATCATTAAGCTGACAACTCTTTGTCTTCACACATCTTATGTGTTAGCTTAACATGCCTCCAAAATTCATCTCCTTGAGTGTACTCAACAAAAGATAAATTTTAGTTAAGTCAAACCCATCATTCAGAAATATCTAATATTTCATAGTGTCAAACATATCCCCAATAGAACAGCCTTGAGTGTACTCAACAAGCTGAGATCGATTTCGGACTCTCGTTTTTCACTATAATGATGGAAGACTAATATAAATATGACTTAATATTTTAACATGCCTCTAAAATTCATCTCCTTGAGTGTACTCAACAAAAGATAAATTTTAGTTAAGTCAAACCCATCATTCAGAAATATCTAATATTTCATAGTGCCAAACATATCCATAATAGACCAGCCTTGAGTGTACTCAACAAGCTGATATCAATTTAGGATTCTAGTTTTTCACTATAATGATGGAAGGCGAATAAGAAAATGACTTAATATTTTCAACGAGGGGTTTTGCATGCAAATGTCTCATCGTAATAATTATATATATCTTATTATACATCTAGCATGCAAATAAACATACATATAATAGTGTGGACGATTATGGACTTATACTATCTAGTCCTCCCGAGCCATAACGAAGACTAGTTGGTCAGTTCCTAGGGGGTATAGCATTTATTCATACAATGCTCGATCTCTATGGTCTCCTCCTCTTCTTGTATCTACAATTAGTCCAGCTGCAACTTGTATCCTATACTAGTTGGCACGCAGGCCTTAACAATATTGGACGCGCAAGCCCATAATAATAACGGACTCGCAGGTCCAAAATAAATTAGAGCTCGCAGGCCCATAATAACAACAAGAATAAAACTAACCATTCAACACATCCACATGGTCGAGTCCATAATCATCCACTAATAAAACATTCATCATATAAATGCATTCCTATATAATATCTAATATTATATGCAAACATGTTTCAAGTTTCAAGTTTCAAGTTTCAAGTTTCTAGCAATAAAGTCGTCTAAACTAATTTAGACAAATGGATCGGAACAATTAAATAATCAATTAATCAAATTAA
Organism: Fraxinus excelsior; assembly: GCA_019097785.1. Lineage (NCBI taxonomy): Eukaryota > Viridiplantae > Streptophyta > Magnoliopsida > Lamiales > Oleaceae > Fraxinus > Fraxinus excelsior. Next base: position 26,069,561 of record CM032639.1, on the reverse strand, counting down.
TTAATTAATTTAATTAGCGGGTATATTTAATTAAAATCAAATTTTAATTTTATATACCAAATTAGAATTTCATTCTAATTCCACTATTAAAGGGCGGAACTATTTAATTAAAATCAAATTTTAATTAAATATCAAATTAGAGTTCAACTCTAATTTCCAAGTTTTAAAATAACATAATTTAATTAAAATCAAATTCTAATTAAATATCAAAATAAGAGTCCAACTCTAATTTCAAAATTTAAGGCGGTTAAATTTAATTTAAAATCAAATTTTAATTAAATATAAAATTGGAGTCAGAATCCAATTCCAAGATATTAGGGCGAACTTATTTAATTAAAATCAAAATTTAATTAAATACAAAATTAGAGTCTAACTCTAATTCTAAGAAAAGTTTTAGGGCGAGATAATTTAATTAAAATCAAATTTCAATTAAAAATGTCAAATTAGAGTCCAACTCTAATTTCAAGAAAGTATTAGGGTGGATAATTTAATTAAAATCAAATTTTAATCAAATACTAAATTAGAGTCCAACTCTAATTCAAATTGAATTAACATTTTAATTTAGGATAAAGCTCCTAAATAAAAAAAAATTCAATTTAGGGTCCATGTTTAATATTTAAGTTAAAATCCGATTTTAACGAAAATATAAAAGGTCGTCAATTTAAAATAAAATTTTAAAGGGTCAAAATTGAGATTTTAGGTCAAACCCATTTTAAAATCAAATTTAAAACCATTTTAATATTTAAATTCAAAACTCTTTTTAAATTTGCAATTCTGACCCAAGTTTAAAATTAAAAGGCAGCCCTTCAATTTCGAAAATTGCATGACAGGCCCTTTATTTAAAAATTGCAAACAGACCCTTTTTCTCATAATTGCAGGCGGGGGCCTGAAAATTCACAAATTGCAATAGAAGCCCCCGCCTCCACCCGTTTTCTGTAAAACCCTAGAATTTCACCCTAATTTTTTTTAATTATTAGCGGCGCCGGTGATGGCGCCGCAATGACTCACTGCGGCGGATCATCGCCGCTGTCATACAGCGGCGGCATCCGCCGCTTACAGCAGCGTGAACGCTGCTGTTGACTGCAGCGTGAACGTTGCTGTCGACTGCAGCGAGTCGCTGCAATTCGCAGCGGCGACAATCGCCGCTGCAAATCGCAGCGACGTTTGCCGCCGCTGCTCAACAGCTCACCCTGCAGCGGGCGACGCTGCAGGGTCCGGCGGCGGTGTTGCCGCCGGCGACACCGCCGCCAACCCCTTCGACCCGACCCCTTTTTTATTTTTTTCGGATCCATACATTTTATCATCGTTCAAAAACAGATTTTTAAAAGATGAAAAATATAATATTAAATTGCTAGATTCAAGAAAAATTAAACAATCAACTTTTGATTGTTCAAACATGCAAAAACAATTTCCAACAAACATAAAGTAGGCTCTGATACCACTGTTGGGATTCTACTTAAGCATGCACAACGGAATTAAATTATTTTCGAATCCCAAACAAGGATCTACATTGTGTTTAGATAGAAGCTGTGTTTAGAATATTACCTTAGATGAATTTTGCAAACTCTTTTGCTGATTCACGAACTCCAATGATCACGATCTGCAATCCAAGCTGTCCAATTATCCAGCCTCCAATGGTGATCCACACAGAGAATAAGAATGACGGCTAGGGTTTTCTTTTCTCGTGCTAGCAAGAATAATGAAAATTTCATTACTATTTTCAAACCCTAACAGCCTATTAATATAAGTCCAAACGGGCTGGCCCATCTCTTAACTTAACCCGGTCCAATATTTAATTAATCAAATTAATTAAATCCGGTCCATGAATTAATTAATCCAATTAATTAATTCGGGCCTATTAATAAGCAACACAATTAATTATTTATCCAACACTTGTCAATTAATTAATTGGTAAATCTCATTCTTCTGATTCTCTTTTGTGTGTGACCCATTAGGTTCCCGATCACGATGTCTAACGACGTGAATTATTACTTTGATCTAATCATAATTGATAAATTAAAATATCCCTTTTAATTTATTATCAATTCACATTCGTCGTCCCAAATTGACATCTAGCAATGTGTCAGGGCAATACATGTGATGGGAAATGTCACGTGGCATGACAAAACCAAACTTGTTCGTTTACCGAGAACTATAATCCCTTCGTCAATATGATCCGATCAATTACGAGATATGGACTGTGATCAATTCAATTATCGTCATATCCATTTACCTACTATTAATCAATGTAATTCGAAAACTCTTTTTCGACTATGAGTTCCAACCTTGGCCAAGGATTTCATTATCAACAATTAACTGGATGTAATGTAAGATCATAATCTCTTTTACGAGCGAGCGTAAGAGTGACGAATCCTCTTATTGATCATTCACCAATCTTTCATATGACTTGACATACCGAATGATTGCCGTATTAGCGACCCTTGACAGAGCATCATCCGACATCACCAAAGCGTGAACTGTTCTCATCATATGGCACTATGAGACCTCAAGTCAAAGGACCAATTCCACTACCGAACATTAGAGATTAACCACTGACACTCAGATAGTTTTCCATGTGGAATCTCTCAGCGGATCTCCAATGTTTTGTTCTATAACAAAACATTCACGTGTTCATTCAAGTGTCACCACACTTTAGCTTGTGAGATCAACTACTTACTTCATAAGTAAGAAATGCCACACGTGATGGTCTATCCGTAATAACGATATCCGTATCTCGTTATACATACGACCACAGACGATTTAAGATTCAGTCATATGTGATTTGTATCTCACAATCACAACTCTTTTTGATTAACAAATCACCAAAACTTGAATCTACGGATTCTATTTTTTAATTAATTAGAATATTAATTCAATAA
>CM032639.1:26009243-26066672 GCA_019097785.1 Fraxinus excelsior | reverse complement strand
TATGATATATGTTTAATATGCTAGAAATGTCAAATTCAACACCCTGTGTACATTGGAATTTATTATACTACCGCATGTTGCATCATAAGATACCATCTATTACATTAAGCATTAGACTCAGGTTTCCCTAAACCAAACAAACTAATTCAGTATTGTAGTCGTAGATGACAACTTAATTCAATTTTTTCTTTAAAAAAAACTGAAGTTCAATTTGAAGTAATGAGATAAGGAAAGCTGTTTGTTGCTCAAGTTTCAGATCAGCTTCAATAAAATAAAGATTATCAAAAAGTAAGGCAGAGGAGGAGCCATACATCTTGGAATGCCTTTGAATGCACGCTGCAAGCATCAGAGCCACCAATACTGTTCGTGGCAGGTGCTGGTGCAGCTGCTTCAGAAGCAACAGTTTCATGTTGAATTGTCCGAGGACCTATAACAGCATCCACAGCCCTGTGTGCCACTGCACTTCCAGTGCCAAAAGCCATTCCTATGGAATTTGAAGGAAAAAAATAGACTCATTCAAATCTTTGCCATTCATCCTGTAACAAAGAATATTGGTAATTTTTGTGCAAAATATCTTCTGTACCTTGGGCTATTGTTGAACCGATGTTTCCAAGCATGGATCCGCCACTGCTTGCTTGAGCAGGAACTGGAGGAGGAGCATGATTCACTGCAACCATGAGACACTGTGAGCTCTGAAGCAACATATATAACGTCTTTAACAAAATTAAATACCACATGAAATATAATTACCTGGCTGGGGAGGAACAATTTTTTTATTTTTTTATTTTTCAAGAGGAGAAGATTAAGAAGACTGATGTGGGTGAAAAATATTTGCAGTAGGAAACAATTTAATTCTCATGCAACTCTTGGTCAATGGAATTACCTGGCCGAGGAGGATTACGTGCTGGAGCAGGACGAGGAGCTGGACGTGCAGATCTTCCTGCAAAAATGATAGCAGAAATAATGAGCATATGACTGCTCTAAAATATAGATACACTCTCGCAGAACCACATTGCAATCATTTCAGTTGTAACATAACTACATTAGCAGTCTAAAAGCTAGATACACACAGAACCACGTTGCAATCATTTCAGTTGTAACATTACTACATTAGCAGATAGAGCAGACCAAACCATTCATCCATATCTATGGGGGAGTTTTTCAGCAGTCCATTTGAGTAAATAAATGCATAATTTAATTATATATCTTCAAACATGTCTTAACCTAAGCCAACTAAAACAGTAAACCTGGCTTTAGCTTGCAAACCAGGAGCAACAGGTATTCTTCTCAATAAATTGTAATTATTGTTTCCCACTCCCTCGTTCCCTGTCCTCCCTTCCTCACAAGATAAGCAAAATCAGGAAGAAAAAAAGAAAAAAAAAACAGAGCTTTCCAAGTCAACGATCTGAAATATGTTTTCCATGGAACAAACTAAGATGTAGAAACAAAAAATAAATATTAACAGGGATTGTGAGAACTGAATCACAATCTTCCATCACACTGATGGCACAGCAACAAGAGAATAAATTAAACAATACCATGACAACTTAAAAGTAATAGTAAACTCCCAAGTCTTGTTCATAAAGTGAATCAGTTATAAGATAATGACAACCATATCTCGTGAAAGTCTACTCATACAAATACAAAATGACCAACATCCAGATTGGGCCTTTAGCTCTTAAAATAATCAAATTCGCAGCATCCCTGAAAAATAAGACTTTGATGCACATTAATCTGAATCTTACAAAAATCCAAAGCATTAGCAATTATAGCGAGGATCGATTAAATCCTATGCCAAGCCAAATCATTCAAAACCCTGGACCCGGTTTTTCCCCAATCAAGGAAGTGAGAAAAAACATGGACATATAGGCATCAGCTGAAAGTAATATTTGTCCATATTCAGTCAGACAAAATGAAAAAGAAACAATTTGCAGTATCTAAAAATTAAACAAAAACAAGTAAAACCTAAATAAAACATTTAGATCTGAAAATATCTTGATATATTGACGGAAAATGGAGAAAGAAAACGAAAAACTCACCACCGGAACTACGGCGAGCCATGATTAAAGAGGCGGCGATTAAACCCTAGAGAGATAATAACAAAGATAAATATAACAAATCGTTGTGCCTTGGCTAAGACGCCGTGTGGATTTATATAGAAGTGTGTGGAGCTGGAATTTAGGGTTAGTATCCTAAATAGCCAATGAACTTTGTCAAAACTTCCCTGGATAGTCACTGAACATCAAAATTTCCTTAAATAGTCACTAAACTTCGTAAAAAATTTCTAAGGGGTCATTTAACTTCAAAATTTTCCTAAATAATCATTGAACTTTGCCAAAACTTTCATATATAGTCGCTCAATTTTGCAAAAAGTTCATAGGGGTCACCGAACCATTGATGTATGAGGTTCCAATTTGTAAAGTTCGGTGACCTCCTGAAAAATTTTGGCAAAGTTTAATGATTATTTAGGGAAGTATTGAAGTTCAGTGACATCTTATGAACTTTTTGCAAAGTTCAATGACTACTTAGGGAAGTTTTGAAGTTAGACGACATCTTGAGAACTTTTGGCAAAGTTCAGTGACTATTTAGGATATTAACACCTGGAATTTAGGATCATATGTTATGTGGGGGTGAGCTTGTGACGTGTTCGGTTCTTATTGGTTGCAAGCCATTTTAATCTATGCCCATGTTTAACCTTATTTGTAGGATGTTTGATGGGGAATAAAATTAGATTTTTAGTAGATTGTGATAAAAGTTTTTGAAATGTATGATTGAAAAATTGTGAGACTTATAAAAGATATGATTAGCCTTTGTTGATACACATTATTTTTTCATTCTCATTCTTATACTCATTTTCAACCACACATTCTTTAATAAAATAATATTTTTCATCACATCAATAATTTTTCTTTCTTTTTCAACCACACATTATCTATCAATCTACTATTTTATAATACATTCTTCCAAAATAATGTGACTCAAACACACTATTAATATTAAAAGCCTGTTCGGTAGAGATTAATGTCTCTTTCGGTAGGGATTAAAATCCAATTTTAATTAGATTTTAATCTCTACCAAATGTGGTCTAATTGTTTGACTTTGACTTTGATTAAAATTTGATGCTCATTCGATAGTTTATCCTTGAGCTTCTACTAAAAGTATAATAGTTTTATGAGAGAGACGCGCTATTTCCAATCAAATAAAACACTTCCAAAAAATCATTCATTAGATCCAAAAGCAAGTTCTTAATTTTAAGAGTAACTTTTGATTTTCAAAAAATATGTGTAACGGACATATAAATTATAATACGAGTGTGTTTGATGCATATTAAAATGAGAAAATGCATTTTTTTGAAGTGATGTGATGAGGAATATGTGGTTGAAAAAGAAGGAAAAATTATTAATGTGATAGAAAATATTATTTTATTAAAGAATGTGTAGTTAAAATGAGTGGAAGAATGTGAATGAAAAAAATAATGTGGGTCAAACATGAGCTACATATCCTTTAGCTTTGAGATTAATCCCCTCAGTAGATCTCAAATGTGCCACAACTCGACACTGTAGGACATATAACACCATGTTTTGAAAATTTTACTAATGAGGAAATTAATTTTATAGAATTTTGTTGGTTTGTTGTCATTAAAAATAAGTTATTTAAAAATAATCGACGCGTTCACGGACGAAAAGTTATTTATTGATCATCTTGATTGATTCGGAGTCACCAAACGGGACATAATAAGCCAATAACATGTTCTCGTTTATTGAATAGTAATTTTTTTTTTGGAAAATATGTAGTGAAAAAATAAGGAAATGTACATGTAAAATAATTTTATAGGAGAATTTGTAATTATAAATGAGTTTATGAAAAAAAAAAATGGAGCCCAAACAGGGAATATAAATAGTTTAGCCCATATTTGACAACCATTAAAATAAAACTTTTTTTTCCTCAAACCTATTTTCAATTACATTCTTACAGTAAAATATTATGCACATAAACCTAAAAAAAATTCATACTTTTTAATCATACATTTTTCAAAAAAAAATCACTATTCTAAAACTTATTTTCCTCAACAAAAAAAAAAAAAAAAAAAAAAAACTCATTTTAACGATTATCAAGCAGGGACTTAATTTATAAATAGACGAAGATAAGTTCTAAATGAATTGATAGTAATTGTAGATGTAGATCCATGGTGACGTGATTTAAAATTTGATCATTTATAATTAGGAAACTTGCAATCACGAAACCAAACATTTCGCTTTTATACAGACTTGATTTAAACGTTTCATTTGTATCACTCACAATATAAAACATTTCAAAATGTCGTAACTAAAGTCCAAATGGATGGAAATTATTCGTTTGGCTGTTAGTTGCCAATAAATTAACGTTAACCATAATTTTGATTAATTCTAAAATGATAACTTTATGTTTTTCATAAAAAAAAAAAACACAATTATGACATGTGAATAATTAAATAAAAAAAATACATAAATCAAAACGAAACCCTCCACATCCAATCCCCTTATTCCCCAACTCCTTTATGTTGTCGGAAATTCGACTAACGCAATCGAAAGAACAAATAAAATAACAGAAAAATAAAAGCAGAAGATGAAGCGAGGTATGCCAAAGCAAATCTTCTTAATACAGATTTCGCCCTCCAACAAAGTGCAAACGTGATTATGGACGTCTGTCTCCTAAGATACAACGTTTCTTCCAAAGTCGATACTGCACACTACCAACCTTGTCGGTTGAACCAACGAATGAACGTACTCAAACGGAATAACGACGAATATATGAGAGAGTTTTGGAAACAGAATATGGAGAAAGTAGAATTTAGAAATTAATGGAATTGTAAATTGATTTGGTGTCTCCAAAACGAATTTGAAGGTCTCTATTTATAGAGATTGAAGTGTCTCCTTGAATGGGTGTGTGACATTTCATGAACTAGTGCACCACTTGGTCTGATTTGTCTTAGCCATTGATCACACTATTTCATAATCCGACGACCCAGATTAAACAATGAAGTGTAGTGTTCATTCATCATGTCTATTCACCAATTTCGAACAGTCACCAGCCATGCAGATGCCACGCGTACGTCCAATTGTATCAACTGCCACGCGGAACGAAGTGACGCAACCTGCTACGTGTGTGCCACCTAGGATGCCAACTCATCGAGCCTCCCGTCGCCATGTCATCGAACCATGAATCCATTTCTGAAAACTATAAGGCTCCTCGCGACGATGCGTACGTGCGAAGTGCGCTTCTAAAGCGCCCAATGCGTACTTTGCAACGTGCGCGGGTCGGGTTCGGGACGCTGCGCTGCGCAAGTGGTGCGAAGCACCACTCTGGCGGTGGCTAGTTGCTAGCCTTTGGCTAGCCAAAGGTAGTTGTAAGTCACTTAATAAATTATAACTTATACACACATCCCACTATATAAACAAGTATTTTTTCTTGTAAACTTTCGATGTAGAATTCCTTACCATATATAAGACACTTAAAATGAGTTTATCAACTTATGAGCCTATATTAGAGACTTTTCCAATTCAACCAAATTAATTGTAATGGCCCACTTTATTAAATACAACATTTAATGAAACTCAATAAATCAATTAATTCCAACACTTTATCCCAAAACCACAACCACTACCAACGGCCGACTCCGTCACACTCACCCAACGTCAAAGCCACAATCGCCACAAAATAAAGGTCAACCTCAAACAAGAAGTAATGATGGTGAAACCATACGGATGTCGCCACAAAATAAAAGCCGATGCCATTGCACCCATGGATCTTGAAACCATGGCTATTGGCATTGAAGCAATGGTGAAGGAGTGAGGTTGGTTGGTGGCCATGGGAGGCGATTTGTTGGTTAGTGCAGTTATAGTGATTAGATACTGGTGATGATGGTGCAAATCTTCTGCTTTCTCTGATTTTAAATTAAATTTATCTTCATATATGTTGTTGGTTTTGATAATTTTTCAGGAGCTCGGAATAGTAAGCGATTTTGGTGGGTTTTGGTTTTGGGGTGGGTGGGGGTTAGTGGAGAAGGAGATGGAGATGAATGGCGAAAGGTTCTTTTGATTTAATTATTAATAGTTTATAATTGTGCGTGTTTTTTTTTTTTTTTTTGGTTGAAAAATGTGAAGTTTTCATTTTTTTTCTTTTTATAATTAAGCCCTGTTTGATTATACTAATTTTTCAAGGAGGATAGCTTTAATTCTATTTGATTGCAAAAGAATTGATTGGAATTTGTTTTCTCCACAGTAGTAACCCACGTGCCTCTTTTTCCTTGAATTCATGGAAATTGTTTTCCATTGGTTATGTGGTTTTTTGTTTTTCATGTTCCTTGTTTTTTAAGCAAATGAAATAAATTTTAGATACAATGGTAAAAAAATTATCACTTTTATTGACAATTTTCATGCAAAATAAAGTTAAATGAACACCGAACTTTCAATATTTTCCAGATAGAAAATTATACAAATCAAACACAATTAATTAAAGTTCTCAGTAAAACATTTTCTAGACAATTTAATTATGTGGAATTCATTTTATTTCCACTCATTTTTCACATTTGCAATCAAACGGACCCTTAGTCAAATTTATGGTTAATGTAAGTCTTTGGTCAACAACAGTTTTCATACATTTGGACATAGGTGCGACATGTTGAAATGTTTTGTATAGTAGGTAATAGAAATGAAAGATTTGTGTCAAAAGTATGTGAAGTGAGAGAGTGAGAAAAAGGCACATTTTGTAAATGAATATGCTATTGGTACATAAAGAGTACATATAACACCCTTCATGTGTAATGCTATGTACCCATCCATTTGTCAATTATGTCAACATTTATGTGCAATGCTATGTATCGTTTGTAAATAATTGAAAACCAGATTACAACCTGTTAAGTGTGAAAATGAGGGTGTACAGATGAATAGTAAATCCTTCGTTATCTCTTTTAAGAGAGTAGTAGTAAAGTAATAGTAATAGTGAGTTAGTTAAAACCCGTTCGATGAAGATTAAAATTTAATATTATTAAATTTTGGTAGAAGTTTATAAATACGTGGTTGAAAAATTGTAGAATGTATGGTTGAAAAATTGCAGGTTTCATAAATTATTTGATTAAAATTAATTGTAGATTTTAATTTAAATTAAAATCTGGATTCTAATGCCTAATGAACAAGGACTTACATATTTGCATAAATTTACTTATATATTACTTTTGTGAAAATGTAAAATACTATGGGTGTGCTTGGACAACATTATTTTGGAAGAATGTATTTTAGAATAATAGATTGATGGAGAATGTGTGGTTGAAAAAGAATGAAATATTATTGATGTGATGGAAATATTATTTTATTGAAAAATGTGTGATTGAAAATAAGTAGAAAAATGAAAATGAAAATTTTAATGTGTACCAAATAAGGGCTATAACTACCTAATACATGGAAAATATGCCGTTACTATAAGCTTGTGGGCACGAGTTAGCCCTTTAATAATTGAGAAGATCATATTTTGACTATTGAATTTCAATCATTTTGATTTTTAGTATATGCAGTTGAAAATAAGAGAGAAAAATGTATTTTGAAAATATTAGGAGATCAAACAAGATCTAAAGTTGAGTAAAATAATAAATAAGTAAGAAAGAAAGAGAAAATAAACATAAAAGGACAAATAATATCCACATTTTAGTTTTATAATGAAACATAAAGTTTTCTAGCGAATAATTCTGTAGTTTAGGGTGTGTTTGATTCACATTATTTTGAAAAAATGTATTCTAGAATAGTAGATTGATGGAGAATATGTGGTTGAAAAAGAAAGAAAAGTTATTAATGTGATGAAAAATATTATTTTATTGAAAAATGTATGGTTAAAAATGAGTAGAAAAATGAAAATGAAAATTTTAGTGTGTACCATACAGTGGCTTAATCTATTTCTCTATCATATTTGATTGTGACAGAATTAATGGTAAATATATTTGTACATAATATGAGGAGAGCTAGTTTTTCTTTTTCCCTTTATTTTTAATTCTGTTTTGATTCAAATTATTTTTATTATTGTATATTAAGTGCTTGTTTAAGACCGTTTAAAAATGTTAAAATGCTGATGTCAAATTTCATAATTAATTTTAATTACACAGTTCATTGATTCGTAATTTTTATTTTTATTACAAATTTCATCAACTTATAAATCTTTTAAAATTTTATCAAAATTTTCTTTAAATAATCCTAAATTAAATTATGGTGAAATGATTATTTATTCAAAATTTGGTAAGACGAGATTGAATGGAAAAATTGACTGTGTTCAAAATAGATGAAATGTCACGTGATATTAGGCATGCGTTTGGCACCCATTTTGGGTGTATTATAAATTTTATAATTGTGATTGATGGAAGAATGTGTGGTTAAAAAATAATGAAAAATTTTAAATTTGTATTTAATATTATTTTATTTGAAAAGTGTGTGGTTATAATTAAGAGAGAACTTTTAAAAAAAATAAAATAAATTAATGATGAGTGCCAAACATAATCTAGGTTAACTATAATGTCAAGAATTATGTTATTGTACCTCGTTCACAATAAGGTATTCATCCGCATAAGTCTTAAATAAAGATTTGAGATTTCAGTCAAATACTAAAAAATCAAAGATTCGGATCCAGGTCAAAATATTAATGGTTTGGGGGGCGGTGCTATTTACCCTAAAAAAACTGGAATAATCGCGTACCCCACCTCCCAATACCAAAATTCAAATTCCTCCATAGGCTTCCGCTCTCTATCTTCACCCCCAGATTTCAGTCGATCGATTATTTCTTCTATTGAATCCATTAATTGGTTAATCAATAATCACTGATCAATTCCATGGCGGAAGAGCAAGCTGAGGTGTCGAATAGTGCGTCGGCGGCGCTAGGTCACTCGGTGATACCGATTGTGAACAAGCTACAGGATATCTTCGCTCAGCTCGGGAGCCAGTCCACGATCGAGTTGCCGCAGGTGGCCGTAGTCGGCAGCCAGAGCAGTGGGAAATCTAGTGTTCTCGAGGCGCTCGTAGGGCGTGATTTCTTGCCTCGGGGAAATGATATCTGCACGCGCCGCCCTCTCGTGCTGCAACTCGTGCAGAGGAAGAAGAGGGCTGACGGAACTGACGAGGAGTGGGGGGAGTTCTTGCACTTACCGGGGAAGAGGTTCTTTGATTTCAATGAAATCAGGAAAGAGATTCAGGTGATTTGTGTATATATTATTTTCTGAAGAAGTACCTTATACGAGGATTTCAAATTTTTTTTTTTTTGTTTTTTAAATCGTCAGCGGGGCTCGAAAATTGAAGTAATTACTATGTGCCTAGACATTTGAAAATGAGTTAGGGAATTTTGCATAAGCTTTGAATTTCAGTGAAATTGCCCCCGAAAATTTGGTAAATGTAAGGCCGGTTGGTTTTCCTTCTCTGTGTAGCCCTTAAATCAAAATGTTATAAGTTTCACATACTTTGTTTGGATATGATTGTGGATGGAAAAGATGCAATCTATTTGTATGGGAGTGTTTGGAGTGAAGGGTGGGAATTGGTATTCAAAGAAGAAGTTGGCTATGAGCTTTGAATTTCGGCGAGACCACATTGAGGCCAGGTAATTTTTTCAGAAGAACTGGGCATCTTTTGGTGTGATTAAAATAAAATACATGTAGGTAAGCACGTGTAATCGCCAGGGTATTTCTAGTCTTTTCAGTCTTGAAGGACTTGGAATTTGATCTTTTATGAACATGCTATTGGGTGGCCATCAAGCCATGTGCTGTATGGTGGGTTTATAAACCTGGTGGAATTTTCTACTAATTTGAAATATCATCTTGTTTGGAATAGTGCTAAATCATACGCTTGTCTAGGATAAACCATTTGATATGCTACTATAATGAGTGGGTAACCATGCTGAGTTTATTTCATCATTGGCACCAGAGGGAAATCACATTGCAAGTGACAAACTTTGTTGCTTTAGCTGTTAACACACTCTTTTTTCTTCCTACTTCTTTTAGATTTTGATAATATGTTGTCTTCTAGTTTCTTATCTACAAATTCACGTAGGCTGAAACAGAGAGAGAAGCAGGAGGAAACAAAGGCGTTACAGACAAGCAGATTCGTCTGAAGATTTTTTCACCAAATGTTCTTGATATTACTCTTGTGGATTTGCCGGGATTAACTAAAGTTCCTGTGGGTGATCAGCCATCTGACATAGAAGCACGTATTAGAACAATGATAATGTCATATATTAAACTTCAAAGTTGCTTGATTTTGGCTGTTACACCAGCAAATTCTGATTTAGCCAACTCAGATGCTCTCCAGATGGCTGGAATGGCCGATCCTGATGGTAAGTTCCGTCTTTGCATCAGGAAACTTACCACCGAACACAATTTCATTCATTTCCAAATATTATTGCTGTTGGATTCTAAAGCTTATGCACCTAAGTTTCTGATTGCAGGTTATCGAACAATTGGTGTAATTACTAAGGTGCAATGTGTTTAATATGAAGATGTCGTCCATATAATTGCCTTTTGATGTTCTTATATTTCTTTCTGCTTTTCTGAACCTGGCTTTTTATGCTTCAGCTGGATATTATGGACAGAGGAACCGATGCCCGCAACTTTTTGCTTGGAAAAGTGATTCCTCTCCGACTTGGATACGTAGGTGTTGTGAATCGTAGTCAGGAGGTAATATTTAGTTTCCCTTTTGACAGTTTTTGTTTGCTTATAACCTTGTTTTGTTACTTTTTGTAGACTTCTGAACAAGTTGGTTATTGTTGTGCTTAAACAGGATATACTGTTGAATCGGAGCATCAAGGATGCACTTATAGCTGAGGAGAAGTTCTTTCGTAGTCGTCCAGTATAACCTACTCTTTTGTTATTAGTTGATATCCTGTCCTCCATTATTGATCTCTCTGCTCACAAAAAATATATTCTGCAGGTTTATAGTGATCTTGCTGATCGTTGTGGGGTTCCTCAGTTGGCCAAAAAATTAAACCAGGTACATAGAATGGGATGAATTCTCATGTACCATGACTTTCAAAGTAGACGGCCTTGTTAAGGAAATACTCTTATTTTGGTTAACGTGGTCTCTGGCAGAACATATTTCTCCTTAGAATATTCTATCTTGTATGCAGAGAATAACACTTTCTACTGCATAATACATGAGAAGTCTAAGCAACTAGTTTTATACTTTCCCATGTTCAGGCATACTCCTTAAAGGGTGTACATGTGCCAATAAAATGACTACTGGCATATCCTTTTTGTCACTTAGCTTGCATGGGATTGCACATAAATGCCATGAACCTCACTGTAATATAATAGTTGAATTGTATGCAACATATTTTAATGATTGTTTAATTTTGTGAAAGGTTTATATTAATGTCAGGACATGACAGTCTCTCCTTTTTATGCAGATACTGGTACAACACATCAAAACGATTCTTCCAGGGTTGAAGTCACGCATAAGTGCAGCATTAGTTTCTGTTGCAAAGGAGCACGCTAGCTATGGAGAGATCACCGAGTCAAAGGTTTGTTATGTCATGTTGGATGATTATTGCTTGAATTTATTGGCCATACTAAGTGGAAGAACCTTCCATTCCAAATTTACAAAGATATAGATAATAAATTTTGCGCTTAAATATTTTTCTCACCGGTCCGTTGTCCTTAATAGGTCATTGCTAAAGGCAAACAGTTTATACAATAAGCTTGGACTTTTTGCATTGTGGTTTAACATTTTTTTTCCGCCGGTATCAATCTTACAGCTGGGTGCTTTAGTTTTAAATTTTTTTTCTCCACTTGTGGAAACAGGCCGGTCAAGGAGCGCTGCTACTGAATATTCTTTCCAAGTATTCTGAAGGTACTTGGCCTCTGTTTTCTTTATTCAAACAAAAAATTCATGTTCAATTGTATTCATGTTCTTAGTTGATTCTTTGTTGAACTTTAAAAACTTTCATTATAAATGAATTGAGCCATTCATTAGCAGTTTGGGTATTCATATTTATGTCCTTGGCTCGTCTCATAAATGATCCAAAGTGAACATGCCTTGTTTTTTTTAACACAACGTACTAACATACTAATGTTTTATCTTATCTTTTAGCGCAAAAAATTAAATGGATTACTAATAATTATACCCTTATAATACTTATAAAAAAAAAATTATACCCTTATAATCATATTATTTTCCCAGTTACGCGTTTCTCTTATTATTAAGAATTCCTTCTGACATTCTGCAAATAAGTTTATGAACAAGAATATTTCTTGTTGAACTTTAAATACAAGTTCACATAGAACAGCAAACAGAAATGTAGTATTTGGGCTCGTCTAATAAAGGACCCGACCATGACAGACTTTCAGCTCTGTTAACCTTCAGCCTTAATTACATGACATCCCCCCCCCCCCCCCCCCAAATGATTATACTTAATGCTAGCACTTAGTGGAGTTGCCATTTTGTTTTTGGAAACAGCATTCTCTTCAATGGTAGAAGGAAAAAACGAAGAACTGTCAACATCCGAGCTGTCTGGTGGAGCAAGAATTCATTACATTTTCCAAAATATATTTGTCAAGAGCTTGGAGGTTTGTGTTGTTCATTTGAATGTTATCGACATGGATCATGATTTCTTAATTCTTACATTGAGAATTCTGTTGTAAATCGTTTTCCAACTTAAAATGTGAATTTGGTTGATTGTTTAGAATCCAGTCCTTTGTCGGATGTACAAATCATCACTGCAGTAACTATGGAAGTTGTATAGATAGAGAAAGAAAAAGCGAAGATTTTGTGAAACAGGAGGGTAAAAGGTATACTAAGTAAATAAAAAAAGAAAGATTTCAAACATTAAATAAAAAATAGCATTTGCTTCCCCAGTCGATGGAGATGCTTTGGAGACTTGTTTATGAATTACAATTTTTCTATAAAGGGCATTTAGATTATTCCTTCACAAGTCTTTACCTCAAAAAAAAATATCGGCGATCTTTTGGTTTTATTATTCAGTCATAGATGCCATTACTAAGTGCTGTCGACATTGATGAAATTCTAGATATGAGTTTTTTGCCCTTCTTCTCTCCTACTTTGGCAGGAGGTAGACCCGTGCGAGGACCTAACAGATGATGATATCCGCACAGCCATTCAAAATGCAACTGGACCAAAATCTGCATTGTTTGTGCCGGAAGTAGGTCCTCAATATCAAAATCTCTTTTCACTGTGCTGTATCTTTAATTTCCTTAAAAATCTGAAGAATTACTGTTACTTGTGAACAATGGAGTTACACAATGGTTTGTATACAGACGAGGTGTCAAAAAGAGTGAGAATTTTTATTTTTGTTTTTTGGTTGAAGATATTGACCCAATTATATCTCACCATATCATGTGTATGTAAACCATTATATAAATCATTATGTACGTGTAGCACAATCGAAATCTGAATGCCTTCTCTTGTCCTTTCCCTTATTAATTTTTTTTTTTATAAAAACTGACCTTCCATCTATAACCTTTAGCATGCAAAATATATCCAAACTTGTAGGTTCCATTTGAAGTTCTAATTAGAAGACAAATAGCTCGGTTGTTGGATCCAAGTCTTCAATGTGCTAGGTTCATTTATGACGAGCTAATAAAGGTACATCTGCTAGTAAATTTCTAGTGCTTTTTAGGTTCATTTATCTTTGCATCTGGGCATTAACTCGAATGTTTCTTTTAGATGAGCCATCGATGTATGGTCAATGATATGCAACGGTTTCCGGTCCTAAGAAAGCGTGTGGACGAGGTTATAGGTAATTTTTTACGAGAAGGTCTTGAGCCTTCAGAGACAATGATAGGACACATTATTGAGATGGAGGTACATGCGACTCCTTTACGGCTTGACCTTGTATTTCTGCATTATAGCAATTTATACCTTCAATGAATAGAGTGCAAGAGCTGCTTGGTAATCTGTGACCATTGTACATGACCTATTTCAGTGATTCTTCTTCCAAGAAATTTTGTTAATTTCATCGTTCTTGTTTCTTTTGCTGATTTCATAAAGCAATCTATTCCAGGCATAGTGAATCTGGTTATGAAGTACACAACTTTTGACCTATCAATTTCCCAAAAAATAAAAAATAAAAAAATGAAGTAGCAAATTCCCTATCTCCTTCTCTCTTTCCTTTTTACATGTATCTACCCCCTCCCACATTCAGGTTTTGGGTGCAAAATACACTTTTGAGTATTCAATTCCACCATTTATTTCATATCTTACGGATTTTCATCATTTTTAAAATTGATTATGCAATATAATTTAGAATCTGATATGTCATTCACAGACCAAGTTGTTGCCACGTTAGAGTTTACCTTGTTGAAGACAAAATTTAGAGCCTATTTGATGTAGCCCTTTTTCTTTTTCTTTTTTTTTTTTGGCTAAAATGCTTTCTAACTCATTTTTAACCACAAATTTCATTTTACCCACAACTTTTAACCACTTTTACCTACACATTTCATGGAACCCAACGACTTTTATCAACTTTGCCCCTGTTTGAGCCACATTATATTTTTCATTCTCATTCTTCTACTCATTTTCAACTACACATTCTTCAATGAAATAATATTTTCCATCACATCAATAATTTCTTTTTTTTTAATTACACATTCCCTATCATATCAACAAAAAAAAAATGCATTCTCTCCACAAAAATGCCTACCAAACAGAGGCTTTATTTGCTAAAAATCTACATCAAGCATGCTCTTAATGATTGATATCCGTATCTCACAGTTTAAGCTTTTAGATGAATTAGTTAGCACGGCGTCAAGGTAAGGCAAAAGACCTAAGTTCTAAGTCTCGTTGTTACCCATTTATGAAAATTGTACACATGTTGGGTCTAGAAGGGAAAAACTGAACCTAGCTTGCACGGGAGGTGTGTGTCGAAGACAATATAATTGAATACTTGTGGCCTCCCTCTAAGAATTTGAGTTTTTAGATGAGATTGTTTACCTTTCCAAAATTTGTGCATTCATGTCTAATGTGTTGGGATTTTTTTTTTAATAATTTCAAAAAGGAAGTATTAGTGATGGGAAACAACTAGAAGTCTACTCCTGTCGAAAAGAAGTTAAAAAGACAGTCTCAGTCAGATTATTCAGTATTCATATTAGATAGAAGTTTTGTTCTATTCATTGTTATCTGCTAGAAGTTTGTATAAAGGGGACTTAGGTTTTATTCACAACTTATTGAATCAGAAATATATTTTTCATCCTTCCATTATTTCTTCTTTTCTCTTGAATTCTAAAGTTTATTCAGGAAATGTTTCCTTTGGCTCTATTTTTTTTGTGACACTTAACCTTTGTTTACCTTTTGCATGATTTAAGATGCTAGAAACGTTGTAAATTTGCTCAATATTTTATCTCTGTTGCAATTACTAGTGCTTTTGTTGCAAGTTTTTGATGTTTTTGTAATTTATCTATCACTCCTATCTAATTATTGAGTGTTTTTTTTTTTTTTTCTGTAGATGGATTACATAAACACTTCTCATCCAAATTTTATTGGTGGGAGTAAAGCTGTAGAAATGGCACTACAACAGATCAAGTCCACCAGGGTTGCTGCAGTGATTCCCAGGCAGAAAGTAAGTATTTACTTTGCTGTACTGACATATTCACATCTCTCTTTGTTTGCTTAATAAGATTCCGTGGATTAATTTATGACTTGCATTTGTTAATTAGGATACAGGAGATTCAGACAAAGCACCAAATTCTGAGAGAAGTCTAAAATCTCGTGCTATTCTTGCTAGGCCTGTGAATGGAATAGTTCCAGAGCAGGTTAGCTATCTATTGGCACCTGGACCGTCCTTGGAACCTACTCATCTTCTTTTGTCTCCAGTGTTGATAAATTACCCCCAAAAAAAAAAAAACTTGCTGAATTTCATTATCATAATGCTAATTATTTTTTCAGTCTTTTCATGACAAACAGGGTGTTCGACCTGCTGCAGATGTCGAGAAAACTGCACCGCCTGGTAATTTTTCTTTTTCTTTTTGTTAGAGAAAAAATTATATCTTATGATATTATGCCCAAATACGCTTAGTTTGTCATTGTTTTACTCTTTTTGCATTTGGCCAAGCTGGGCTATGGCCACCCCACTCCCACCCCTTCCTTTGCGCTTCTGGATAAGTGGCCAACCTGATTCTCTAGGAATCACCGGTGGCAATTGTATCATTAAAGACCTAATGTGGCAATATTTTATGATTAAACAGTAAACAGTACTAGTTCGCCCTGGGGAATATCATCAATTTTTGGAAGCTATGATAATCGCTCATCTGTTAAAGAGACTTCGACTAGCAAGCCATTTAGTGAACCTGTTCAGAGTGTGGAGCATAGCATTTCGGTCATTCATCTGAGAGAGGTATGTTCATGGAGTATCCTCTCTAGAATATTTGTTTGATTTGGTCTTTGAGATCTAATGTCTTTGTAACAGTGCTAACAAGTTTCTGTAATGTTTTTCTTGAAGCCCCCTGCTGTCTTGAGGTCTTCAGAAACTCATTCAGACGATGCTGTTGAGATTGCTATTACGAAGCTCTTATTACGGTCATATTATGACATTGTTCGGAAAAACATTGAAGATTCTGTACCTAAAGCAATTATGCATTTTCTGGTAATTGGTTATTGTTAACGTGAACTTTCGATTTCCTTCTCTCGTTTTGCTATCTTTTAAATTTTTAGCCATGGATTTAACCACCACAACCTGTAGCATTCACATTAAGTGAACCCACATCACCCCCACCCCATTTTTTTATCAGACAAACTTCACTTTTTTTAAGAAATGTAAAGCTGTCAGTAATACTATCGTGGTTTGTCTATCATTGTTGTCTCTGTATGAATAATTAGATACCTGAATCGTCTTTCTGTGTCCTTTTCTATCTCAATTGTCCCAAAATAATTTTATGAGTGCCATTATTAGTTTTTTTTATTCATCTTACAGGTGAACCACACTAAACGGGAACTCCACAATGTTTTTATCAAAAAGCTTTACAGGTATATTTTTATATTTTTAAGATTTTATTAGTTTGGTACATAGGATGTCCAAACGGAACTTCTAAATAGTACTTGCATCTTGGTGTGTACGAAAGAGGAGCAGACTATGACCTTTTTGTATTTCGGTCTTGACTAGTAATTGGATTAGTTGAACTATACTGTATACTATAGACATTTATCATTTAAATAAATTGTTATACTCACATTTTAATGTTATGTATGGAGCAGGGACAACTTGTTTGAAGAGATGCTACAGGAACCGGACGAGGTGGCTATGAAAAGAAAGCGTACTCGAGAAACCCTTCGGGTTCTACAGCAAGCTTTTCGGGTAAATGCTTGATTCTTGAATTCCATAGAAGCAAACATGTTGAGGTTCTGTCATTCGTGTGTCTAATTTCTTGTCTTACATTGTAGCAAGCACCATTGTCTCGTTCTTTCAGGAATCTGGGTGATATACAGTGTGTTTGGCAAATAAGCCATGGGCCCACTAAATTTTGTGGGTTGAAATAAGCCAAATAAGTAGGGTTTACCTTATTTGTATAGGACCCACTCCCCATGCATTTTTGACAAAACATTTGTGTGGGATCCGTGGCTTATATTCCGTAGGTTTATTTGCCAAACATGCTGTGGAAATCAGCAATGGCTGATCCCATGTTTTGTTGTTTTCTTTTCTTTTTTATCCTTTCGGAGCTTACTTGTTAATTGAAATTTGCTCCATGGATTATTTATTTCATTCTAACCCTGATTGAAATATAAGTACAGAGACACGTGTATCTTTCCCGATTGCCTTGCGAAAACATAATTTTGGATATCTTTGGTGGGCAGAAGCTATTTTTAATTAGGCAACCAAATACTTTGTGTGTGGAACGTTTCAAATATTCTTATTGTTTTCTACATCCCAAAAGGACTTGGACTTTGTCTCGAATTTATGATTTTCTAGTCCTGTGTATCCTGTTACGTCAAGATGTCCCGAAGACTTCTTTAATGATCTGTCTACTTTTGTATGTAGACATTGGACGAACTACCGCTCGAAGCTGATACAATCGAGAGGGGCTACAGCTTAAGTACTGATCCAACGGGCCTGCCTAAAATCCATGGTCTTCCAACCTCATCTCTGTATTCTACTACCAGTGGTTCGAGTGAATCATATACTTCTCTGTCCAAAAATCCCAAATCCCGCAAGTCGTCCCATTCTGGTGAACAACACTCACCATTTTATGGAAATGCAGATTCTAATGGTGGGGGACGAAATTCTGTTCAAGGCTTTTATCCAACAGTCGATGCATAAGTTACTGGAAGGATGCGTCAGGCCAAGTTATCGATTTTCACATTCATTTGACGACTCTGTCCAGCATTCTTTCTAGATGGAAGACCATACTTTTAGAACAAGTGTGGATGTTTTGGAAAGTTAGTATTCTTTAAGATGGGGAGACTAAAATTTATTGTTAACGTGTATTTTTCTCAGCGACATGATTGATTATAGACGTAATGGCTTATCAGAAGCTCCAATAAGAATAGGAACATTTGCTTCCCTCCTTTTGAGATGAGGATTCGTGCAACAATGCTTGTAGATAATCACTCGAAACATCGAATGGGCTTTACCCACCCTAATATACTTTCAATTTATTAATGTTTGCTCTTTTTTAACCTCGAAATTATTACTATTGGACAAATAGAATGTCTGTTAATGAAGATCATTGTATAGTTTTTACAGTTATCTCTTGCATTCTTGTACACAATCCTCTTTTATAGCAAAAAGGCAGAATGTTAGGACGCTGTTATACACTGTATAATGAAGGTTTTTTTTTTTACTTGATATTGGACAAAGGAAAGATATTCTACTTTTTTTTATTTTTATTTTTATTTTTATTGAATAAAGGAAAAATAACTTCCATTTTTTGACATGCCTTTGTTTGCATAGTTGAATTTTGAAGCACGTTCCTTTTGCTCAATCTTATCATAGTATTGTAGTATCCCAGACAGTAATATCTCCTGAAGCCAGCGCCAAAGATAGTAATAATTACCTCATCTTGGTTTGTGATAGGAACATTCAGGTTCAGTGGCAGCAGGCTTGATCTCAGGAGTTTCCTGGTGAATATGTGGACGTCAAACGGGATTTAACAACGAGGTAACACAGTGGAAACTGGAGAAAGTGATACGAGTCTCCTCTGAGTACGACACAGATGATAACTAAACACTAAGGGTCGGTTTGATAGACAACATTTTTCATGGAAAATGGAAAATTCAACTTTTGTAGTGTTTGATAAGCAAAATTTTCCCAAGAAAATATTTTTCAACTTTTCAAATTTTCACCTTTTTGAGGAAAATAAATTTTTGATATTTTGGTAGGTAAATATTTTCCAGGTTTTTTTTTTTGCAATTGGAAAAAATTCTAGACACAATGGTAAAACAAATTCACTTTTATTGACAATTTTCATGCAAAATAAAGCTAAACGAATGATATTCGGTATGGTTTTCTTTTTCAAATTTTTTTTCGTTCCTTTTTTTTTTTTTTTAGCAATTGGAACAAATTCTAGACCCATTGGTAGAAAATATTATCACTTCAATGGACAAATTTCATAAAAAACGAAATCAAACGAACACCAAATTTTCAACATTTTCCATAAAAAATTATATCAACAAACACAATTAATTACAATGCACAACAAAACAATTTCTAAATTTTTTTTTTTTCCTGTAAATTTTTTTTTTCCCATCAATTTTACACCTTTCAATCAAAGGACCCTAAGCATCATAAATGATATATGCCTCTGTCCCTCTGTAAGATCCCTCAGAGTTCCCTAAAAACAACTGAATGATGACAAAAGAGAATGGAGTAACAAAAAGTAAATACTAAAAGGTGCTAAGATCGAAATTGCAAATGTCTCTTTGTTATTGGTTCTAGAACTCTTTGGATTAGATGTTCGAAAAATTGATGGCTTTCATCTCAAACCAAAAATAATAATCAAAGTCGATAAAGGCTCCACATATAGAACACCATAAAACACTTAAATATTCAGGGGCTTTGTACTTTCCGAAAGTTTTCTGGTTCCAGAAATTGGAAAGAAGAGTGCTACTGGGTTGTCAATTAGAATTTGTTGGGGTATGTTATAATTTATATTATCAATCAATATTCTAGAACCATGCAACATTTCCATTTCTTCAGAGATAACGCAGCCGTGGGAGATAACTAATGTAACTAAGTGTTTTCAAGAAGAAGATGCAGAAACTTGTTGCTAAGTAGATATACCCAACAGATGATACAGACCAATATATAATGGTAACAGCTGCCAAACAGATTTCTTTATCTACTCTTCAAGTTTGAGATGTTACAATAAAAAAGAAGCCTATTGTGAAAAAAAAAAAGTATCATGTAACAGTTCCCTTAAAACTTCAACAAGAATGCATTTCCATTTTCTAGAGAAAAAATGACAAAAGAAAGCTGGAAAGCATAAATTAATGCAACCACGAACCAGGATACATAATGCTACATGCTAAAAGAATAATAAAAAATGAAAATGGGACATGCCATGGTTTATAGCAGTGTTCTAAAAAGCGCGCCTAGACGCGAAGTGTGATGAAAACGCTTCGCCTTGAGCCTAAGCGAAAATTAAGCGGTCAACGTTGTTGTTGACCGCTTAATGCTCGTCTAGACGTTCTTAGGCGCGCCTAGCCTAAGCTGAAATTAAACGGTCAACGTCATTGATCACCTAATGCTCGTCTAGGCATGCCTAGTCGTGTCTAGGCGCGCATATCCTAAGCTGAAATTAACAACGTTGACCGCCTAATGCTCGTCTAGGCGTGCCTAGGTGCGTCTAGGCGAGCCTCAGACCTAGGTTTTAAGGACGCTTAATTTTTTTTTTAAAAAATAAAAAATAAAACCTATAGTCCAAATTCAGTAACCCGCTATTCCTTCAAACTTTAAAAACTCACTTCAGAGAACTGAGAAGATGGAAGATCAAACTTTAAAAACTCACTTCAGAGAACTGAGAAGATGGAAGAACGGAAAAAAATATAATATTTTAAAATGAATTGGAGTCCGATAAAAACTTATATTAGATAAGATTTAAACTACTAGTTATACGTTATGTAATTATGATTTTGAAATTTATCTTTATGTAGGAATTGTTAAGTAAATATAGTATTTTATAATTTTATATGTTTGGTACGTATTATTGAATTATTGATTTTTTTTTTACAATGATTTAAAATTAAAATTAAAAAAACGTTTTTTTACGCCTAGGTAAAACTTGAAGCTTTGCCTCCACGCCTAACCACGCTTCACGTTTTTTAGAACACTGGTTTATAGTATGATAAAATGGGTGTTGAAGCAGCTATTATCAAGTGAAGAGTAAGTTCCATACTCACGCTGGTTCTGCATGAGAAGTGTCGTGGCCTGAAACCCAAATATCATCAGATGTTTTGGGACTCTCCTTTACAGAGGCAAATTGGCCATTTTTACGGTGCATCCTGAGATA
Organism: Fraxinus excelsior; assembly: GCA_019097785.1. Lineage (NCBI taxonomy): Eukaryota > Viridiplantae > Streptophyta > Magnoliopsida > Lamiales > Oleaceae > Fraxinus > Fraxinus excelsior. Next base: position 26,045,218 of record CM032639.1, on the reverse strand, counting down.
ATTCATTGAAACATAAAACTAATTAAACAATGAAACAAAGGAATTTACTTAAGTTGAATATAATTGAAAAGCAGTTTTCTATAATATTCCACTCAGTTTTTCTGTTCGTGTTTGTTAAGTAATGTAGAACCACTAATGAGCAATAATGCCTTTCCAAAGTTCCTTTCATGTTATAATTGGTTGTTGTGCTGCGTGACAATTTTGTTTATACTGTTGCTGGGATTGTGATATTACTTTGAAGTTTGACACATGTTTTGTGTACACATTAAAAGTTGTTAGATACATTCTTGAATTGTCTAGGAATTTAATTTCAATAGGGAGATTCGAGAAAGCTGACTTCACTGATAAAATTGGAAATGAAGTTTTAAAAATGATTAAGGGTCCACTCGTTTCCATCAAGGAAATCAGGAAAAATGATGTTTATATCACTACTAGATAAGTGTTAAGATCTCTTTTACCAAGGATAATCACACATATAAATGACAAAATAGATTTGCTAAGGGCATAAGCTTCTTAATGAAAAATGTGTATCTGATTTATCATTCTATGATTACTGTGTGCTTGGAAAGCATCATAGAACTTCTTTCTTCACGGACGTTCACAAAACTAAATGCATGCTTGAATATGTGCATTTAGACTTATGGAGTCCTGCTAGTAATCCCACATCGGGTGGAAATAGATACTTCTTGTCTATTATTGATGATTACACGAAAAAAGTATGGATTTACCTTTTAAAAGATAAATTTGACACTTTCCATAATTTTAATAATTGAAAAAGACAAGTTGAGAATCAAACTAGTAGAAGGATCAAGTTCTTCAAAACTAATAATAGCATATAGTTTTGTAACACTAAATCTGACAATATGTGCAAAGAGAATGTAATAACAAGGCATAAAGATTATTCCCTACGCTCCCCAGCAAAACGGGGTAACAGAAAGGATTAATAGAATTATCTTTGATAAAGTGCGATGCAGAATGTTAAGTTCTGGTGTCCCAAATTATTTTGGGGCGAAGCTGTCATTACTACCTGTTATTTGATTAGTTTGATTGCATCTGATGCATTGAATGTGGTACTCCAAGTGAAAACTGACTCGATAAGTTAAGTGATTATTCTGTGCTTAGAATTTTTGGTCATGTTGCATTTTCTCATTAGAGTGAGGAAAAGCTTGAACTTATAGCTAGCAAATATGTTTTTTAGGTTACCCTGAGGGTGTCAAAGGGTACAAGTTATGCGATAGAAGCCAAAAAGAGGTTAAGATCATTATGAGTAGAGATGTCATGTTTGACAAGGCAGAAATGTCCTATCGTAAGACTGAATTTGAACTTGTGAGTGAAGGGGGCAACCTGTTTTAGGGTGATGTCTTAGAAATTTAACCATTGTTGCATCATCATTTCTTCTATATTGTAGTCACCACCACCTTCAGCATTCTTCATGGGTTAGTAAAGGGAAACCAGAGTGGGTGAGAGAGGCATCCAAATAGTGTAAGTTGTGGGTCGAGCAAGCTTCGGGTGGTATTTGTTTGATGATTTTTTTTAGCCAGAATTCAAGATCTCTCGAAGCTTCTGCACAACAAATGGTATTAGAGCATGTTGTGTTGAGAAATCAGTGATTTTTTGGTGCAAAATTAGGTTGCAAGAGGCTAAAATTGGTGTCGGGAATCGGCAGAAAAATAGGAAAGAAACTAGACAGTTCGAAAATCAAACCCGTAGATCTTTTTTGCGTTTTTTGACCAAATGACTCACTGTTTGGAGAAATTAAGACCACCAGTGAACTCAATAGGCCGAGGCGCATTATGGTAGTTGACAGAACGTGTGGTGGCCTGTTGATCCCAACTTACAGAACTCCGGCGCACACTTGTTGGCGCGTGGGCAAGAATCTCAAGCGGTTTCTTCACGAAGTGGATTGTTGCATTTTTTATATCGCAAATGTACGGTATTGTAACATGTAATATAGTGGACCTAAAAGTCCGGATTATCGTTCTCACGAGAACTATACTTTAGTCTTAACCTACTTTTCCTAACTCCTATTTAATAAAAGACAAACAAATAAAGGGTTGTGATAGTTGTGAATATTGATTTTCTAAAATGAACTAAATGCCTAAAACAAATGAAAATTATGATGAAATAACAAACACAAATGGATCAAAGATTCATGTATGTAAGAGACATTAGGGCAAAATAATTTCATCTAATGATCACCTTAGTTCCCAATTCAAGACTCTAATCTAACATAGTGTTCGGTCGAATTCTCCTACGGTATTCAATTTACCCCTCTCGAGTTCTCATTGAGCCTATTTAACTAATTCAATTCCATATCTTTATGCGAATTACCGTTAGTTAAATAAACGAGTTATGTCACTAGGAATTCATATAACGACCGCGGTACTAGGTATATGTATCTCTACACGTTATACTTCGTTACCGAATTTTATTACACGTTCTAAGTCTCAAACTCACCTCTCGATTTGTAAGAAACTCAATGGATCATCAAATTATTGATCAAGTAATTCAATACATTGCAATCATAATAAAATCAACACATGAAATAATAAAACACAGAATTCTTGAATTAAAGAACTAAGGGTCTCAATAGATTACATTATTCACCCTAATAAGGAATTTAGCTAAACATGATAAAAAAGATGAAATAAATAAATATATTCGAATACATCACCAGATTTAATTGATAAAAAAGATGGAAAAGAATCAGCTCTTGTACCAAGATTTTCTTCCACTTCCAATCCTTAATTTGAACTTGAATCCTTGATATATTTCTTCTCGTGAATTCCTCTTCGATCTTGTGTTTTTCTCTCAAGTTTACAAAGTGTGGAATCCTCTTTTCAATGTGTGGGAACCCCTCCCATTTTCAATGTCTCTTTAGGTCTATTTATACTTCTCTACACGTTCTTCGCCAATTTGGAGTATTTTTCTGGAGTTTTCGCGGTCCAAACAATAAAAACCTAAAACCTGTGGCAGCGCGCAGCGCCTGGGCGCTGCAAATCTGTTAATTTTCAGCATTCTGGCGTCTGGGCACTAGCGCTGCCTTGCTGTCATTCTGCATCCTTTTCAGTATTTTTATCATAAATTTCTCTCCCGATATCCGATGGAGATAATTCAAGATGTGTTGGAAAGCTAATTCAAAGGGTTACAACTTTTCTTCAGAAATTGTCTTCAAATTCGATCGTTTGCTATGTTAAATATGGATCACAACATGAGTCTAAAAATCGGTGTATAACTCTTTCAATCCTAAAATGATGTGTGATTATATTTTAACGATATTTTATCCATTTGACGTCTTCCTTTATCCAATTGACTCCTAGTACTCTCGAATCTTCATCGTGAGGTTCTACACAACTTTGGAGCATTTGCACTTCAGTCCTCAAACTTTGGATCTTGCCTCTTTTTCGCCAATTTTGCGTTCTTTTCTCCAATTTTTCATCTTCCATCGAGTTTCACCTAACAACATATTATGTCATAAATTGGGCTATAATCACATTAAAAGAACGACAAAATGTCATAATTTGGAGCCCGAATAAGTGTATAAAATGCACTTATCACGGAACTTGAGGCAGTGTTCATTTTCAATTTCGAGAGATACGGTAAAATCTAGATGATTTTGCTCTTGGATGTTCGGGTGTCGATTGTTGGTTCTTGGTTGCCACAATTGCTAGAAGCTTTAGGGAAAGTAGTGGTAGCCCTAAAATGGTGAATTCACATATCTCCTTATTTACGGACCAGCAGACATGGTCCGCTCGGTATTTCTTTCTTTTATTATTGTGGTTACGACCATTGTATAGAGTAGTCATTTACTTTTCACATTAAAAGTTATTGTGTGGGTGCCATTATGTTTGAGGTTACCGTGTGGGGGTAACCATTGCCTGTTCTTAGACTTAGAAAATTATTTTCTTTAAATTCTTTATGAATTTGTTGCCAAAAATTTTCACTATTAGAATGCACGTGACCTTATGAATGTTTATTTGGTTATTCTGTGTGAATTGTGTCGTTACTTCGCTTGTTGTTGTTGGTTGCATTTTGTGTTTTGTGCATTTTTTTGTAAAATGACAACATTTTGAATTGTGTTTTTTCTAATGGAAAAAATGTGATTTTTTCAATTTGGCAAAACGATATATATATATATAACTTTTGATGACAAATGTAGGTCTAAAGTAAGTGTAATAATAAGGTGTTTTTAACTGCGGTATTTTGGACATGTTGAAAGAGACAGTTTTAAGAAGGATAATAGAAGGGAAGAAGAGGAGATAGGTGGGGCGAATGTTGCCAATGTGTCTAGTTACGACCTGTGTGAGGTTATTGAGAGTAAACATGGTTACTGCATTTGCATCAGTGTGTAATCATTTCTGCACGTGTGTGATTGCTTAATTATGTTATATGTTTCATTTCAATATGTTTGATATGTGCATTTGCATGAATTTGAGAGCAATCTAATTATTTGGTGTAATGTGTTTGCATGCATAGTGGGTTGAGATACATTAGCAATAAGTGTGATGCATGTCTTTTTGATAATGTGAAGTATAGATGGTTGAATGTGCATTGGTAATATGCATGGGGGATAGGAGAGTGACATTTGGATTACGAGTGGAGATGTGATTAAATGTCTAGAATCCTCTATTTGTAAAATACCTTGTACATGTGAAGTGTGAGAGCGACGCTTCTATCACTTATGTTAGGTGGAGATCCATTATCTACTTAGGTTAAGAGAAGTGAAGTAGTCAAAGATAATTACCCCGTTGACTTAAGATTTATAGTGGATTACCAGTTAGACATGTACCGGTGATCATACTAGTGAGCATGGTAGGCAATGAGAGGAGACGTGTTCTTGAGGTGCGAGCAACTCGAAATGGGATATGATAAATGTGGTGAGATCTTTTTCGTGAGGTCATTTATGCATCTGTTGCATGTGTTTGACCATTTTGATCGATTAACTTAGTGTTAATATGAGGTTCTTTGTGAACACATTTGAAAAGATCTGTGTGATCCTATGTTATATCTTCATCGCATGTTTAAGTGCTCTTGCGCTTAATTGGTTACTGTGATTACTTGCTTCTCCTTAGGTGTTTTTTGACCTTAGCCCTAGTAAGTATATGTAGTAGATATGATATGTGTTATGGGTTCGAAACATGAGGTAAGGTCTGTGATTCCAATTTCATTTGGTTGCCTTGATTATGTAAGTATAAACTTTGTGATTTGGCTGTTTGCAGGTTGATTAGCTATCAAGGTAGAGATTTGTTGGATTTTGATATCAAATAAATCTCGGACGATGATTTAAAATAGATGTCGGATAATTTATCGACACCTTGGTGCTTGGCTCGACCTAGAAACAACCAATACACTTTTGGTGGGCCCATGTATTGATTTGTATTTTGTTGGTTAGGTGGTGATATGATAGCCCATTTATGTAGATGGTATATGGCCCATTTATGGAGGCCCAATTACTTGAGTAAAATAGCCCAAGTTTTGTACCTAACCTAATTAATATATATCCATTACCTCCTTAGTGTGTGTGTGTGTGCGCAATGGAGAGAGGAGTGGAAGGGCAATCAATTTTGGGGTGATTTCTTGAGAAATTCAACCGTTGTTGCTTCATCCTTTCTTCTATATTGTATCACCACCACATTTAGCATCCTTCGTAACGTAAAGGAAAACTGGAGTGGGTGAGATAAGCATCCAAAGAATGCAAGTTGTGGGTCGAACAAACCTCGGGTGGTGTTCGTTTGATGGTTTTTTTCGGGCATAGTTTACCAATCTCGACCTAATCAAAAACCTCCAATCGACGGCTCAACCCACCCTTATCTATTCACTTCGATTGCTCTAGTTTGTACCCACAAGGAACACAAGAAGGGAGAGTGTCATTGCAGCTACATGGGCAAGAAAGAAAAAGGAGAAAAACCAGTTGGAGCACATAAAAAAGTAGAGAGCGGCCGTATCACCAAAGGCAGAGAAGACAATAATATGCTCACAATGAAAGAGAAAGGATGCAGCATATATAGGCTTAGGTTAAATACATAAGTGGATCAAGAACACTACCAACAGATGGGTCGAGTAGGGTAATTAATTGTCCAACTTTATAAGTGATGCGGACATCATGAGACCCATCATGATCTATTTTATCGTTATTGGACCTTATCATTTATGTTTTTTATTTGTTATTGTTATTGAGTTTGTAGTAGTGAGTTGACCCAAACCCGTTAGGTTTTTGCTATTTATTGGTTTTTTCATTGTTATTGGAACAGTTGATGAATTAAATGCCACATTATTTTCAAAAGCCATTACTCGATTGCACATTCTTCCTATTGACATTAAGATGATGTCCACTAATTATCGACATGCTTTGTTAGCTAATCATTATGCTGACAATGTTCTTAAATTTCATGCCAATTTAAGAGGTCAAATCATTTTCAATCATAAAAATTTGAACTTACTTTCGAGATGCAATATATGTTAGAGTACCCTGTTGGTAATTATTATACTTTATTGCGCGTCTCTCTTATCCGTTTTCCTAAACACGTGAAAAAAAAAGTTTTTGGATCATTAACATAATGATTTTCGATTTGACTGGTCATCTCACTTTAATGAAAGTTATATTTTCAATACAGCAGAATTGTTTACTAATCGGGGCCCATTCAAGCCTTCGATGTTGCAATCATTTTTCTCTGCATGTCAGTCTGCGATGCTAGCTTCTTATGCTCCTTGTTATGCATAGCCAAATGAATATGTTAAGGATGAGTTGCATGAATGTTTGTTATTCGGAGTCCTGTATCGGTACTTGATCAGATGGAGAGATCGTCCCCTTTGGCCGGATCATATTCTTGAGAATACGTTACAGTTTTCGTTACTATCGAGCATAGAGTTTTGATATTTAGTTCTTACGAAAGATTGTCCCCTGTGGTTGAAGTTTATCCATTCGACGGGATCGAGTTTTCTCCCACCCGAGAGAGTTGATGCGGACATCATGAGACCCATCATGATCTATTTTATCGTTATTGGACCTTATCATTTATGTTTTTTATTTGTTATTGTTATTGAGTTTGTAGTAGTGAGTTGACCCAAACCCGTTAGGTTTTTGCTATTTATTGGTTTTTTCATTGTTATTGGAACAGTTGATGAATATGATGAATTAAAGATTGACTTACAGCCATTTTCTCTCCCTCTTCCTCTCCGTCCCCTCTTCTTCATGGCTTCTTCTTCTCCCTACTTCTTCCCCTGCTTCTTTTCTTCTACCTACGGTAATATTTCTTTCCCGTTCTACATCAATAAGCCTCTAGGAAGTGAAAGGGACGAGCTATGAGCATCTCTAATTAAATTAGGTTGCTTCCAATGATCCCAAGTGGTTTTCAGGTCGAGCCATTTCTTTGAGGTGTCGATAATTAATTCAGTCATTTGATCAATGCGGACTGAAAATTTCCAACGAGTATGTCGGCTGTGTGTGTTGATTTGGGATAAGATGCAAACTGAGCCCGGAAAACATCTTGGCATGGCCATCTTCCACGACATTGACCACCTCTGCTCTCGTCAATGTCAGAATTTAGTCAAGCAAATCTAGTCAACATTAGTCTCTAACTAAACAAACCAACCGGTCCGTGACAGTATTCTCATAGAAAGCAACATAATGAAAAGAACAGCACATAATAATACTTTCTAAGCTGTAAATAAAACTCACCTCTAAGCAACTTCTTTTTGGCAAGTGTACCTAATCTTCTTCTCAAAGCACCTGTCTTTTTGCTTCTCAACGAACCTAACCAGAGATGCAATTCTACTAGAAACAGTCGGAGGACTCAAACCATCATCTACAGTCTGCAGTCCATTTCACATGGAAACATTAACAATTACCTTAAAACATTTTAAACATTAAAATTTATATTAAAAACCATACACCAACATATAGCCAATACCTTGTTATTCTGTCATAACAGAAATTCTGAGTTGGGTATGATACTAGACATTTTCAACAGTAATAACACTGCTTGCGCCTATAAAATGTTCATGTATACAAACGACCTATATCACCATCAACTTAGAAACAGCATGAAACGGTCAATCAAGTAATCAATATATTTATCCATTTATTAACTCATTCTGCCAGTATTAAATCAATCATCACCAGTAAAACAAACAAACAGCACATAAAAATAGCCAAAAGCATGAAATTCCATATAACCATCCAAATGCAACAGTCAGTCAATCAATCTATTTATCAATTCATTCTCTCGTTCAGCTCTATTAAATGAATTCATTCACTCATTCAGCCACTATTAAATCAATCACCACCAGTAAAATAAACAAACAACTAACGAAAATAGCCAAAAGCATTAAATTCCATAAAACAATCCAAATGCAACAGTCAGTCAATCTATTTATCCATTTATTCACTCGTTCAGATCTATTAAATCAATCTTCTTCAGTAAAATAAACAAACACAAAAAATTAAATTCAATAAAATAATCTATTAATTCCAGTACTCAAACGCTGAAAATAATAACTAAATCACAGAAAAAATTAAACCTTTTCAGGAGTGACGGCAGGAAAAACATGAACTTCCCCTTCAGAGGAGACTGTGAGCTCACTAGTCCTCGATGCGGTGAGCTCACTAGCCATTGGCGCCAACACTTCCTCACTACTACTCATCTTCTCCTCACGCCGATACCACCGGCTTGAAATCCTCCGCTGTTGTCATGCACTCGTACTGGCATGATCATACAGTCCTCCCCGTACGACCTCAGTTTCATAGCGTCCATTTATATATATACATAAGCATGCATGTAACTATATATATATATATATACCGTATGCATGTGTGTTAGAAAAACGGAGGAGAAATTGGAACCCTAATGCTAAGGGAACGGTGTAAGAAATTGCGAGACATTGATTATGGTGAATTAAAAATTGATTACATTTACTGCTAGTTGACATATGAATGTAATGTAATTAGTCAGATACCTAATACAACCCTATCCAATCAATATCCAGTTATATGAAATCTATAAGATTACAACAAGAATTGGCACAAGTTACAGCCTATAGCCATGCAAATGTTTAGCCCATCTTCTAGCCATGAAAGGATCATGGTAATCCCAACTCTCAACACTGCTGGTTCTTCCACATATGGGAATGGCATCTGCACCGTCGTTTCTATCTCCTTTGTCTGTTATGCCAACAACAGTTTCACCGGTCCTCACGTGTTCTTCATTTTCACTGTCGACATAGCTAAACTCCAATCGAACATGTCCTGACTCGCCTAAATATAATGGAATTTTCCTCTCCTCGCCACCTCTGAGTTCTCCAATCCTGACGACCCTAGCGCCTTCCCCAATCCTCAGCTGGATGTCTCTGATCGCACCTCCGAGAGTTCTTGCAAGGAATTCTTCAAATGCATTCATGATAAACCCATTTGAAGTGCCGTATCCAAACCCTACATGGAATCGGTGGATTTTAACTGGAACTTCCATGTCAAACCGATGATAGGATCTTGATGGATTGTCGGACAAATGCAGGATACACGACTCCGGGTTCTTGTGGACACGATCACCTAGTATCTTTACTCCTTTCTTTAGCCCTTCCATTGGATCCGCTTGTCCCGTATAGAATAACCGATCAATGACTTGTAATGCTGTTCGCTTTCCATATGAAGTCATGCGCCTGAGAGGGAAAATGCGTGCTGCAGCAGATGAGTAGGTAACAATGGCCAATCTATCCATGGGACGTAGTGAGGATACCACAAGTGCCATGGATTGCTTCATGAGCCTCAAGTGTGGCCCATTCGGGCTAGCAACTAAGACCAAATCAGTCGCGGGTTGATGTGCTAACTTTACACAAAGATAAGCCCTGTTATTTGTGGAGCAGAGAAATGAATTTCCACCGCTTGTGGGAAAATGTTGTACAGCATGTGGTGATTCTGCCATTAGAGAAGAACTAGAAAAATGTTGTGATGGAACTAGAGAGAGATTGAGACGGGGTTGATCAGTCGTGTGGTCAGGCTCGATCGGATCATCATCATCATATCGAGCAGATCTTAGAAAAGATCGCCTGTGAACCCGAAAATTAGCAATTGAATCATCAAGGATCCTTAGAATAGGATCAGTCTTGTTGTAATGGAGAGAACATCGAGTATTTAGGTTGCGAGGTAGCTGGGTCCAATGTGCACGGCAAATTGGGCAAGTTACACTGCCGTGGTTAACGTTTGACGAGATGCATGCAAAATGGAATGCGTGAGAACACTGTGCTGTGAATATCGCCTGGCCAGGACTGCTGCCGGAGCTGTAATTTAGAGGATCAAGACATATTGCGCACAAATTCTGCCAGAGAAGTGAAGGAAAAACCATAAGGTCTCTAAAATTTAAATGCATGATACATAGAAGTATGTTCCGCAATGCAACTAGAAGAAACTATTGCGAGGAAAAGGGAAAACAGAAAAGAAAAGCATGAAAATCTTATAAGAGGCAAAAACGAATGTACATACTAGAAAATTTGGGGGACTAAATTATCACATTGATTCACAGGACTATTTTTCAGCTTAATTAATGTTCTCAAGCAACTCATTCATCCCTCCATTTATCCAATGTATGTCACATTCCCTTCTATAAGCAATTCCATAGATTCATGTTGCTATACAAATATTATGTAACTGTGTGAAATAAAGTTTCGTTTCAATTATAAGACTTACAAAATTTCAGCCTCTTGATTTTGTTGAACAAACACAGTATAAGACGGTGTGTAAATTAAGATTTTAGGACGAGAATTTGACAAATTCCAGAATTTAATTCAACCGTTAAAATTACTTTGAAAAATTAAAACTCAGATGAGGACATTTACGGTAAATTATGAGGCATTAAATAGAGAAGTAAATAGATTCACCAATCAAAAAATACTTCAAACGTATCCAGCAATTAGAGATGAATTTAAGGCATTTTGATAAAGGAAAAATACTAATGTTACCACAAATAAGATACCTTATTAGAAAAAGAAGGGCCAGTGCTTGAATCAGCTAGCCCAATTTCTGTAGAGACTTTATTGCAAGAAAAAATCATCTTGGGATTTGCAGAAGAAGAATTAATGGGCGAATCACAAGAACCCTGCCAAATAAATTGAAGAAAAAAAATCATAATTTATCTCAAAAGTTAAAATTTTGTTAATCAGTTCAAGAAAATGTTAGTTAAAGACCAGAACGAGATGAGATTTTGGGTATTTTGGTCAACAAAAATGGTGCAAAGTTAGTACAAAATTCTTGGAGAGAGAGAGAGAGAATTACTGTAGCAAGAACATGGGTTTGTTGTCTATGGCAAAAAGAGCCACAAGTCTGTACAAAGATTCTCCTGGCCGCTTTCTTTAACTGAGATGATGCTCCACCACCACCTCCGCCGCCCATCTCCACCTCACACACAACGCCCTTGAATTTTTATGAACCAAAACTCTCCCTCAAATGGCAATGTATTGGAGGTACAGGACGAGACAAAAAGCTTTCAGCTTATCTCTCTCTATCCATTTTCTTTAATTTTGAGTGTGTTCCTCTCTGTACCCGCGTGAATGGCTTCTCTCTTATGATTGAGACTGAGGGGTCTATTCCACCATTTATTTCTGTATCCCACTGTTGTTCTCCTACTCTAATATAAAAATATGACAAATTGCAGGCATTAATTTTACTTTCTTAAAGGGGTTGGTTTTACTTGGTCCGTAAATTTTAATTTATTTAAGAATCATCACTGAACTTTTCATAATATTTCATTCAGATCAATGATTCATTCCATTTGGTATTTTCGCGTGTTAAGAAGACATCAAACCTTTAGAATTTTTGATTGAGCAATGCTTCGATGATGTGATAACTCATTATTTCTCACATCTATCTCTCTCTACTCCCCCTTTTTATCATAAAAATTGAAATGTTCAATTCCATTATTCCACGTAAACGTCACATCACCGATATTCCATCATCATAATGATAAATATTATTTTTCTTTTCGATGAAATATTATGACTTGATACATAGATATGTAGAATCTTCAGTCAAAAACTGGATGCCAAGTTTATAAAGTTTAAAGATAAGTCCGAAGTAAATTAAATTTCATTTGTCAAAGTAACGTCAATTAAAAAATTTGATAGTCATTATTATAATGAAGCGTTCAGGTACCAAGTCATCAAAATGTTATGATTTTTTATTAGATTTTATGTTTTGTCATACAGACACGTAGAATCAAATTGACGACATGGTAGTTTGAACAAAACATTTAAAGTTTAGTAATGAGTTTTAAAGTTTAATTGCCAAAGTGACATTAAATGCAAAATTCAATGACTATTGGTGAAATTAATTCATTTCTTATCTTAATTGTATTTTACTATTTACCAGGGAAGTAGGAATACTTTATTAGACTTTTACTTTTTCTTTCAATTCTTTTCTTTTTTCTGCTTTTATCATTTTAGCTTTTTCACTTCGTCTTTTTGAATTCCCGGGAAAAACGTGTTGTGGGATTTTATCGATATACCTTTGGTGTTCAAAGAAATAGTAAATACCATTGTTGATCTCAGATAAAATTAATTTATTTAGAGCCTAATATTTTCACAAAAAAAAAATAAAAAAAATCACTTTTTATTGTACATTATCCATGTGAAATACCCATAATTTAATTTCAGTTAGTATTCAATTTTTATATCAGTAATTTAATTCTTTGCATTTATTTATGGTCAAGTACATTTGAAAGGACAAAGACAAAGATAAACAATCTAGAAAAAAAAAAAAAAAAACTGTTTGTTTACGGGTAATTATTTGAAGTAAAAATGATTTTCTTGGAAAACTATGTGGTTAAACCGTAAATTTAGGAAAAAAGTTTACGATTCCATGATAAAATTATTTTACGAGGAGAATATGCAATTTAAATGAGAAGAATTAATTTTCAAATAAATTAGGGAGAGAATAAAGAAAAAAGGGACCGTTAGGATTTGAATTTAAACTTTTGGTTTTGTTATCAATAATAATGATGGACTTGTGGCCACCCATGCTGGCTACCACTTTTAAAGTCAAACAAAGCTTATTGAACACTAAAAGTGGTTGGCAGTGGTACGGGTCGAGGGTGGCTCGGCCGAGGTCACCAATAGGATCAGGATGTACGCAGTTCTAACTCGATTCTTGAATATGCAGAATCATTTCAAACGAGACGGGATTTAAAACACGTGAACATAGAACTCGAGAGGATCGAGTCGAGGTCTTGAGGGGTGGGTTGGGGACAAATTGCTTTCTATTTGGGTCACACCATGAGTCACGAGAGAAATTCAACTGCATATGGGCCCCTTTCATAGTTATTTGAAAAAAGCTAATCATATTAAATGCAATTAAAGTATATATTATGATTGATCAAACCTTGACTAAAGACAGCCAAAAATATCGTGATCCATAAATAATTATAGATTCGTAATTTGTAAGTTAGTATGAAAATTAATGGGACCAACGTGCTTTAAATTTAGAATTATATATATATATATATATATAGCCGGCCAATTAGGTATATCCAATTTTTCACGGACCCATGACTATGTTTGCATCCCTAATAATGTTTAGGTATGATAAGCAATTATGCTTAAGACAAACATATGATCTAATAAAGTATCGTATTTCTATACTAATTGTATTGTTGATACGTTGAATTCGACGTAGTTCAGCACTGTAATATTAATAAATCATGACCACCAAATATATATTTCAAAAATTGCTTAGTCGTCGTTTGGTTTAGCTAAGTATCAAATTTTTAGTATGTATTAATAAAAAGTTAATGAAATGTGTGATTGAAAAATTAATACGTGTCAATTGTAAATGAGTGCTAATGATAGTAATATTCTTAATCTAGACGATCATCAGGTGACTTTATAAAATATATCCTGGTTCATTCTTAAATATAACTAATAATCATGCGACATAATTACAGTTCATATACTCGTGCGCGTTCAAGAACGTGCTTAATAGATCTCCAAATAACAATCCCCGAAGTTGATTCTATGCTTTTCAAGTATGCAAACTAACCCTCTAGCCATTAATTTCTCAAAGACCACAAAAGAAGAATAGTTCAAAACTAGAGAATGAGTGGTTTTTTTGAAAAAAAAAAAAAAAAAAGAGAAAAACAATCCTCAAATAATTACGCGACATAATTACAGTTCATATACTCACGCGCGCTCAAGAACGTGCTTAATAGATCTCCAAATAACAATCCCCGAAATTGATTCTATGATTTTCAAGTATGCAAACTAACCCTCTAGCCATTAATTTCTCAAAGACCACAAAAGAAGAATAGTTCAAAACTAGAGAATGAGTGGTTTTTTTGAAAAAAAAAAAAAAGAAAAAAAAAAGTTGGAGAATGGACTATCTATGTGGTAAAGCATAATGGGACATTATTAAGGCTTTGGGGGGAATCTATCTTTTATGACTGATAAAGGGGGTTTCTGCCTGCCTGTTTGCCTTTGATCGGGTCCTTCACCATCGATTCTCTGTCCCTCAAAAGAAGAAAAAGCCGAGATTTTCCGGGTTTTTCAACAAAAAAAATAAAACGGTCCAAACCCAGTTTTTCTTTTTTTGTTGGCATACAAACAAGAAATGTGTTTCAATGTACATAAAAGATTGTGACATTTGACCGGTTCAAACTATGTTTATGGTGAACCAATAAGCCACTAAAATAAGTTGATGACTTCAATACAATGTCTGGATATGGACCCTTTTTTAATATATCACATAAGAGCATCTCAAATTGAGGTGTAAAATAGAGATTTAAATCTTCAAAGTGGTCGAAAATCTTTTCAATGGAGAGATGTAAAGAAAATGCAAATTATAGTTACAAAAAAATTCAAAAAAGATGTAATTTACATGTTTTTTACATCCACAAGAGGCTAAAAGTGAATTTAGATCTTTCAATTGGAGGAGAATTTGAGTTTAGATCCATCGAAAGGTAAATGAGAATGCAAAAATTTTAAAGATACAAATTTACACCCAATGTCACACCATCATTAGAGATACTCTAATCTTGCTGAATTGTAGTGCATGAATATGGACATGGACATTTTCTTGATTCGTACGTTTAGATTTTGCACTCAAGTTACGGTAATTTTTTTGTATCGTTTTAATTTTAGTTGATTTCTCAAAAATGACAAGTGATATGGACATTGAATTGGAGTTTTTTTTTTGTGTCTTTCTAATTTTTCTTAAGAGAACATTTATTACAGACGTGGAGTATATCGTGAGTTTTCAAGAAAAAAATAACACGGTGAAGTACGTGAATCACACGTGCACTCATATATATTTGACAAACTAATTACTTTTATGATAAAAGAGAGTAATTATCCACTAAACTCTCGAATATATATACCGAAAGAGCACTATTGAACCATAATACATTGATAGAAAATAAAATAATTTAAATCCATGAAAATTCATATCATAAGAGATTTTTATTCAAGTTTGTTACATAACAAGACATTAATTTTTTATCCTTTTAATTGTCAGTTTTTGTATGAATCCAAATGTTTATTGCTTGTTCGAAAGGTGTGTGAGAATGTCTGAGTCGTGTAGTATTCAATACAAAAACAGCTTTATAATGTTAGAAGGAAGAGATTAAAGAAATAAAAAAGAGCAAATAAATGGTTTTGATTCATTCGCGTCACCTGTCAATTCCAGACCGAACGGTGGATTTTGGATGGGAGTTCAAATGCTTGTATTTCTTTAGATTTTGTTTCATAACTTGAAAAGAATAAAATTGAATATTAAAATCGGATTTTTAGCAGACTTTAATAAAATTGATTAAATGTGTTGTTGAAAAGTTGTGTATCTCATGAAATATGCAGTTAAAATTAGTTATTGACTTTGATAAAATTTTTAATTTTAATTTTTATCAAATAGGACCAGTTAGTAGATAAGAAAATGACCACTCAAGTGGATTAAATAAATTTTCGTTAGTAAGAATGACATAATTTAGAGCTTTGAATTTAAGTCAAACTTGTGGATTATTTTTTCAATTCAATTGGGAGTAGGAATATTCTTAAAGGGGTGCATTTTAATTGGGACTTTTAAAGAAAATTAAGTGATGAACTTTTGTAAAATTCATGATTTTTTTAAATAAATTTTGAAATTTACACAGTTCGACTCTAACAATACTTAAAAGAGGGTGAAAATGTATTTTATGCGGAATTAAAATTATTAATTAATTAACAACAAGTCACCAATTAACTATCTTTAGAAGATTAGTCAATCAAGTCAATTTAATCATATGTTTAAATACCGCAATTCATATAATCATTAAATAAAGCAATAAAAATACAAGAATGATCACGGAGAAACCCCAACTGGGTAAAAACTCAAGACACTTTGCCAGTCAACAATCTACTATAAACGATTCGTGATTTACAATTCATCAGACTAGACGACGACACATACTAACTGATCTCATGACTGTAATTTCGACAGCTCTCCTGAATTTGGTGCTCTTGCACCAATTCTAGCTGCAATCTCCAAAGCTCTCCTGGATTCTGCCTTCCTGCAGCAACTCCTAACTTTGTGGAATTGTTTATCTCTTCTGGAACCCGAAGAATGGCTCGTTCTTCACGAACTGAAACTTCAGTTACCTTCCTCGATCTTCAGCAACTTCGACATATATGTGTGAAGTAGTGGTTTGGTATTTGGATTAGGAATCTAATGTTTTTCGCCACAAAAAACAATATATCAAAGAATTGCGAATGTTGAAAACTTTAAAGATGAAGAGAATACGAAAGCACAAAGTTTACTCAATGTTCAACCTTAAGAAATCTTGTTCTGTGGCTTTAGAATATTTACAGATAGTGTAGAAAACAGATGAGTCGGGAAAAAAACCTTTAAAACGCAAAATAAAATATTCTCGTATAACTCTGTCACTTGAGCGAGAGCTTAGCGACAGTCGAGCGACAAGTTGTCGCTCGAGCGAAGGAAGGACAACAGTTTAGCAATGCAATTTGTGTTTTTGTAGCTCGAGCCAACCCCTTAGCGATAGTCTAACGAAAATTTGTGCTATTTTCCTTGTTCCAAACTCGAACCCCTAGACTTATTTAACTAATTTTTAAACAAATTGTACATTACTTGTGAATGAGTCTAAATCGCGTGTGTGAGATTTGAGATGACAATCACGCGTTAGTAGGATGACCTCGAACATGAATTGACATACGTTTAGACGACCTTACCTTGTGATAGTCTCGCTGCATTGTTTTATAATCCGTTTGAAGCCTAATTAACTCGAGTAATTAAGCCCGAGAGGTTTCTCATAACCTGGTGCCATGGTCACTTGACTTTGGTTAACCGACCTAAAACTCGTTATATAAGTCAATTTAGTCGTTTAATGTATAGAGTCTGCACATGAGATGTTACTTACGAGAAATTCAATAAAAAATAAAATATGCTCAAATTTAGGGGGAAAAAGAAAATTTATCATATAATTGAGCTCGTTTTCAGGTCCTAAAATTTATTCGGGTTTGATTTTCATTAGCAGGGATCATACTTATTTAACAATGATGTTTTGCATGTCATTTCTCACAAACTTATGGTTTGGAATCGTTTTCAAGAGAAAATAGTAGCGCATTACACACATGAGTCATTTGTACACTTTACTTCATCTTGAACTTAACTGCGTATGTGGGAAAGTCGTTTTGATAGTACACGACTTGTGATTGCACACTTGATTTTAAATTATCCGAGTGTCGAGAACTTAAGGTGTTTATATATTATTTAGTTAAAAAATGCTATTTTCTAAATTTTTGAATTTTTAGTGCTATTTTTGTCAATTAGGATTTCGCTAGCTTCTCACTAGCTCATGCTTGAGCGACGTAGCAGAAGTTGTCTCGCTCGCTTGTCGATCAACCCTTGCTCGAGTGACAGCAATTAAAACATCATTTTTCAAGGGTTTCACGCATTTTCCCCTAATTTTTACTTGATTTCTTGTCAAAATTAATCAACCAACTCAAAATCTTTATCTTGCCCACACTTTAATCACTCAATATCACTTCATTGAGGAATCATTTCATCAAAACAATATGATTCAAAAGTAAATCGTTCAAAAGAAGAGTTTTACTCATTTTTTGCATTTCATCCATGATTTCTCTCGCATTAAGCATTCATGTTTGTGCTTTGAGTAGTGCACTACATGTTTTGTTTATTGGCTATGCTTGTCGTCAAATGTTGAATGGTTTTTCGACAAAAATTGATGTTGAGAATCATTTTGTACGTGATTTTCATTGTTTATTGCATGTGATTCACTACAGTTCATCATTTCAATGATATTAGTTTATGACAAGTGCATTAAATTGCTTGGTGTGTGATTTTGGGTGAAGTGGTGTTGGTTTAGGTATTTTTGGACTGAATGCTGTCGAGGTTTGGTCTTTGGTTGTTTGAATTTGGTGTTGGTTTCGATTGCTGGAGTGTCGGGAGGTTGTGTTGGGGTATGCATTTAGTTGGTTCTCTTTAATCTTGTTACATATTCTTCAATCTCATAGAGTTGGATGGTTAAATTTCTTTTCCACTTGAATACAACATGCCAGAATGGTTTGGAGATGATTTGACAATTGAAGTCCACGATTCGAAAGGAAAGTATTTTGGCCACGTAGTAGTTCATGTGGCTAATATTGCTGAAGAATTGGTATGTTATGTAAATCTCATTTCGACCACCTGTGATTGCAAAAACTGTTGCATGGTCAGAGTGAATATATTTGTGCGTTTGATGCAGGGTGAGAGGCTTCGTTCATGGCCTATATAGCATGAATTAGTTGAGAAAATGCAACTAAATCTAAACTATTCAACAACTCTAAAAAAAAATTCAGGGGCACTGCCCCCGAACCTCCGTAAGCCCCCACCCCTTCAACTTTGGACCCCTCTACTTCGACAGGCTGGCCTCACCCTTAATCTCGCCCTCACTCAAAATTAATCTAGGTCCGCCTCTGATTGCCATCGAAAAATGCCTTGGCCAATTTTTTTTTAGCCAATTTATGTGTACTGATAAATGTGTACAAACACGTTTATTTTGCATTTTTTGGAATTAATTAGAATTAAAATTGAGTCGATTTCTGTGCATAATTGTGTAAATTCACTTTTGTAGGCTTAAACCTCGATTAGACAAAGAACGAGCGAAAAAGGAAGAAAATAGACTTAAAGTGAACAAAAAGGTGAAGTTGGGGACTAAAGTGCACAAGCCAGAAAGATGGAGGACTTGGAGTGCAATTTATCAAGGGCCAAATTGATGTGAACGTCAAAATTCGAGGACCAAGTTGTACAAAATCAAAGTTGAGGGACTTGGCTACAAAATTGAACAAAAAATCCTAATTTTGGACAGAGAGTGGCACGGCCTCATGATGCCATTTTTGGAAACTTGTGGACCTTTTTAATTATTTTCTATAAGTTGAGGGGCTTAAATTGCAAAATTGGAAAAAATGTTTTTAAAAATCTTACCTTGGACGTGAAAAATAGAGGATTTTTTTTAGAGTTTTTCTTTGGCTGTTTTTATTTTTTATTCCTCTTACCATTTTTTTCCTCTCTAGTTTTTTTTTTTCCTTTCTCTCTTCTAGTTTTCTTTTAGTTAGTTAGTTTTGTTGTAATCTTGGCTTATTTTGGGGATCACTAGTAGATAGAAAGAAGATTATTACCTAAAGAAACTTGGAGAAAACATTGGAGGGATTCAAAACTACAAAAAAAAAAAAGGGGCTGTATCTTCAACTTTGTATTCTTCCATATTTCTTCAAAGTTTGGCATGTATAAATTGAATAATCTCCTTCGTTATAATATTATGATGATGAGCTAAGTGTATTTTGTTGAAATTTATGTAGTAGTTTAACCTAACATTTCATTAATATCATGATATGTTTAGTATGATTATTGTTATGCATTTGTTATCAAAATATTAGTGTATTAATCATCATGTTGAAAATTACTTCATTTTTATGACGACATAAATGTCGTAATTAGGTGTTTATGTGATTGTTGGAAAATAATTATATTTACTAGACCGAAATGATTGATACCCTGGGTTTGTCTAGTATACTAGGCGCGTCTAGATAATATAGAGATATACATCTACCTCAGGTGATCCATTGAGTATTTTCACAAGAATTCATGATGTTGGTTATGTTTTTATCGACATAGAGATATGCGATACGAATTAATCGATTTGGGTTAATATGACCTCGAGAGGGGGTATTAATTAAAATTGAAAAATCGGGTCTAACTACTTATTTTGGTAATTTACATAAGCGCGTAATTGAATTGATATTAATGAAGTAAATGTTAAGCGAAATCATAAATTCCAACATCTTTTTAAAATCAACACCTTTTTACTTTTTAGTTGTCATTTTATATTTTTAAATCAAAATCGTGTCTTTTTAGTCTAAATTCTAATTTTTAAATGTGTGTGTCATTTTCGTTAATTTGTATCAATACACTAGTAATCGAGCCAACACTCTTCGTGGGATCGACTCGGACTTCAAAGGTCCATTATACTACTTGTTCTCGACCCGTGCACTTGCAGCATATTTACAAGCGAACAAGTTTTTGGCGCCGTTGCCGGGGAGTGTTTTAATCAATTTACTAGTTTAATTGTCATTCACTTTAACAAACTTTATTTCTTGTTTTTAACTATATCCTTTAAATCCAGAAGTAAATTTGTCTTCAGATTTTCAAATTTCCAAACTCGTTGATTTTATATGTATTGTTCGCGAAGTCTCGATCTTCTCGAATTTGATCCAGAAATCGAAGAGACTTTTCGAAAGAGGTTACGTGAACAGAACGAGTTAAAGAGAAGACAACAACTGGAAATGGAGCAACAAGGAGGAAATGGAGACCCAAATGCTCGACCCGAACATAATCCTCGGGATGGTATTCCACCTGATTTCGATAACTAGGCGGGTAGAATCCAAAATCCCGTGGTAAATGAAGAAGATATGTTGTTTCGGGATTTCTTGAACCGTCCTGTGGTAGAAAATCAAGCGAGCATTATCTATCCTTCTTACGGTCATCCAAATTTCCAACTGAGGTCGGATGTGATCAATTTATTTTCCAACACCGTATCATTTTATGGGAGAATAGATGAAAACCCTCATGCTCACGTTGTGCGATTTATGGAAATTGTTAGCAATTTCACTTATGAAGGTGTGAGTGAGGAGGCTATCAGAATGAGGTTATTCGTGCATACCCTAAAAGATAAGGCAAGAGAGTAGCTTGACACTCTACCTTCGAGGAGTATCACGAGTTGGGTAGAGTTGGTACAAAAATTTACAACAAAATTCTTTCCACCCACTCGTGTTGCCAAATTCAAACACGACATAACCACTTTTCAACAACTTGACTCAGAAACTTTTCATGAGGCTTGGGAGAGGTTTAAAGGTGTGCTTAGAAAGTGCCCAAACAATGGGATTACTCTAGCACATCAAGTCCAATACTTCTATGCCGGTTTAACTCCATCTCACCGATCAAATGTGGATTCATCGTCAAACGGATCCATTCAAAACAAAAGTATCCGAGAGGCGTATGATTTATTTGAGGTGATGAGTGAATAAAGTGCAATGTGGTCGGATAGACGTGCTAAAATGGGAGTTAGTGGAGCTCGAGATAGATAAGCATACTCTTTGGTTTTATCCAAGATCGACTCTCTATCACGGAAGGTAGAAAGGCTTTCTACATCTTCATCGAGTTCTCATTTTGCTCACATGATACAATCACCGCCTGTTTGTGATATGTGTGGAGCAAACCATCCTAGTTCAAGTTGTCCTTTGATTGCCAGTAGTTCGGGACTCACCGATAAAGTGGCATATACTCAATATTTTCAACGCCCAGGGTACAATCCATATTCACAAACTTACAACCCTGGTTGGCGTAATCATCCCAACTTCTCTTATGGGAACAATCAGAATGTATTGAGTCCTAAACCATAAGAGAAGAAAGAAGGTTGGGAAGAGGCCATTGCTAAACTGGCAAACCATCAATTGCAATACCAAGAACGCAATGATGCCTCTTTGAAAAATTTGGAAAGGCAAGTGGGAAAGATTGCAAAACTTCTCTCCGAGAGGCCTCAAGGGGCTTTACCAAGTAATATTGAAACAAACCCTAGAGAGAATGTGCAAGCCATTACTACCATAAGTGGGAAGCAATTGCCTGAACCCACGGTAGTACACCCCAAGGCTTCAGCAAACATGGCACCAACTAAGGAAAAAGAGGTGGTACAAGAACCAAAAGAGATTGATGAACCGGAGTCATCATCAAAGGCTCCAACACCAGTCAAAGCTTATGTACCACCTATTCTCTTCCCACAGAGGCTCCAAAAGCATAAATTGGATGTTCAATTTGGTAAGTTTTTGGAGGTTTTCAAAAAGCTACACATTAATATCCCGTTTACAGATGCTCTAGCTCAAATGCCGAGCTATGCTAAATTCATGAAAGACATCATTTCTAACAAAAGGAAGCTTGAGGAGCATGAGACGGTGATGCTGACTGAAGAGTGTAGCACCATCCTTCAAAACAAGTTACCTCCGAAAATCAAAGATCCGGGAAGCTTTACTATTCCATGCGCCATTGGTGATTTAAATATTAGTAAAGCATTGTGTGATCTTGGAGCGAGCATTAATTGAATGCCATTATCTATCTTTCGAAAGTTTGGATTGGGAGAAGCTAAGGCTACTATGGTATCCTTACAATTGGCCGATCGTTCAATCAAATATCCTCGGGGTGTTGTTGAGGACGTGTTAGGGAAAGTTGACAAGTTCATCTTTCCAGCTGACTTCATTATTCTTGACATAGAGGATGATCATGATATTCCTATCATTTTAGGATGGCCATTTCTTGCCACCGGTCGAGCCCTGATCGACGTGCAAGAAGGAAAAATCATTTTACGGGTACAAAATGAACAAGTTACATTTAATATCTTGAAAGCAATCAAGTACCCGTCGGCATCTGATACCTGTTTTAGAGTGGATGTTATTGATCAATTGGTTGCCGACTCTTTTTATGGACGTTCTGAGGATCATCTTGAAAAATGCCTTATGAATTCGTCACATATTAAGGATAGGGATCTAGATGTTGAGAACAGGCAAGTTACTTAAATGCTATACTTTCCCATGCATACATGAGACCCCCACATTTTGAGGATTTAGACAAGACTTCTTTACCACCGCTTCCATCTCTTCAAAAAGCACCTACGCTTGAATTGAAAACTCTTCCACCTCATTTGAGGTATGCTTATTTAGGTGAATCATCCACGCTTCCAGTTATCAATTCTAACTCCTTGAGTGAGCTAGAAGTAGAGAAGCTACTTTGAGTCTTACGGGAACACAAG
Source organism: Fraxinus excelsior (assembly GCA_019097785.1). Lineage (NCBI taxonomy): Eukaryota > Viridiplantae > Streptophyta > Magnoliopsida > Lamiales > Oleaceae > Fraxinus > Fraxinus excelsior. The sequence continues at coordinate 26,021,900 of CM032639.1, read as the reverse complement.
GAAGCAATTAGGTGGACGATTGCTGATATTTGGGGAATTAGTCTATCATTTTGTATGCACAAAATTCTGATGGAGAATGACTTTAAGCCATCAGTCGAGCATCAAATGCGACTGAATCCAAATGTGAAAGAAGTGGTAAGAGCTGAAGTTGTTAAATGGCTTGATGCATGCATTATCTATCCCATTTCTAATAGTCCATGGGTAAGTCCTGTTCAAGTCGTGCCAAAGAAAGGAAGTATCACTGTGGTGGAAAATGAAGAAAATGAACTGATACCTACCAGACCCGTGACTGGTTGGAGAGTGTGTATTGATTACCGCAAGTTGAACACTGCAACTAGAAAGGATCATTTTCCTCTTTCTTTCATATATCAAATGCTTGAGTGGTTGGCGGGGTATTCACATTATTGTTTTTTTTATGGTTATTTGGGCTATAATCAAATTCCAATAGCCCCGGAGGACCAAGAGAAAACTACTTTTACATGCACGTACGGTACTTTTGCGTACAGGAGAATGCCCTTTTTTCTTTGCAATGCACCCACAACTTTCCAACGCCGTATGATGGCAATTTTCTTCGACATGGTCGAGAAATGTATTGAAATCTTCATGGATGATTTCTCAGTATTTGGGCCTTCATTTGATGGATGCCTGAAAAATTTAGAGAATGTGCTTCAACATTGTGAAGATACCAATTTAGTATTAAATTGGGAGAAATCCCATTTTATGGTTCAAGAAGGCATAGTTCTTGGCCATCGGATATCCCTCAAAGGAATAGAGGTGGACAAGGCAAAAATTAAAGTGATTGAAAAATTGCCCCCACCAACCACAGTACGAGAGATTAGGAGTTTTCTTAGACATGCTGGATTTTACAGGAGGTTCATTAGTGATTTTTCTAAAATCACAAAACCTCTTTGCTCCTTACTTGAGAAGAACACTACTTTCAATTTCTCTCAAGAGTGTCTCAATGCTTTCAATAATTTAAAAGAAAAACTCATTACTGCTCATATCATTGCAGCTCCAGATTGGACTCTTCCATTCGAGCTGATGTACGATGCTAGTGATTTTGCTGTTGGATCAGTTTTGGGACAAATGCGAGATAAAATCCCGCATGTGATCTATTACGCCGTCGAACATTGACCGATGTGCAACTGAACTATGCAACTACTAAAAATGAGATGCTTGCAGTAGTGTTTGCATTTGATAAATTTCGATCTTACCTCATTGGTTCCAAGGTGATAGTCTACACTGATCACTCGGCTATCAAATATTTGTTAGCTAAGAAAGATGCCAAGCCGAGGTTGATCAGATGGGTATTCCTTTTGTAGGAATTTGACCTCGAGATTCGAGATAAGAAATGAACTAAAAATGTCGTTGCCGATCATTTATCTCGTCTCGAGCAACCCAAAGACGTGTTAGAAGGAGAAATTAATGAGGTATTTCCGGATGAACAATTGTTGCAAATTCTCCATCTGTTGCAAGTCACTCTTGTGCCATGGTATGCGGACCATGTCAATTTTTTGGTGAGTGGCATCATGCCCCCAGAGCTTTCTTTTCAACAAAGGAAAAGGTTCTTCGTTGATGTTAAGCATTATTTTTAGGAAGATCCTTTGTTATTTAAAAGGGGTTCGGATCAGATCATTCGGAGATGTGTACCGAAAAATGAAATGGAGAAAATTCTTGATCAGTGTCATTCTTCTCCATACGGTGGTCACTTTGGTGCTGTGAAAACTGCATCAAAGGTGCTTTAGTCCGGTTTTTATTGGCCCACATTATTTAAAGACGCTCACACACTTGTCTCCAAGTGCGATAGATGTCAACGTACTGGTAATATCTCCAAATGAAATGAAATGCCGTTGACTTATCTATTGGAGGTGGAGATTTGTGATGTGTGGGGCATTGGCTTTATAGGGCCATTTCCATCGTCATTTTCAAATCAGCACATTCTGGTGGCTGTTGACTATGTGTCAAAGTGGGTAGAAGCGGTAGCTTTACCTACTAATGATTCTCGGGTGGTCGTGAACTTTTTGAAGAAAAATATTTTCTCTCGTTATGGCACTCCCCGAGCTATCATTAGTGATGGTGGTAAACATTTCTGCAATCGCCTTTTCGACTCACTTTTGGCCAAATATGGGGTAAAACATCGTGTGGCTACACCCTATCATCCCCAAACGAGTGGCCATGTTGAAATTTCCAATCGAGAGTTAAAGAGAATTCTCGAGTTGACGGTGAATGCTTCAAGAAAAGATTGGTTCAAGAAATTGGATGATGCATTATGGGCGTACCGTACTGCTTTCAAAACTCCAATTGGTATGTCTCCATATCGTCTTTTATTTGGGAAAGCATGTCATCTTCCCGTCGAATTCGAACATCGGGCATATTGGGCTATCAAAGCTTTAAATTTTGATGAAAAATTGGCCGGTGAGAAAATGTTGCTCCAACTGAACGAACTCGACAAAATCCACCTCAATTCTTATGAAAGTGCCCATCTCTACAAAGAAAAGACAAAGAGATAGCACGATCAAAACATTGTGAAGCAGGAATTCTATGTTGGGCAACAAGTTCTTCTTTACAATTCTCGACTCCGGTTATTCCCCGGAAAGCTCCGCTCTCGATGGTCGGGTCCATACACCATCGTTCAAGTTTTTCCACATGGAGCGGTTGAGCTTTATAATGAAAAGCATGGGAATTTCAAAGTCAATGGTCAAATATTGAAACCATACTTGGAAGATGACTTTGTGAAAGAAAAGTCCACCGTTCTTCTTACCGATTCCAAATGATCAAGTCATGTAGTCGAGCTAAATACTATAACCAAGCGCTTATTGGGAGGCAACCCAATATTTCTTGCTGTTTAAATTTTTGTTGTTTTTACATGTGTTTACTGCTTTTATTATTATGTTTTTAAACTAATATCATTATTTTTGTAGGCAATTTTTGCAGTTCCACATGTCTATGATTTTTTGCAAATTCTGAACAAATTGATGTACAAAGAGGTCTTTTGTCCAAGCGCATCACAAGTCCAAACACATGCATTGGTACCTCTTCACATTGAAATCAGGGAAGTCTCGATTTTTCCTTTTTCCTTTAGATTGTTCTTTACACATTGAGGACAATGTGTGGATTAAGTTTTGGGGGTATTGAGCTGTCAGTTTTTGATTTTGTGCTTTAATTGGTGATGTTGTATTAACATGTTAGACAGCCTTGTCGGCTTTGAATTGCATGAAGTTTGGAATTGTTATTGATTCATAAACCATGCTTATCAAATTATGCTATTTGTGCCTGTTTTTTTCAAAAAATTGCTTATCCATGTGACATTATGAGTTCCATTGAGCACATAGTCACGATTGATTGTTATTTAGATATGGAAATGATTGTTTTATAGAAAAATTTTGAATTGGTAGAACTTAGGTTGTGAGTTATTGTTGAAAAATTATATCAACCTATATACATTTCTCTTCCACTTTACCATGTTATGAAATAAGTTTGGGGGTGGTCGAGTCGGTAAATGATTTTATTGAGAACTGTGTTGATTCCATGCATGTTGAGAAAAATTGTGTGGAGTGTCTTTTGCCAAGTATAAGCTAGGTAATGACCATATGCTAAGGATCTATGCCCCATGTGTGCTTAAAAAGAACATTGCACTTTGCTAAATCTTATGTCTCACTTCGTAGTCTTTTTTACTCGAGTTATTAAGTCCGTTGGGGTATCTCAAAACCCGATACCCTTTGGTCTAAACAACCAAGAAGTTATCGACCTAAAGCTCGTTACAAGGGTCAAGAAGAAATCTTAAGGGAGTGAGGTCAATTTTGAGCTTTTATTGAAAAATTTGATTTGGTGCAATTGTAATTAATTTTGGGCTTAGATAACTAGTGGGTTTGACTTACTTGGTATAAACTTGATTGTGAAAGCACTCATTAATGGAGAATCATCACATTTCTAGATATTGAAAATACTGGTTAGACCCAGCCGAACTAGAGCGAAAAAAAAGAGTGATTGGAGAGAACCCTTTAGATTTACATCTTGGGAAAATAAAAGAAATATCTATTTGAGTGTGTGAATCTCACGAGTGTGAAATGATATATTTGACTACAAAGGATCGGGGTTGGAACCAATTTAAAATTTTTTCTATCTTGATAATTGTTTCCTAGTTTAGATGATGATTGAAAGTAGCTATGCACATACTATACTGATCGAACATTGGATGAGCTAAAATGATTTTCAATAGCATTATTTGGAAAATGGCTGTGAATTGATATACAATTTTATACTCATTGATATTTTTGGCAAGATGTCTAATATGTTGATCATTATTGCATTTGCATGATTATGTTAGAAGTTAATCTTGCTCGGGACGAGCAAGAACTCAAGTTTGGAGGTGTGATAAGTGTGTAAAAATACACTTATTTGGCACTTTTTGAAATTAATTAGAATTAAAATTGAGTCGATTTCTATGCATAATTGTGTAAATTTCACTTTTGTAGGCTTAAACCTTGATTAGACAATGAACGAGCGAAAAAGAAAGAAAAGGGACTTAAAGTGAACAAAAAGGTGAAGTTGGGGACTAAAGTGCACAAGCTAGAAAGATGGAGGACTTGGAGTGCAATTTATCAAGGGCCAAATTGATGTGAAAGTCAAAATTCGAGGACCAAGTTGTACAAAATCAAAGTTGAGGGACTTGGCTGCAAAATTGAACAAAAAATCCTAATTTTGGACAGAGAGTGGCACGGCCTCATGATGCCATTTTTGGAAACTTGTGGACCTTTTTAATTATTTTCTATAAGTTGAGGGGCTTAAATTGCAAAATTAGAAAAAATGTTTTTAAAAATCTTACCTTGGACGTGAAAAATAGAGGATTTTTTTTAGAGTTTTTCTTTGACTGTTTTTATTTTTTATTCCTCTTACCATTTTATTCCTCTCTAGTTTTTTTTTTCCTTTCTCTCTTCTAGTTTTCTTTTAGTTAGTTAGTTTTGTTGTAATCTTGGCTTATTTTGGAAATCACTAGTAGATAGCAAGAAGATTACTACCTAAAGAAACTTGGAGAAAACATTGGAGGGATTCAAAACTACCAAAAAAAAAAAAAAAAAGAGCTGTATCTTCAACTTTGTATTCTTCCATATTTCTTCAAAGTTTGGCATGTATAAATTGAATAATCTCCTTTGTTATAATATTATGATGATGAGCTAAGTGTATTTTGTTGAAATTTATGTAATAGTTTAACCTAATATTTCATTAATATTATGATATGTTTAGTATGATTATTGTTATGCATTTGTTATCAAAATATTATTGTATTAATCATTATACTGAAAATTACTTCATTTTTATGACGACATAAATGTCGTAGTTAGGTGTTTATGTGATTGTTGGAAAATAATTATATTTACTAGATCGAAATGATTGATACCCTGTGTTTGTCTAGTATACTAGGCGCATCTAGATAATGTAGAGATATACATCTACCTCAGGTGATCCATTGAGTATTTTCACAAGAATTCATGCTGTTGGTTATGTTTTTATCGACATATAGATATGCGATACGAATTAATCGATTTGGGTTAATATGACCTCGAGAGGGGGTATTAACTAAAATTGAAAAATCGGGTCTAACTACTTATTTTGGTAATTTGTATAAGCGCGTAATTAAATTGATATTAATGAAGTAAAGGTTAAGCGAAATCATAAATTCCAACATCTTTTTAAAATCAACATCTTTTTACTTTTTAGTTGTCATTTTATATTTTTAAATCAAAATCGTGTCTTTTTAGTCTAAATTCTAATTTTTGAAATGTGTGTCATTTTCGTTAATTTGAATCAATACGCAAGTAATCGAGCCAACACTCTTCGTGGGATCGACTCAGACTTCAAAGGTCCATTATACTACTTGTTCTCGACCCGTGCACTTGCGGCATATTTACAAGCGAACTTGTACTTGTATGATTTTTTGTATTTATATGCATCTGTATGTATATATTGCATGGGTTTGTATAAATATGTATATATTTGTATAAATCTTTATGTATTTATTTTTGTTTTTGGTTTAATTTTAAATAAAACTTGAATCAACCTGTATGTATTTTTTTTTGTGTAGATCTCTATGTATCTAATTTTTTATTTATTTATTTATTTTGTTTTTGGTTTAATTTTGAATCAATTTGGGAGTTGAATATTTGAAGACACTTTTGAGTTCATCATCTTAGAATGGGTTGTAACTTGATGAATCATCTGTACATTCTAAATTTCGGCCATCGATGGATAAAATTTTGAAAGCTAAAACCAAACTTGGGTGAATAAAATTCAATTACAATAGCCTCCTTCCCACCTGTGAGTGCAGTAGCCAAATTGGAAAGCATTATATGTGTTTGCCGACGATGATGTTGACGTTGGATGGCGATGATAGTGGCTGATTTTATCTTCTATGATTTTATATATTTATTTTTTTTTGCCTTTTTTGTTTATTTAATATGATAATTCTAAATTTACCATTTTACCCTTTTTAATTTGGTCAAAGTTAACTTTTCTTGGTCAATTAACGGTCAAATGAATGATTTGGACTCCAATTGCTAATTTCTCAAAGGTTTGGGACCTCCGCTAGCACAAAGTGAAGGTTAAGGTAAAGTCTGCAAAAAGTCAACAGTTTGGGACTGCTGCTACAATTTTTCCTAGAGTTAGTTTGTCTTAGAAAATTAAGTTAATACATTAGATTTATCAATTGTCAAGAACGCATGAATATTACTAAATTACATAATTGAGAATTGAAATAGAAAACAATAAGTAGACTCTAAATCCAATACAATCATCCGTAATTTGATAAAAATCAAACTTTTATAGTTTTTTAAAAATAATTTAGAATAAATAAAATCAAAGTCTCTTTTGTGTTAAATAATTCGAGTTCCATAAAAGCCAATAAACTTGAATTGAAGTTATTCCTTATGTGACGATACTCTCAACCCGTTTGAATCTATTACTTGTCAACTATTCCATACGTTTGCGGGTTTCGCACGAACACCCATCTCATGCCCTTGAAACCGTGAAGAATTTTCTTTCTACAACTCTTCCATATAGATGTCAATTTCTTAATGATTGTTTCAACTTGAAAGGTTTAGAGAAGATCAATTTTCATGGCCTTGACTTTATTGACAATGGTTTGTAATTCATGTACTTGCCCTAACAATGGCAAGTTATACAAAAATTTGAAATCAAAGTATTTAGAAATTAAGAACTTTTTGGTACCTTCCTCCTCGACCTTGTACTTGTTTTCCAATGATTCTCATATCCGCCTTACTGAATCGCTGTTTGTATTTAGAAGATGTTATCTATATATCAATTCATCTTCTTGTCTCTTCTTCCTTTATGCCTTTATAACCCCGGTGTCATTTGGGGTTGATTCTGGTAATAGTTTCAAGTTCGGATCCAAAATATAGAATATCTTCAATGTTGTAAGAAGAAATTTGAACTTATCTTTCCATCTGGTAAAGTTAGACTAGTCGAATTTGTTGAGCCTCATGAGATCTTAATTCATCATCTTGATAGTAGCCATAGTTGTCTCGTTCTCCATATCAAAATATCGTTTGAAATTGTTGTGCAAAATGAAGAACAAGAAAATCAACAACTTTGAATCTACCAAAAGGAAGGTTTGAATACGATAATGAATCGTTGTTATCAAATGATATACGCCTCCACCGAAATGAGCGCTTGAAAACTTTAATGACAAATATTTTGCAAAAATAAACAAACATTAATTCAAGTTCAAATCAAGAATATGAACTTGAAATAAGAACTTGAAGAACAACTTTAGAAATCTAAATTTGATCTTTGATTTGGATGTAAGTGTACAGATTTAATGTTAATGATATATTTTTCAACATGAAAACCATCCATGTATATAGAATATCAATCATCATGCACAATAGTGTGCCAAAATCAAGCCAAAGAAGTGAAAACAATAAAAACATCACCAGAAAATTCAAACCCAATGATCAAAATTTTGAACTGGAAAGTCGCTGAGTACAAATTCGGGCAATTGTCTATTACAAACAATTTAGCTCGGGTTGCCAAAAGAGAGGTTATGCAATTTTCTACTCTATATGTTTAAATAACCTGGAAATTACTCTGAAACCCACATCAGAAGCAACGCAGAGTGACAGCAATATAAAGAGGATAAACTGCGCTAAAGCTTCCTAGCATGATTCTGGTTGCTTTCTCTGCGGTGTACCACAATAAGTGTTTTTGTGCATAACCTTCTGAAGTGAACTTTGCAAATTGCAATTAGTTTTGAAGTTTTCCCTTTTCTTTTTCCTGGAAATTCGTTCATATCAGTCCGTGCTTAACTTATGATACTCAAGTCGATAAATTAATTTTAGACTAATTTAATTCCGTGAAGTATTATAAATGTTCATTTGGAGTTGCACCTGTCTTTGTGCGTTAGGTGCCACTAGTTATTGGTGTAAAATAACTTAGCCTATGTTTGGCTGCCAATTTTTTTAAAACTCATTTTTAACCAGGTACTTTTCCATAAAATAAATTTACATGTGAATTCAAAATTTTCCTTTATTTTTTAACCACATAAAAATTACTAGTGGCAACTAACGCACCAGTGTTGGACCTTTTTCTCGAGCTGGATCATGTTGAACTTCAGCAACTCACACAATTTTATCAATGAAGTCCAATCTTGTATTTCTCAAAAAATTCAACCAATGTTTTTGATATCGAATTGGATTGTGTTGATTGGTTCAATTGAAATTTTTTATAGTTGAGGAGTCCAACTTTGTCCCTATTTGATGATCATTATTTGCTAAAAACAAAGTTTTGAATAGTGTATTTTGAATAATATGCGGTTAAAAAGTAAAAAAAAAAAAAAAAAAAAAAAATTCTACGTACATAATATTTTATTATGTGAATGTATAATAAAAAATGAGTATATAGAATAAAAAAGGGTAATTGACACAAAATGTCCCTACCTTTGAGGTCTATTGTGGAAAACATCCATACCTTTCATTTCTTGGCACAAAACGTCCATACCTTCCACTTTTGTAGCACTCAACGTCCTTTTCGTCTCTTTTTGACCATTTTACCCTTCTATTAAAATAAAACAAAAACAAAAGAAAAGAAAAATAAAGAATAAATTGCAATTATGGGTCCAAACTTTTAAAAATGTGCAAATTAGTCACAAACGTGAAAAAACCGTCACCCCCTAAGTCGTCACCTTTGAAGGCAAAATCCCCAACCTCCGATCACCTTGACCGTCGGACCAACATACCACCTTGAGGCTCTCATTGCCCTCTTTACAACCCACAAAACCACTAGTCGCCCTAACCCTAACAGATTTGATCGAAAAGTTGAACCAAAACCACCACGCCTAGCGCCTCCCCACCAATTTTGTGGAGGAAAAGTTCTGCATCTTGGGTTTTGGTCCAAATTTTCGATCAAATCTGTTGGGGTTAGGACTGGTGGTTGGGTGTATTGTGAAGAGGGCAATGAGGACTTTAAAGTGGTATGTTAGTCTGGCGGTCAATGTGATCGGAAGTTAGGGATTTTGGCTTCAAATGTGGCGGCTTAGGGGGTGATGATTTTTTCACGTTTGTGACTAATTTACACATTTTTAAAAGTTTGGACCCATAATTGCAATTTATTTTTTATTTTTCTTTTATTTTGTTTTTGTTTTATTTTAATAGAAAGGTAAAATGGTCAAAAAGAGATGAAAATGACGTTGAGCGCTACAAAAGTGAAAGGTGTGGATGTTTTTCATAATAGATCTCAAAGGTAGGGACGTTTTGTGCCAATTACCCAATAAATTTTTTTAAAATAATGATTATGTTTCCTTGCTAGTTGCTATCACATTCTAATTTCAAAAAATAAAACAATTGTATTATATTTCAAAAGTGGCAACCGCAGTCTAACCCACACGTGCCCTTGCTATGGATCGATTCCGAAGAACACAATTTCTCTTTCTAACCAGTAATCATCAATCATTTTGTCCAGTTTGGAGCTCCAGAGAAGATTTGGGTTCAGGTCTGAACAGAACATGGAGGGAGAGAGCTCGCAGCCATCGAACAGAGGAGGTGACAATACCGAGTCCGGTCCATCCGCATCATCTATCCGGGTCAGGTCCAGACCCGACTACTTCTTGATTATCTGTCGATGCTTTCGCTTGATTGCTTCTCTTGCCGCCATTCTCTGCATTGCTGTAAATGTTCTCTCCGCCGTCCGATCTTTCAAAAACGGATCAGATGTAAATTTTGATTCCTTTGGTATTTTCTCGATAATATTTTTTATGAAGTCTAGGTTAAGTCTAAAAGTCTGATTTGTTTTGATTCGTTTGGTGTAGATATTCGATGGAATATTCCGGTGTTACGCAGTGGTGATTGCTATGTTTGTGGTGGCGGCTGAGACAGAATGGGGATTCTTCATGAAGTTCTGGAAGGTTCGATTTTTACTATCAAGATCATTTTTTATTATATTATTTATTGTTCAAACTTGGTATTTTGAGCCCGAATCTTGCATAATGATCTTTCCATTTCAGTTTTGAGCTATGCCCTTATAAAACAAATTATTATTCTCATTTGTGCAATTATAGGGTGGGTTTGAGCCACGTTATTTTGGAAAAATGTATTTTGGAACAGTAGATTGATGGAGAATGTGTGGTTGAAAACGAAGGAAAAATTATTGACGTGATGAAAAATATTATTTTATTGAAGAATGTGGTTGAAAATGAGTAGAAGAATGAAAATGAAAATTTTAATGTGTACCAAACATGGACATAAATGCAATACATTGCTCACTTTGTGGGATGGCAATATCAAATAAGAATTTAACCTTTAGACCTCTTGAGCAAGTTTTGCTAGGCTTAAAAAACTTATTTACTTTGAAGTTACATTATTGTAAGAGCGTGTTCGGTATAACTCAAAATCCAATTAAAATTAAAAATATAGTCGTTATTGAGTCCACTCGTCTAATAAAAGTCAACAATAACAGCTAGTTTTCCAATTTTAATCTGATTTTAATCTCTACCAAACACCCTCTAAGAGAACAAGCTTTTCAAAAAGTAAATCTGAACTAGTAGAGTAACTTTTAAGCACAACAAGATATGCTCCTTGAGTCTCAAAATGAAGACATGTACTTCGAGTTCTCATATGGATTATGTATCACCATGATTCAGAAATTGCTAAATTATGTTGGCGCGTTTGATTGGGAAGGTTAGCTAATTAGGCATAACATGGAACGTGTTAACTTGTATTTCTTGCATTGCGTGCTTCCCTGTAGTTATGCACGCATTAGATGCATCAGTTTATTTCCTTCTGTCGAGAACAAAATAGTAATTGGAAACACCAAGTAAAATTTGAAAAATATAAGTATAAGCAGGCATCTGAGATCTTGGTACTAATCAGATGACTTTAGACCCATCAAGAGCTGTAAATTTTTTTTGTCCTATCATTGGCCCGCTATTAATTAAATCATATATAGAAACCGGAAAATAAAAAATCATAAAAGGATATAGAGATAATATGTCAGATAGGCCACACCATTGTATCTATAGACCAGGCTCGTCCTATGCCCAAAATAGCCCACAAAACAACCTGGTGTGCTGGGCCAAATAAGGACCGTGCCATCTCGGGCATGGGCGTCCCTGCCTTTTTTACACCTCTGCCCTACCCCTTCCTTTTGCCCTATTTTACGTTACCTTTATGTGTGTGACATTTAGATGGACTTTATGGACGGAATCCTTCGTGGAGATCTACTTGCCATGAATATTGAAGGTGGGAGACCCATTTGACAAGATATTGAATGCATGCTCATCTAGCTACTGAATGGGGGCTGTTGATTTAATTTTCTTGTGGCAAAAGGAAATCAATGTAAGGAAACAAATGATTAATGAAAACTAACAAATGAGAGAGAAATACAAGAATGAGTTATTCACATAAGTGAAAAAAGATGAATGATACACAGAGATTATAGCACACGTGTGAAAGGCTGTGAATCATGTAAGGAAATCTAGATGGGGACTTTCAGGTCAGGGTTTCCATATACGGTTGGGAAAGAACAACATGAGCCCTGATATCGGATATGGGTCGGGAGACGTTAATCAATCTACCAAGTTTTGAAATAAGGACGTGTTCGGTAGAGATTAAAATCGGATTAAAATTGAAAAATTAGCTGTTATTGTTGACTTTTATTAGACGAGTGAGACCAAATAACGGTCATATTTTCAATTTTAATTGAATTTTAAGCAATAGCGAACATGCCCTAAGTGTAAAAGGAATAGAAGAACCAAACATTACTAGTGCTGTATATGTAATGGGTTGGAAAATTCACAATGGCTTTTCGAACTGGTGTTTGTTTTTGCCATTTTCATTTTTCTTTTGCTTTATCGTTTCAGCTTAAATTGGCTGCTTGAACTCCATATAGCATTTGATATCTGGATTTAAATCTTCATGATTATATTGCAGGTCCTGGAGTATTGGGCTGGGAGGGGTATGCTACAGATATTGTACGTTTGACTTCTAATCAAAGATTTGATAGAACGAACTCACATCTGTGCTCCATCTTTCCATCTGTCTTCACTTGTTTAGGAACTGAATTTTGGTCTTTAGCTATAAGTTGTGTTAATTTTACGTGGATTTTTCCCAGTGTTGCAGTGATGACCAGGGCTTACCCCGAGAACTTTGC